>QAOA01004917.1:0-95285 GCA_003255065.1 Cercis canadensis
GCTCCTTCACCATTTAGGTAAGGAAGCCAATACAGAATTTCTACATATAATATGTTGCTTTCCTTTTTTTTATTTTTATTTTTTTGGTTACCGTGCACTGCATTGGGGAAAGGGGAGGGGGAGTACATGGTGGGAATAGAACCCTTGACATCAACCCGTTGGTTCCTATGACCAAAGGAAGTACCAATACACTCACAGATCATTGGCTTATAATATATTGCTCTCAGTTTGCTGTCTTGTGTACTATTTGCCTTTTTTCTTCAAGTTGTTTGAACATTTTCCAGTTTTTCTCGCTGATAATATTATGCAATTTGTAAAATAATTTCGTCCTATTATGCTAATTCTAGCTCTTATTCACATCATATATTTTAGATACCAAAATGTAAAAGAAGAAAATGGATGCAGAGAATACAAGATTAATGCAAGAGCAACTAGCTGCAACAAAGCCCAAGTTTTTTAAGTCAATATTTTGGTTTGGTTTTGATTTTGGGGTTAATTGTAATTTTCAGTTTAAATTTTGGTCGTGGGCCATATTTGAGTCTAGATTTATATTATTTAGGTGTTTTGGAGTCTTATCTTTAAGGCCTAAGTTGTTCCTTATGGGCTTAGAAGTAGTACTGAGGTGTCAATTCTTATAGAATTAGGGTTCCTGATCCTTGTAGGATAAGTTAGCAGGTCTATTTAAGCTTTTGTAATGCTTCCTTTTTTGAACAGTTTTATGAAGTTTTACGATTAATTGAGGACAGAAGTTTCTCTTCTGATTTTTCTTTTTTTAATAGAAGCCAGCGCTTTTGGCTGAAGAGCGCACCCTGTTGGCAGTGTTTTAGATCTCCTTGCCCTTTCTTTCCTCAAATTATGTCTTGAATCTGGTAGATTTCATTCTATATATGTACTGTATGTTTGGGGTGAAATTAAATCTCACTATCTGCTTTGCTGTTGATTATTCTGATTGTCTTGCAGTTTTATGAAGAGATAGTTCTGGGGGAAGATTCAGGTGTTAAAGAGGCATCCAATAAACCTTTAAATACAAAAATTACGTTCTCAAATTCTGACTCTTCTAGTAGTGATGATAATGATGAAAGTGAGGAGGAGGAGGTGGAGGTGGAGGTGCAGGAGGCAGAAGAGGAAAAGGGGGACAAAAAGCATAAGTCAGATATTTCTAATGATGACAATGGAGCAAGTGGGGAATCAGATCCTGGTAAAATTGAAGATGTTCATGTGCAGGCAGTAGGAAAAGTTGATGCTAACAAAGGGGACATTGACAATCGTGAGAGTCAAGGAAAGACATCTGATGAGCCCCTGGTAGAGAAGCAGTACTGCAAATCAGATGCGCCAAAATGTGATTCTAAAGACAAAGAAGAACAGAAATCTATTGATAGGTTAATTGAAGCAGAACTTAAAGAATTGGGAGACAAGAATAAGGTGAGTTGATTAGACCAATTAGCATTCTATATGCTGATTTCCATGTTTTTATTTAAAAAAATTTGCTAACAGATTTTCTTCTCATACTTTTCGCTCCATTTAATAATTTTAAAGCCCAATTTGGTTATAGTAGTACTTCTTATATTTCCATACATGTATAAGATTCAGACGCACATGGTTCATTGTCATGTTCATGTAGCTAATGTTTAAATGTTTTTTTCCCTCTCAAGATGATCAGGCTGAAGTATTTGATGTTACAATAATATACTGGTTCCCCAATGTCCCTGATTCTTGCCAATTTTGTCGTTATTATTACCAGGGTTTTAAATTTTCCAGCTATAATGACATATATGCTTTGTGTGTCTCTGTGTGTCTATGTGTGTATGTGTTAGGAACCCAGCAATTAACTAGAAAATCCAGAGATAGATACCCCAGGAATAGAATAAAGTACTCAGCAGTGTTATTCAATTCAAAGGATTAACTACAATGGCCCAGAGCCTCAAGCTCCTCGGAGAAATGAATTCTCTGTCAAAGACTAATACTCAAAAATAACTCCCTTTCTGCTTCCCTATTTTCTTCCTTAAGTACTACCCCACTCACATGAGCAGCCCCCCTTTTCCTCTAACCGAAAGCCAGCTCAGCCTAACTTATAACAGAATTCTCTTCTGCCCCACTCTTCTTCCTAACAGAATTTACCTCTGCCCCACTCTTCTGCCTCCTAGTATAGACCTTCCATATTTTGGGCTGGACTCTATCATTGCCGCCCTGTGGAAGCACAGCCTTGTCCTCAAGGCTGAAAGTTGGGAATTGTTGCTGTAAAACCCCATGTAGTGTCATCCGAGGAGCTTCCTTTCCATTTAACAAGACATTGCCTGATAGGAATGCCCTCCTTTACAATGTCTCGATTAGCCAAAATTTCTTCAGGTTCTATATTGTCATCCAGTTCGACTTCAAACCCACTAGGCAGCTCTGGTTCAACAGAATAATTTCCAATTGCCCTTTTTAATTGGGAAACATGGAAAACTGGGTGAATCTTGGATTGTAGGGGCAGCTTCAATTTGTGAGCTACTGTACCATACTTTGCCAAGATCGGATAAGGACCAAAAAATCTAGCAGCCAGTTTTTGATTGATTCTCCGGTGGACAGTTTGTTGTCTATGGGGACGCAGCTTTAAGAAAACCCATTCTCCCACTTGATAAGATTGCAGAGTTCTGTGCCTATCAGCAAACCTTTTCATTTGTTCTTGTGCTTTGCTCAGATTGTGTTTGAGCTGTGCTAATGCTTCATCTCTGTCACAGAGTTCATTAGCTACTGCCTCCACCTTTGTCTCACTCCGAAGGTACTTAATTAGAGTAGGAGCCTTTCTGCCATAGACAATCTCAAAGGGAGAAGAACCCGTAGAAGCATGGTAGGAAGTATTGTACCATAATTCTGCCCAAGACACCCAGTATGCCCAGTTTTTTGGTTGCTCAGAAGCAAAGCAACGCAAATATGTTTCTAAGCATCTGTTTAATACTTCAGTTTGTCCATCCGTTTCCGGATGATAGGAAGAACTCATTTTTAACATTGTGCCTTGCATTCGGAAAAGTTCCCTCCAGAAATTACTCAGAAATAAAGGATCACGGTCGCTGATTATTGACTGTGGGATACCATGAAGCCTAACAATTTCTTTGACAAAGAGTTCAGCCACAGTCCTGGCTGAATAGGGATGCTTTAACAAAATAAAATGACCGTACTTAGATAGTCGATCGACCACTACTAGGACAGCTTCATAACCTTTAGATTTGGGAAGGCCCGTTATGAAATCCATAGAAATGTCCTCCCAAATTTGATTTGGCACTTCCAAAGGCTGAAGAAGGCCAGCTGGGGATGTTGCTGCATATTTCTGTCTTTGGCATATATCACAAGACTTCACAAAGTCTTGGATACATCGTTTCATCCCATACCAATACAGATTGCCTGCCACCCTTCTGTAAGTGCGCAGAAAACCTGAATGGCCACCAATAGGCGATGAATGAAACTCTTGCAAGAGAAGTTGGATGTGAGGTGAAGTGGCCGGAATGACTAGGCGGTTCAAATAAAGCAATACCCCGTGCTGATAGGAAAAACCCGGATGAGAAGTTCCGGAATGACTAGGCGATTCTTATAAAGCAATACCCCTTGCTGATAAGAAAAACCCGGATGAGAAGTAGGATTTTCTTGCAGGTCAGAAATGACCTGTTTAAGATGTGGGTCCAGCTGAACCTCCTGAGCAACAAGGTCACCATCCATCCAAACCGGAGAGGAGATTACAGCATGTAACTCGGTAGACTCATGAAGGCGAGATAAGGCATCAGCCGCCTTATTATCCGGACCAGGCTTGTAGATTACTTGGAAGCGATAACCTAACAGTTTGGCCATCCATGACTGCTGATTAGTAGTAGTTATTTTCTGCTGTAGCAAGTGTTTCAAACTTCGCTGATCAGTGTAAATAACAAAAGCTCTCCCTAATAGGTAGTGTCTCCAATGTTGAACTGCAAGGACCAAGGCCATGAGTTCTTTGTCATAAGCTGACTTAGATGCATGGCTGCTGGAGAAAGCCTTGCTGAAATACGCAACTGGCTTGCGATTTTGCATCAAAACTGCTCCAATCCCCGTGCCCGAAGCGTCACACTCGATTTCGAAGGGTCTTGCGAAATCTGGAAGAGCCAACACGGGAGAAGTGGTCATAATCTTCTTAAGGTGCAGAAAAGCTTCTAATGCTGCTGGTCCCCACTGAAAATTGTCTTTCTTGGTTAGTTCAGTAAGAGGCTTTGCAATTTGACCATAGCCAACCACAAATTTCCGATAATAACCTGTCAACCCCAAGAAACCTCGAACTCCTTTGACAGTTTTAGGGACTGGCCAATTGATTATTGCTTGTATCTTGGCAGGGTCAGCAGCAACTCCCTTACCAGAAATAACATGCCCAAGATACTCCACCGCCACTCTACCAAAACTGCATTTTTTTCTGTTTACCACAAATTGATGTCTGGACAGAATCTCAAGAACAACTTCAAGATGCCTTAGATGAGTTTTCCAGTCCCCACTATAAATCAGAATGTCATCGAAAAATACCAGCACAAATTTCCTTAGAAGAGGACGAAACAAATCATTCATCACTGCTTGAAAGGTAGCCGGAGCATTAGTGAGCCCAAACGGCATGACTAGAAACTCATAATGTCCATTGTGAGTGCGGAAAGCAGTTTTCGAAACATCAGCCTCATGAACCCGTATTTGGTGAAATCCTGATTTTAAATCCAGCTTAGTAAAATAACAGGCCCCATAGAGCTCATCTAGGAGCTCATCTACTATGGGTATGGGATATTTGTCAGGGATAGTCACCCTATTCAAAGCTCTATAGTCAACGCATAATCTCCAAGTGCTGTCCTTCTTCTTAACTAGAAGTGCTGGACTAGAAAAAGGGCTAGAGCTAGGTTGAATGATACCTGAATGGAGCATTTCAGTCACTTGCCTTTCGATTTCTTCTTTATGGTGGTGAGGATATCTATAGGGCCTAACATTGACTGGTCCCTGTCCTTCCTCCAGTGCAATAGAGTGCACACACTAGAGCTAGGTTGAATGATACCTGAATGGAGCATTTCAGTCACTTTCCTTTCGATTTCTTCTTTATGGTGGTGAGGATATCTATAGGGTCTGACATTGACTGGTCCCTGTCCTTCCTCCAGTGCAATAGAGTGCACACAATTTCTCTTTGGAGGAAGCCCCTTTTTAGCAAGAAAAACAGCTTCGAATTTGTTCATCAAGATTGACAATTCTTGTTGTTGTTGTCTTGTGAATGTATCTTGCTCCTCAGCTTCTAAAGCAATAAAAGTATTAGTCCACCTAATTCCCCCTGCTTCAAAATAATTTGCCTCCAAAAAGCTGTGTAATGAGGTTGGGTTATGGAAACCAGATTGATTGCTCCTGGATGTCGCCAAGTTTCCAGGATTGCCTTGCAACATGACCTTCCGCCCTTGTAATTGAAACTCCATAGTCATGTCCTGCCAGTCCATCAACACTTTCCCCAGTGTCTTCAACCAATCCACTCCCAAAATGATATCCATTCCTCCTAAGTCCAAGACATAGGCATCAATCTGAATTTCGAAATTTCCAAATTGAAGGGTCAAACCGGAACACTTCCCTTGGGCAATTACTCTATGCCCATCTCCCAGTCGAATTCCCAATCTCACTGTAGATTGCACCAGCAGTCCCAAAGCTTGTGTTAATTCAGTAGAGATGAAATTGTGAGATGCTCCACTGTCAATTAACGCTACAACAGTCACCCCTTGTAACACCCCACCTAGTCGCATAGTCTTTGTCCCTGTATGGTCATCCTCGGCTCTGCCGAATAATCCCATCGTTTTGCATTCGACTTCCTCTTCTTCCTCTGAATCTTCTATTTCCATCGCAACAATATCACCCTCCGAATTCACGACTTCGTTTTCGCCCAAAACCAGAAGTCGGAGCTGCTTATCGGCGCATTGGTGGAGTGGGTGATACTTCTCCCCACAGCGGAAACACAGTCCTTTAGTTCTGCGCTCCATAAGCTCCGGGTATGATATATGGCGGAGTCCCTTGGCTTTTTCCGGCAGTCCTCGGCGATCTCCATCACTCCGACGAGGAGGAATGTTCGAAGATGGAGAAGGAATTTTGCTCGATGCGTGACCCGACAGATGCGACCCAGATGGATAACGGGTTCGACCCGAATTCCACCCATCGGAGTTAGCAGGCTGGCCCACAACCGGAGCCCAACCCAAGTCCCTTTGAACCGGGTAGGAACGCGATCCATTTCTAGGAACAGAGTCGCGATTGTTCTGTCCCCAAATTCGTCCCCTAAATTGATTTTCTCCCACATCATCTTCTCCGGCCAGCTCCTCTTCAATGTCTTTTGCCATTTTCATTAGTTGCAGACGAGAGGAAGGGTTTAGAGTGCGTACACGACGTCGGATAATTGGTCTTAGGCCACTCATGAAGTAACCGACGTATTGTTCCTCTGGTAACCTGCCTACTTGGGATGATATCAGTTCGAATTTCTCAATATAATCCTCTACAGCTCCTGTTTGTTTCAAGGCAGAGAGTTCCTCAAAAGGATTCTCAAACTTTCGACCCCCATAACGAGCAATCAGTGCTCTCTTCAGCTTTTCCCAAGTCAGATTATCCTCCGTCTCATATAAGAGATTGAACCAGTGAATAGTAGATCCTTCCATACTGAGCCTTGAGAGCTTGAGCTTGACCTCATCTGAGGTGTTTTGAACTTCGAAATAAATTTCTGCTCTGGTAATCCACCCAACAGGATCGATGCCGTTAAACATAGGTAGCTCAACCTTTCTTACTGACATTCTGTATTCATCTAAGGAATCCTCATGCCCATCATCAACTCGATGGTGATGAGGAGGCACGGAGGTTTTCTCCCCTGAAGTAGAGGAAATCCCCGTTAGCATTTTACCCACCTCCTGAAGCAAAGAATGCTGCATGTCTCTCAAGGCAGACTTGAAAGAAGATTGCATTTCGCCCATTCCCACCCTTAGTGATGCCAATTCAGCCTCAACAACATCCACTCTATCTGACATTTTTGGTGACATGAACTAACTCTAGGAATTTCTAGGGAATTGACTTATCTTTCCCCTAGTGAATTTTGAATCCGGCAGGTCGGACCAAATTGTTAGGAACCCAGAAATTAACTAGAAAATCCAGAGATAGATACCCCAGGAATAGAATAAAATACTCAGCAGTGTTATTCAATTCAAAGGATTAACTACAATGGCCCAGAGCCTCAAGCTCCTCAGAGAAATGAATTCTCTGTCAAAGACTAATACTCAAAAATAACTCCCTTTCTGCTTCCCTATTTTCTTCCTTAAATACTACCCCACTCACATGAGCAGCCCCCCTTTTCCTCTAACCGAAAGCCAGCTCAGCCTAACTTATAACAGAATTCTCTTCTGCCCCACTCTTCTTCCTAACAGAATTTACCTCTGCCCCACTCTTCTGCCTCCTAGTATAGACCTTCCATATTTTGGGCTGGACTCTATCAGTATGTGTCTTTGTGGCTACTAGCTTTCACTGTTCCTGATTGGGGTAGGGTTCCAAAGGTCATTAGATAGAAATCAAACATAACATAAAGGATCCAGCAAACACAAAATGTCATAATAAGTTAACTAGATCCAAGATATAACAAATGAATCATTTCAGCAAAGCATAAAGGATTAAACTACCCCTACTTCCTAATTGACTATTGGACTAATGACCATGAACTACCAAGGATACTTTTTCTAGGAGATAAAATATCATTCCCATTTTTCTCTTTCACATTATAAATGCTATCTTGCCTCTTTGTTTGGCAACTACTGCCTGGTGCTGAGTATCATTTTTGTTATTGAAATGATATCGTTATTTTAATATTCCTAACATCTCTAGGATATTGGAATAATGGGTCAAAACCATGAAAGATAACCATTGTATACCAGGGTTCAGAAACTCCTGCAATAGCTAGAAATCAGCGTCTTATTTTCTTATAGCATACTCTAGTCTCTTATTTAACACTGTAGAACTTAAGACAGGATCTCCATTCTTATGCTGTAGTACTTTCAAAATCAGTATGTTTGGTCCTCTCATGAAACACTGGACTGGAAGCAATGTGTAAAGCTGTCTGATTATCACAAATAAGCTTCATTAGGCCTGGTTCACAGAATTTAATCTCTTGAAGTGTGTGCTTAAACGATATAAGTTCACATGTTCCTTTAGCCATTGCTCTGCAGTGGATAGGGCCACCTGACCCTACATCTTGCTTTTCCATGAAATCAAGTTCCCTCCAATGAGGACAACTTTCAGACATGAAGTGTCTGTCATAAGAGCAACCTGCCCAATCAGCATCTGTATAGCCCCAATTTTCTGTATGCCTCTTATCTTCATAGAGCAGCCCTTTTCCTGGTGCTCTTCTAATATATATATATGAGGATCCAAACTTCAGCATCCCAATAAGTATCACACAGAGAGTCTAACGATATATCTATCCATGTACTGTGAGGTAGTTTACCTACCCTACCAAGATCTGATAAATGGCTCCCCTTGTCCTGGTAGGAGTTTGACATTAGGAGCAATTGGAGTGTCAACGTGTCTACAAGTAGTCCATGCTTATGGCTAATGTTAAGCAGTGATGGGCTAGGACTTTATATTCATCAATCTTAGCAGTAAATTTTATGTTGTAGAGAAACTATATATTTAGTTCTTAAATTTAATGTTTTTCTTCCTCTTCACTTTTCATCTTTCATTTGTGTATGTTTGGCTGTTTTTACAGAGAAGCTTTGTCAAACTTGATTCGGGTTGTAATGGTGTTGTGTTTATTCAAATGAGAAAGAAAGGTGGAGTAATAGGCCCCAAAGATATAGTCCAGCACATGGTGACATCTGCAGCATCAACAAGGAAACATATGTCAAGGTAAAATTATGGTCACTTTTGGTTACATTATAAATACTATGTAAAGCACATGACAACAAAAATACTGATGTGGTGTTTTTGTATAACATTCATAACTACATCTAGGTTCATTTTGAGAATTTTGCCAATTGAAGTGTCATGCTATGCTTCAGAAGAGGAAATCTCAAAAGCAGTGAAGCCTCTTGTGGAACGCTATTTTCCAGTGGAAACTCAAAATCCACAAAAGGTAACACCATGCATTAGTATCTGGAAGCCGGTTTTACATTGTCGATGCTGCTAATAATTACATTGTCAAACTAACAAAAGTTGGATAGATATAATTGTACTAAATTAAGTTGAAATCTGGTAAGTATATTTTGGTTACCACTGTATGTTTTATGACAAGAGGAGTACAATTTCAGGCTTCATGGAAAGCTCATTTCACAGAGTTTATGGTTGTGAATGCAATTTCCTGCAATCAGTGTAGATTGTCCCAGTTGTTTACTATCTTAGATGTAATTTGTCTCATGAGAAACAAATGTTATTTACAAAATTGACCACAGTGGTACCTTTTAGTCTATCTCAAAACTAATGTGGAAGAAGGGAACTGTTGAGTTCTCATGCCATTTGATTGATTAAACCAATTAATTTTGGATGAATTCGCTGCATTATGCTATTGATGGTTGACATGGTTACTAGCTTGAATAGATTTTATATGCAGTTTGCTGTACTGTATGAAGCCCGTGCAAATAGTGGGATTGACCGGATGAAAATCATTGACGCAATTGCAAAATCTGTTCCTGGATCACATAAAGTTGACCTTAATCATCCGGAGAAAACCATAGTAGTTGAAATTATCAAGGTAAGAAAGCCATATTCTTGGTGGAATAGTTTTTAAATGGTATGTTCACCTAGGAAGTCATTTCTTTTGCCCCCATTGATTAGGATCCATCTAGTCTTGCTAAGATACATACATACATACATATATATCTTCCCTCTGGACAGAGTTTAGATTTATCTAGCAGCAGGAATTTTATTGAATGTTTTTCTTTGAAGTCCCAACTTATATTTTTTTTTTTTTTTTTAAATTTTTTAATTATTTATCTTTTCGAATTGTCTGTTATTATATTTACCTGCTCGATTGTCATACTAAGCCCTGATCTTATCTCTACTTAAGTTTAAAATTTTAAGAAAATTATCATTTTAATCCCCAAAAGATTTCTGGGTTGCCACTTTAATCCCTCAGAATATTTGTGCCAAATTAGTCCTTGAAAGACTAGATTCTTACCAAGTTAGTCCACTGTTAAATCCATCAGTTACGATTTAACAGAATTGCTGATGTGGCAAGTTAAGCTGCCATTAACTGCTTATGTGGACTATTTTCTGCTGACATATACATACATGTCTCATACTAGTCTAGATAAAATAAAAATAAATCATGTAAATTCCAAAGAAGTCCCTAAATTTACATGAAATGGTGCCATTTGTGATGCTGGGGAGCGAAACAATATTAAAGGCATAAATACAGTGCGTTTAGAGAGAGCACCCTAGCCAGCTTGTTCTTTTCCACCTCGGTTGCACTTGAGTCTCGACATCCACCTTTGGCCTCCATCTCTCTCTCCCGGACTCGCCATTTTGTCTCCATGGCCATGGCCATAACCACCCCCAATCACAACTTCCACAGACACGGCTCCTTTTCTCCATTTTTGTGCTCTATCCCTCACTAGCACTCTCGCACAGCACTGCCATGGTAACAAGAAGACCCAACACCACTCACAGACCCACACCCTAGCACCATCACCACCACTTCAAGCTTCACCGAATTACAGTCACCTTACAACTAGCCTCAATCGAAGCCATTGTGCAGCAGCTTCAGACTGCAACAGAAGATGCATAACCCCTTTATTTTAAATCAACTGGTAGCTTCTGATTTTGTTCTGGATTCTGATGACTTGTAGACGATAGGTCTTTTGCAGTTATCTTGTTAGTTTTTTTATATTGAGGAGGTAAATTTCGTGTACTGAATGTGATTTCTGTCCATATGTTTTTCTAGGTGCTGGTTTAACTCAGGTTCTGTTTCAGAGTTTAGGGACATTTTAGTAATTCAGGATTTTTTTTTTTTTAATTGTTTTGTGGACTGATATGGGACAGGCCTGCACATGTCAGCACAAAACAGTCCACACACTTAACGGCTACTTTAATGTGTCATGTCAGCAAATCTGTTAAGTCCTAACTATGGGCAAAAAGAATCTTCAAGAGACTAAAGTGGCAAACCAAAATACTTTCCAGGACCAAAATGATAGTATTTTCTAAAATTTTCTTCCTTTATCCCTTACTTTTTGGAGATTTACTGTGTCACGCCTCTAAGTCCTCCCACCCCAAACAAAGTCGTAAGTATATACACTGCTCTACTGTTTTTTTTGGAACAAACACCTCTGCAATGCTTTATTTTTGCAGCACAGTTTGCTATTTGACACTAGAGTGTTTCTGTAATGTAGTTTGTCAAAGGACTGACACATCATTTTCCTTTTGTCAGACTGTATGTTTGATTGGGGTCGTTGAAAAATATAAGGAACTTGCCAAGTACAATCTCAGGCAGTTGACATCACCAAAAGCTTGAGTCTTACGTGGAGCTTGAATACTTGACTTTTGATATGTAAAAAGACTCTGGCTTGTATTGACGTTGGATATCTGACAAACTGTTGGAGAGTATGATTACTGCGCTTTGATACTGATTCTGCTCAATATAGAAGTTGGTATCATAGAAAATTCTGGATAATTATTCTTGCAGATACTTTGGGTGTAATTTATTTCTAGTTTTTATTGGTTATGCTTTTCCCCCCTAGTGAACCATCTTTGGAAATGCCAATAAACTAGGGTAATTTTGCTTCATTATCCTGGTTCTCTCTTTGACCTCCTCTTTATAGCTTTGGATCAATGAAATTTACCTTCTAAAATAAGTTATTCAAAGATGTAAGTGTTCAAGTCTTAAACGTAGTATAAGTGGATTTCTCGTGTGTGTATATATAAAAAAAAATTATTATTAATAGCATTGTTACAAAATGAAAGGATGTAAACTTCATAGAATCCATTAATATCACAAGATGCTCTTAAATAGAGCTAGATTTTTTAGTTAAATCTTTTAGGTTTTGTACAATTTTTTTTTTATTTGATTAGATTTTCTACAATTAAATCTTTTAGGTTTTGTACAATTTTTTTTTATTTGATTAGATTTTCTACAATTTAAAGTTATCCAACGGAGTAAATTTATAGATTAAATGTTTCATTAGACAATTGGGTCTTTAAAACATAGTTCTTCGATCACGTAAGTAAACTAGAGATATATAACATTCTTATGTCTCTTCGCAAAATAATACATGTAGATTGTAGTGATTTTGCATATTCATTAATAAACTAATCATCAAACGTTTGTTTGTTTATTTTTTTTTTTTTATGTTGCCAATTCATAATGTCTTCCTATCAAATGAATCATCAAATATATTCTTTAATGAATTATTTGTTATTTAAATGGATCATCCTATATCTATATAATTTTTAATGAACTAGGTAAATCTTTATATAGAACTAGTATCTCTTACAATAAATTAAAACAATTCCCAATATTATGAATTAGTATGCAATGTTTGTTTACAGTAATGCATTTGTACATATCTTTTTAAAATTATTCTTAAATGAATCATTAAACATTTGCTTTGATCAAAATGAACAGAACCTCTTTATTCTTTTTTTTTGTTTTTTTTTTTTTTTNTTTATTAAACATATCTCTTATTTAAATGGAAGGTCATTATTAATTAATCATCATATAAATTTGCAATGTGTATATATAAGAGAGCATTTGCATCAAGTTAGGGGCTAATCAACCAATGCTAAGATACCCTCAATAAAAAAAAATGAAAGTCATATCAACTCAATTCTTTTGGATATTGGTGATAATAGTGGTAGCAATTCAAGCTGGCCAAGCCATTTTTCTTAGCCACAAGGTTTCTGCCTATGACAAATTTCTAAGACACTTGTCATCATGCATTGAGCGTGGTGGTGAGTTTTGCCACCGAGTTTGCCACAAATTAGAACTAGGGAAAGCATGATTTCAATAGCCACCAGATAAGTGTCTTGGCAGTTTTATTGTAGAGTGCACGCATGCATGAACTCATTGCATTTGATCGTAAGTTTGATTGAACCTTGCATGCCTGACAAAGGTGGGTGTTGAGAGTTGCTTGAAAAGTTGGAATGATACTTCAACTGTCTGGGCTAAGTGTCTTATTCCACCAATACAAGACTGCATTAATCACCATGGAATTGGACCTATATAACACATTAAGTTATTATTATTAGTAGTAGTAGGGTGTTTCTCACATATCAGAGAATTATATAATAACTCCCTAACGTGGCAAAGGTAGATGAGTGCTGATGTGGAAGCATTAATCTTGGTCAGTTATTTTCTAATAGCTCAGATTAAATGCTTTCACGTTAGGGAGATGTCACATACCTCCCTGGTATGTGAGAAGCACCCTTATTATTATTGTTGTTGTTATTATTATTATTATCATTTCATTTCATTCCATCTTATGTTATATCATCACTTATCTACCTTTTTGTCTCATTTTAGACTCCTTTTAATGAGACAAAAAAAATTAGAGAAGAGAGTATAAATTTATAATTCACTCAGATATGTTATATACTTTGATATGTATTATTAACTTTTTAAGAAAAGTCTAATTTATTCCCTTAAACTTGACCTCATGTGTGATTCACCCCCGATCGTTTTAAAATGTGCAATGAATCCTCACTTAGTTTTAAAATGTGTAAATCACTCCGTTTCACAAACTAATGTTGAAAAATGGATGGGAAATTACTAATGCAAGTCACATGACACCGCTAAATTCAAAATTAAAAAAAAAATGAGAGCTTATTAGTGATATGATTAGTGATTAATTACTGATAAAACTAGCATGTTATCGTTTTCATCAACCCTTTCCTATCAAACCAATCACCCACCCTTCTATCAAGGCAGTGCCTCTCCTACCCATTTTCAACAGAAGGGCATCCTCGATTCACATTACTTGGGTTGTTTTCCTCCTCACCACCTCATCCAATGGTGCATCATTAGACATCACATTACTTGGTCAAACCCCATATCTTCTTCATCCAAATCTGCACCTCTTCGATCCTCCTCTTTTTCCTCACCAATATGGAGTTCGTCGATCTTGTCATCGCCACAAGGGATGTCTTCATCATCGGAATCGAAAAGAAGGGAGTCGGAGGTGGGTGTATGGATTAGAGTGAGAGAGGCGAGTGTGAAAAGGAGTGTCCGATGACTGAAGATCACTAAAATATTTGCAGGTTGCTTTTGCTCTAGTATATCATCAATGGAAGCGCTTTGGTGAATAGCTAATGTTAAGTTTGAGAAGATGCAATTAACCCCAAAACAACCATCCAAATATCAGCTATTGTGTTTGTGCATGCTTGTGTTATGCAAGGATGTAAATTTCATGAATCCATTAACATGAGAACATTCTCCTGCAATTTAAAGTTAATTAACTGATGGAACGGATTTAATATTTCATGGACCATTAACTCTCCAAAACTTTGCAAAACTAGATGTGTACAAAATGCTAATGTCTCTTCGCTGTATAATACATATAGTGTTTTCCCACATTACCAATCTTCCTGCTATGAAAGGTCATTTTCATGGAAGGCAATACAATAAAATAATTACTCAAAGTGATTTTTTTAATGTAAATTTTAGCCATTTCAATAAATTATCATTTTATTGAACTAACTTATAAATATTTTTATATTGCGAATTGCAATAACTTTTAAATAGTTGTATAAAGCTTTAGATATATATAATAATAGCTTAATGTCTTTTCACAATAAAATACATGCAAAATTTTCCAATATTACTAGATAATTTCCTGTGCTTCGCACGAGAACGAACATGATTCTTGAAACAAATAGATTATATCAATTGTTTTGTAAAATTTAAAATTGAGTTTTGATTATCATGACAAAAAAAAATTAAAAATGTATTAATATTTCATTATAGTTGTGGAATTTGTATGGTACTTTGGAAAGTCACTGTTATCATCCCATTTAAATTTCATTTCCAAAGATTATAACGAAGATATGTGACAGAATATAAAATAAAAGCATTGGAGTTCAAATGTTCAAATAAAAAAGTAACAAATTAAGGACACATGAGACGGTGTATGAGTTATAACGACTAAGTGGTTTAGCTAGAGAGCCAGCAAGTATAATGGTTATGATTTCTTAGAAGATCAAGTCTTAATTAGACTTCAAGATAAAGAACTTGTTCAAACTTTAGATCCTCATTATGTATATTTTATTCAAAATCAAGTAACATTAAGAACAAGAAGAATTTCATACTTTGCTGTATAAGTTTAAGCAGCTTGCTTATCTTGCTATTTAATCACTGTTCAAATATTTGATTTAGAAGTTCAGTAAGCTAGACAACATACATCTTCAAAGTCTAAGACTTTATAAGATATCAAGACTTTAAGAAGATTAAGAGTCTTTCTTGACTTGTCGTTTGGTTTAGCAGGAAAACGTGATCCTGGTCGTAAGTCCTAGAAAGACAGTAAAACCATTGTTCAGCATGGTGGTCCCGCTAGTTAAGAAAGATAATTAATCCAATTAAAGTTGAGATAAATTATAATGTCGAGGATGATTAAAAGATTGTTGTTGATGTGAATCAGCTTGCTACACGCCCTAACCCTAGGAGTGTTCATGATCCCTTGCTTGGAGTTGGAGGCCCGATGACTAGAAGTAGAGCTAAGCGAGTGAGAGAGGCATTGTTGAGCCTAGTCCAAGAGGTGCAGACCAAGGAAAGAGTAGCTGGGCCAAGTTCAGAGTTGAGATGAATCACTTATCTTTCTCTTGTAGAAGGTGCACATGGGCTAGCTTGGAGCCCAAGTTTGGAGCAGGCCAAAAATTATGTTTAATTTAATTAATTTTATTTTTGGGCCTTTATGTTTATGGGCCAAAACATTTAATTAGTTTTAAATTCATTTTTTATATGTTGGGCCTTTATGTCTATGGGCCAAACTGGGTATTAGGGTTTTATTAACTTTCTTAGAGGATCCATCATAGCTTGTAGCCTCCTAGCTGAATTGCCTATATAAGGAATTCGTGTATGCCTTTGCAAAACAGTTTTTGAGATTAATATTATTCAGTTTCTGAATTATTGAGTTTCTCTGGATTGAGAGCTTCTCTGTTGTTCTTGGGCAAAGAACTTGAACTTGAACTTACCAAGGATCCTTCCTTGTTAAGGGTTCACCCTATTGCGATAACCAAGGTCATCCCACAGTTTGGTATCCAAACACTCCGTTTCGATCCTTCGGGTACGCGAATGCATCATTTGGTATCAGAGCTTTGGCTGCTTGGAGTTTCAATCGGTATTCCTAAAACCCCCTATTCTATTTTTATTTTATCTATCTTATTTGTTTGAGTCAATCATCTTCTACCCCCTTTCTATTTAGTCAGTTTTTGTCTTTTATTTTTCCTATCAATTTCATTCTTCGTTATGTTCTTTAAGTTTCTGGTCAAGTTATCCCTATTATTTTTGTTCGGATCATTGGTTGGTCATTTTTTTCCTTGTTTTCCTTGTTTGTGTTTAAGAGTCCACGTCCTAGGTTAAAATTGCCTAGAGGCAGCGGCTGTTTCAATTGCAATAGCAAATCCTAGTTGTTCGTCGAGTCCTAGTCAAGTTTAAAAAAAAAAAAAAAAAAAAGAGAGACAGATTATGCAAAACAAACAAATCAAAAAAAAAAAAAGATTAGCAAAATCTGTTCTTGTGAAAAGAAAATAATAAAAAAAAAATGGACTATTTGGACTCACTTACTTGAAAAGGCCATAACTTTCAGCTCGTTTGGAGTAATGGAACCCGTGACCCGGCGTTTCGAAGCTTGTTCAGAGACCTTCGACATGACAACTGGGTAAACCCAGTTGACATCATTTTTGGGCTCAAAATCCTTCAAAAACATTTGTTTCGGGCTGTTTTCTGTAATCTTCTGTTTTTCTTTCAATTTGTTGCTGTTTTCTAGATTCCTTTGTTCTTTTCTTGTCCAAACCAACACCCTTGTTCATTATTTATATTCAAAAGTCTTGGTCATTTATTTTATTTTATTTTATTTCTTTTTCCTTCTTGGAGTTCTTGTTTTGCTTCCTTGTCATCTTTTTTTCTTTTTTGCTTCCTTATCTTATTTATTTTTATTCAACACTCTTGTTTGGCTTTCTTGTCATTTTTTTTCCTATCACCTTTTCTCCTTGATAAATTCTTGGCAAGTTCTTGTTTAAGGGCTTCTAAGGAAATTTGAGTGGAAAAAGGCAAGAGTGGTGAGCGCATTATCGGGAAAAAGCCAATTGAGTGTAAACACGTAAGGTGAGTGTGTGCAACATGGAACAGGAAGAACCATTCACCAAAAGTCATATGGATGCATATATGAATGCAATTTAGGACCAAATTGCAGCATTACGAATGGGCACTGAGGACAGATTAGAGAGGTTAGAAAACCTAGTTTCACCTAAGATAAAAACTAAAACAACTAGACCCTTTCGGTATTCTGAGGAAGAGGAAGAAGACTATTCTGAGGTTGAAACTGAGACCAGAAGAGAGAGGAGGGCAGCCCCTCGTCGTGATAATAACCTGGGGAGTATAAAAATGAGAATTCCTACCTTTCAAGGTAAAAGTGATCCTGAACTTTACCTAGATTGGGAGAGGAAAGTGGAACATGTTTTTGAGTGCCATGAATACTCTGAAGAAAAGAAAGTGAAGCCGGCAGTAGTTGAATTCATTGATTATGCTAGTATTTGGTGGGATCAGCTAGTGATTAACATGTGTAGAGATGGTGAGAGACCTATTCGGTCATGGGCCGATATGAGAGCCATGATGAGGAAACGGTTTGTACCTAGACATTACTATAGAGATTGTTTCAAGAAATTGCAAGATTTGAAACAAGGATCTATGAGTGTGGCTGAGTACAACAGTGAGATGGAGATAGCCATGATGAGGGCTAGTATTGATGAGAACCGTGAGGCAACCATGGCACGGTTTATTAGTGGCTTGAAGCGAGAGATTGCTGAAGTGGTGGAGATGAGTCACTATGTAGAGATGGAGGACTTGGTGCATAAAGCCGAGCATGTAGAGCGACAGTTGAAGGCTAGAGCAGCTTCTAGATTCGGTGTGCCTTCCAGAACTTCAAACTGGAAATCGAATTGGAAGGATAATCCTCACACAGCTCCAAAGCCAAGAGAAGACACAAGACCAAGGCCTACGGGTTCTACTCCTATTTCCCAAGGTAAAACAGAATATAACTCTTCTTCTAAGTCACGTGACATCAAATGCTACAGGTGTCAAGGGCGTGGACATATATCTTCTGAATGTCCCAATAGAAGGAAAGTTGTTATGCTTGCTACTGGTGAGTATGATAGTGAGGAGGAATCTCCTGTTACACCTGGTTGTGAAGACATGCCACCCTTGGAAGATGCTAGTGACGTGGAGGGTATTGATGACTCTCTTCCAGATCAGTATTTGATGGTGTCTAGGCGTGTGCTCAACATGCAACCGAGGGAAGATGACATAGAAGAACATAGAGAGCATATCTTTCAAAATCGATGCTTGGTGGGAGACAAGGTATGTAGCGTAATTATTGATAGTGGATCTTGTACTAATGTTGCTAGTACCTTGGCAGTAGAGAAGTTGGGTTTACCTACTATTCCACACCCCACGCCTTATAGGCTACGGTGGTTGAATGATAGAGGAGATTTATGGGTAAACAAGCAGGTTCAGATTGCATTTTCTTTTAGTACTTTTAAAGATGAAGTGTTGTGTGATGTGGTGCCCATGCATGCTTGTCACAGCTTGTTGGGGCGACCATGGCAGTTTGATAGGCGAGTGAAGTATGACAGATACAACAACACTTACACTGTCTACAAGAATAACAAGGCTACTTTGTTGAAACCTTTAAAACCTGCTCTTGCATATGCGGATCAAGCAAAGATTACAAAAGAATGTAAAGAGAGAGAAGAAAAAGCAGCCAAAGAAAAAGAGGCTGAGAGAGAAAAAGAAAAAAGTACGGACAAAAAGAGTGAGAGAAGACAAAAAGTGAGTGCTTTTGCACAAAAAAGTGAGGTCAAGAGTGTTCTATTGTCTAAGCCAACCCTTCTTGTACTTATGTACAAGGATATTTATTTTACTAACTCTATTAACCCTTCTTTGCCTAGTATGGTTATTTCTTTGATACAGGAATTTGCTGATATTTTCCCTGAAGAGATACCACATGGTTTGCCTTCCTTGAGGGGCATAGAGCACCAGATTGACTTTGTTCCTGGATCGACTATCCCTAATAAACCAGCCTACCGAGCTAATCCTGACGAGACAAAGGAAATTCAAAGGCAAGTGGATGAGTTAGTACAAAAGGGATTCGTGAAAGAAAGTCTAAGCCCATGTTCAGTTCCAGTTATCTTGGTGCCAAAGAAAGACGGGACATGGGGCATGTGTGTGGATTGCCGAGCCATCAACCAAATCACGATTAAGTATAGACATCCTATCCCTAGATTAGATGACATGCTTGATGAGTTGTATGGTTCTACTCTCTTTTCTAAGATAGATTTAAAGAATGGATACTACCAAATTCGCATGAAAGAAGGCGATGAGTGGAAAACTGCCTTTAAAACAGAATATGGTTTGTATGAGTGGTTAGTAATGTCTTTCGGTTTAACTAATGCACCTAGCACTTTCATGAGACTAATGAACCATGTTTTGCGTGCCTTTATTGGAAAATTTGTGGTGGTTTATTTTGATGATATCCTAGTTTATAGCAAAACCCTAAATGATCATGTGTCACACTTGCATGATGTTTTTATTGCTTTGAGAGAACATAAATTGTATGCTAATTTCAAGAAGTGTGCATTTTGTTCCGATTCTTTTATATTTCTTGGGTTTGTTGTAAGTTCTAAGGGTATTAGCATGGATGAGGAGAAGGTTAAGGCAATCCGAGATTGGCCTACACCTAAGAATGCGAATGAGGTAAGATCTTTCCATGGCTTAGCTAGTTTTTATAGGCGGTTTGTAAAGAATTTCAGCACCATAGCCGCACCCCTAAATGAACTAGTTAAGAAAAATGTGAGTTTTAAGTGGGGCGAGGAACAAGAGAGGGCATTTACCACTTTAAAGGAAACTTTAACTAGTGCTCCTCTTTTATGTTTGCCTAACTTTGACAGAGCTTTTGAGATTGAATGTGATGCTTCAGGTATTGGAATAGGGGCTGTTTTGATGCAGGATTCCAAGCCTATTGCATATTTCAGTGAGAAGCTTAATGGGGCAGCATTAAATTATCCCACTTATGACAAAGAGCTTTATGCTCTAGTGAGGACTCTCCAAACATGGCAGCACTATCTATGGCCTCGGGAATTCATCATTCATTCAGATCATGAGAGCTTGAAGTATCTGAAATCCCAGGGTAAATTAAATAAGAGACATGCCAAATGGTTAGAGTTCATTGAGACGTTTCCCTATGTTATTAAATATAAATCTAGGAAGGAAAATGTCGTTGCTGATGCCTTGTCTAGAAGGTATACTTTAATTACTTCTTTGCATGCTAAGCTATTAGGTTTTGAGCTTATCAAAGACTTGTATGAATCTGATTCTGATTTCGGTCAACTATGGATTGCTTGTGCTAAGTATGCTAGTGGTGATTATTATAGGCATGATGGGTACTTGTTTAAGAAAGATAAATTATGTGTGCCTGCATGTTCTATACGTGATTTGCTTGTTAGAGAGACGCATGGTGGTGGCCTAATGGGGCACTTTGGTGTTAAAAAGACTTTGGATATTTTACATGAACATTTTTATTGGCCTCACATGAAACATGATGTGCTTTCTATTTGTGACAAGTGTATTACTTGTAAACAGGCCAAGTCCAAAGTTATGCCACATGGACTTTATACACCATTGCCTATACCTAGTCAACCTTGGATTGATATTTCTATGGATTTTGTGCTAGGGCTGCCAAGGTCACCAAGTGGGAAAGATAGTATCTTTGTGGTTGTTGATAGGTTTAGCAAGATGGCTCACTTTATTGCTTGTGCTAAAACTAATGATGCAACACACATTGCTGACTTGTTCTTTAAAGAAATAGTGCGCTTGCATGGTTTACCTAGAACAATAGTGAGTGATAGAGATGTGAAGTTCCTAAGTCACTTTTGGCGAACCCTATGGGGTCGATTGGGGACTAAGCTTCTATTTTCTACGGTTGCACATCCTCAGACAGATGGGCAAACTGAGGTTGTTAATAGAACACTTGCTACTATATTGCGTGCTATTATGCAAAAGAATCTTAAGCGTTGGGAACAATCTTTGCCGCATGTTGAGTTTGCTTATAATCGCACTGTACACTCTACTACTTCTTATTCCCCTTTTGAGATTGTTTATGGATTTAATCCTTTAACTCCCTTGGATATTTTACCTTTGCCTACTAATGAGTTTGCTAATCTTGATGGTAAGCACAAGGCAGATTTTGTTAGAGACTTGCATTCCAAGGTTCGGGCTAATATTGAGAAGAAGAATGATCAATATGCTAGGCAAGCCAACAAGGGCCGAACTAAGGTTATATTCGAACCAGGTGATTGGGTTTGGGTACACCTTAGGAAAGGACGGTTTCCTACCAAACGGAAATCAAAGTTGCACCCTCGAGGAGATGGGCCGTTTAAGGTCCTTGAGTGGATTAATGACAATGCCTACAAAATCAATCTTCCTGGTGAGTATGGCGATGTTAGTGCTACTTTTAATGTTGCAGACTTAACCATGTTTGATGTAGGTGACGATTCAGATTCGAGGACGAATCCTTCCGAGGAGGGAGGGAATGATGTGAATCAGCTTGCTACACGCCTTATCCCTAGGAGTGTTCATGATCCCTTGCTTGGAGTTGGAGGCCCGATGATAGAAGCAGAGCTAAGCGAGTGAGAGAGGCATTGTTGAGCCTAGTCCAAGAGTGCAGACCAAGGAAAGAGTAGTTGGGCCAAGTTCAGAGTTGAGATGGATCACTTATCTGTCTCTTGTAGAAGGTGCACATGGGCCAGCTTGGAGCCCAAGTTTGGAGCAGGCCAAAAATTATGTTTAATTTAATTAGTTTTATTTTTGGGCCTTTATGTTTATGGGCCAAAACATTTAATTAGTTTTAAATTCATTTTTTATATGTTAGGCCTTTATGTCTATGGGCCAAACTGGGTATTAGGGTTTTATTAACTTTCTTAGAGGATCCATCATAGCTTGTAGCCTCCTAGCCGAATTGCCTATGTAAGGAATTCGTGTATGCCTTTGCAAAACAGTTTTTGAGATTAATATTATTCAATTTCTGAATTATTGAGTTTCTCTGGATTGAGAGCTTCTCTGTTGTTCTTGGGCAAAGAACTTGAACTTGAACTTACCAAGGATCTTTCCTTGTTAAGGGTTCACCCTATTGCGATAACCAAGGTCATCCCACAGTTTGGTATCCAAACACTCCGTTTCGATCCTTCGGGTACGCGAACGCATCAGTTGTCTAGCAGACATGAATCTTCTAGTTTAAATATTGAAGAACATGATTGTTCATCAGATAATCGAGATAATGTTAATAGTAGAGAAATTGTTATTTCTAGAATACAGCAAAACTTACAAAATTAGATTACTCCAAAAATTCTATCAACAAAAGTTTATCAAAAATGTAGTTTTGACATATTTCAAAATTATGTTATCAAAAGAGTAGAACAGACAATATCAGTCAAAAAATCAAAAGATACAATCTGTATTCTTTCAGAAGATATAATTAGAAAACATAGAAATAAAGGTTTAAATATCTCCATATAGGGTTAGTTCAAATAGTTGTTAAACCACTTCACAAACTAGGAATAGATACATCTATCCTAGTATGTGTTAGAGATAAAAGAGAAGTAGAATTCAAGGACTTAGTCATAAGAGTCATTCAGTCAGATCTTTATAATGGTCATGTATATCTAGACTGTTTCCCAAATTGCACCAAGGGAATAAGTCATCTTGAAACATCAAAATTTTTAGAATTAAAACTTAAGTCAAAAGAAGAAAATTTCTTCCAAGAATAGAACATATGGCAATAATATATAGAGATGGTTATAACGTCATGAAAACAAAAATCAATATTGGTTTATTAAACAATCTCCAAAAAAAATGAAACTTTAATATTCTGTGAGAAACACGTTTGTTATGGAATTTCTCACATACGAGAAGGATAGAGAAAAACAGTCATGACAAAAGCGATTTCTCACGCACATACAACACCATGAGAAAGTTCTTACAGATTTTCTCACGGATAAAATGTGCAGCGCGTGAGAACTTCTCATGCGTCATGTCTATGATGTTTCTCATGGACTTTTGTCTGTGAGAAATTATCACAGAGGTTTTTCCGTGAGAAATTTTGAGAGTTTCCTTTTATTTTTTTGCTAAAAAATGTCTAATTTTTTTTCTAAATAATTAATTATTAATTTCAATGAAAGACATTATATATAAAAATCACTAAGTTTTATTAATCAAATGTAATTACAATAAAAAAATATTATACAATGAAGGAAAAAATAAAGTAAACTACAATACACAAAACCCTAATCTCTGATGTTGTCGTCTCCAAGTACTCTGTTATGTCATCATCATCGTCAGCTGGGTGTTGTGAGGCCCCATCGGATGTCGCACCATGTTCCTACTATAGTTGCTAGGCTAACATCGTAGCCAGTTGCTTTGTGGACATGCCGGATCCCCGAAGAGTTTGGACCAACGGCACGAGCAGGGACAGTTGGTGGAGCTCTTGCATCTCTTGTGACATGGCAACCATCTACGACAAAACCTCCAACATCTGAGGGTATGCCCGGTTAGAGGGTTGGGAACCCTGTGGTTGGGTTAAGTCCAATAGGCCGACCTCAGAACCCATGCCATAAACCCCCTTCTTGTTCTTCCTGCCAACGACATCAAGCCATAAATCTTTGTCATTGACAGAAGACGAAGAGGACTGAGCCTGGTTCTCAGATTGACACCTTTCATACTCAATCTGTATAGATAATAGAGGAAAGTTAATACGAAATAATAAACTTACAATTAATAGTTTTAAACCTCCTAAAGAACTTCGAAAATACTTACATAAGTTGATTGAGGCTGTAGATGGACCTAGCCCTTGCTGGCACTGTTCTGGAGGTGACGAAAGACCTTGGTTGCATTGGGCTATCCCCCCAACTCCTTCGTCTACAAAAAAATTTAACCTTTAGTAATTTAGAAAACATAAATAACTTAATTTTTAAACATATCTTAAATGAAAGAACATTATTAAAAGTAAAACTTACCAGCCTCCTTTTGTGTTTGAAGATGGTGATTAAACTGCCCTTGTGATAGGTCGGCCTTGATCCAAGGAGTGGTTATTCTTGTTCCAGTCCAAGACCGTCCTGTAATGTTCAGAGGCCCATTTAATTATTAGGGCCCCTAACACAGCAGGCGATAAACATTTGTTGTTCGTCTTCCCTTTCCTGATGTCTTGGAAGGAGGCGTGAATGTTGTTGCTGCACTTTGCGATACAGATCTCATGAATCTAGCTCTCAGATTGTGGGTCCTAGACATATTTCCTTTGCATTAGAAAATATAAGATCAAGGTTAGTAAACATTAAGATTAAGTTAATTTAAAATAAAGTAAAATTAATTAAGTTGAAATTATTACCTTGAACTCTATCCATGAAAGTTCCTTCACCTCAGTAGGAACAGAGGTGAAATCGGTCCAGACGCCCTCAAATTTCAACTTATAAATAGTCGAAAGGAAGTTCATGGGCTCCTTGGACAGAAGAAAGTTGCACAAAAGAATAAATTCTTATCAATGAGAAATAATAAACTTTAAACCCTAAAAAATATCAGAACTAGGTATTAGAAATACTTACTCCTTCTTCCCGTATGGCCAAATCCACATCCGACCATCAGCTGCTTGGGAGCTAGGCGATGGTGGCTTCGAAATAGTCAGAGTGGTATGCTACGACCTTCCAGTAGCCGACGATGTGGATCCTAGGGTGAGGGCTCCTGAGTACCCCTCATGCGTCGCACTGGGCAACGGTGTGCACGCCAACCCGGGGTCGGCATAAACAAGGACAAGGCCGGGTAGGTCTGAGAAGGCCGAGCAACAGCCTTTTCTTTATCCCTCTTGGAGGGCTCAGATGATGGAGATGAGCACCTACGATCGTTTGACATCTGTCATACAAAAAGAATATTAAGAAGGCAATTATGTGGTTCTTCAAACTTGAAAACTGGTTGTGCTTTAGACCTAAGATTATCACATAACATGTTCACTTAAAATAAACACTTGAATAAACACATTAAGGTTAATGATAAGCAAGGCTATTTGTTATCATCAAAACTAGGGTTGGAAAACCTGGGGCCAATAGTGGATAATTTAGCCTTAAGAGACATGAGTATGGAACATGAGTGATTGGCAAAAAGGGTCTTCAAATGATCCCAAGCCTCCTTAGATGTGGTTGGCTTACCAAGGAGATTTAGTACTTCAATCTCAAGTGAAGCAGTGATAGCATGTAAGATGAATTTATCCTACCTAGTCCATAAGACATATTTAGGATTAGGAAGAGTAACTCCTTCGGGGACAATGGAGGAAGGAGGACAAGGCTTGGTGCCATCTAAAAATGGCATGAGATCATGGCCATAGAAAAGAGCGTCAAGAAGTGTACGCTAAGAGGAGTAATTATGATGATTCAGCTTGATAGGTAGGTGTGCCAAGGTCAAGGAGATCAAGGTGGAACCTGAGTGATGGATAGTGTTTGAGAATAGGGCTGGATGGAAGGAAGAAGCGGAGCTCTTTGACATGGTGAAGAGAGAAAAAAAATAAAAAAGCTGTTAAGCGACAAGTTCTGGTATCATGAAGAAATAAGTAATGAGGTAAAAACTGGAACACTTGTATTGCTGTTTAAGCTTTGAATAAATACATACAAAAACCGGAACCTATTGCTACAGAATTCTGTTACAGTATTTGAAGTTTTGAAATATAAACAAGTATAACAAACCCTAGATTTAACAAACTCTAATTGTAACAAGCCCTAGATTTTCTAGGCTTCAACACTTCCGACTTTCTCCTCCATTCCTCTCATTCTCAATTATATTTGATCATGATCTTTATAAACATACTTATAAAGATATTTCACAGCTTTTATAATGGAATAGATCTCAACATTCGTATGGTAATCAAATTTCGCAACTAAATATGGATTGTGTTGGAAATTAATCTAGAAACGTCCAAGTCAAAGAAGCATGGTGTGCTAATTTAATGAAAGAAAAATCAATAACCATTACAAATGAAGTCAAAGTCTGTGGAAGTAGTAAAAAAATCACACTATCATGCAACCATGATAGAACTCAGCAGAAAAGAAGGATAAAATATCAAGCAATTATGTATTAAGAAATTAGAAAACTCTAGATGACTTGAGAATGAGTATGGTGGAGAATGAAGTCTATATATATACACTTAATAAGCTGAATGTAAAGTATGTTTCCCCACATGGAGGGACTACACCATCATATACTAGAAGACTCCCCCAAGTGTATTAACACTTATAAACTATGTCAATATTAATCCAATTTCAATATAGTACTGCTGCCTCTTCCTTGTCTAAAATTCTAACAGATTATAGTGGTACATTTATATGGTAACTATAGAATCATCACACAATAACCGTCAAATCTCGTCAACCTACTCATTTCATAAGTTTAAGAAGTTAGCGCAAACCATTGAGAAGGTCCTTAGAATAAGCATTTGGAAAACAAGAACAAAAAAAACAAACACTCATCACCTGAGAATGCGTGCAAAGAGACGCAAACAAATGAACAAGAGAAGACCCCAAAGAAGCCATGTCCAACATCACCTCGCCTCCATGCAAGTCTGCAATTGTCACATAAACAAGCAAACTCACATGATATAAAGCCACTAAGATAATATAATTAAAAACACATTGCCTAGTAGTTAAGGATATAACTGTCCACATCAGGCAAGGATATAATAGTAAAACCACACTCACAGCACGACATATAAATAAAATGCAACTCCATTTCTCCTACTTCTAGTATAGTTTTAATAATATATAAGAGGAAAACAATAGCATAATTGAAACTAAATCAAAGAAAAAAAATTATAATATCATTCATAACAATATAAGGCAAATAAATGAGAAGATCAACATAAAAATGTTCTAGAAATAGTTCAATCACAATATTATACATATATCCAAAAAACATAAATCAAAATAAACTCTATAATATTATTAGAAAACACATGTAAAATTTGACTCTCAAGGCTTTGGTGCTGGTTTGGAATATGGATATCGTGATGGAGGGTGATTATCAAGATGTCTGACACAACTTTATCCAAGGCTCTTCAAATTGCTCCGAGCTTATGTCATTCTAGATGATATTAGAATGATTTTATCTTGGTCTTTTCATTTTTCTTGTATCTGTCGTGCTGACAATATGGTTGCTATAGGTGGGTAACGGGCCGACCTGGCCCAATCGGGCCACAGGCCAATTCGGGTTAGGCTAGCAGTTTGCTAGCCCAGCCCCGACCCTACACGGGCAATGAGCCTAAATGGGATGGCCTACTATTTTTTTTAATTTTTTTTATTTGTAATTAGGCTAAAATCTAACAAAGGTTTAAGTTTTTTTTTTTAGTGATTTTAGTTAAGTTACTAATGAATCTAATTGAACAAAAAAAAAATTGTATAAAGTAATAAATAAAATTAAAACAAAGAATCAAAGACATATAAAAAAATACATGTAAGTGTAAATTTAAAATAAAGATGTATAAGTAACTAAAAAAATTATAATAGTACATACTTTAAAGTTTAAAGTTAAAAAATACATACTCATATGCCACGTGCCAAATTGGGCCAGGCCAAATTGACCCGGTTCTATTCGGATTGTCATATTTAAAACTCATTCATACTTTTTTTTGGGTCAAAACGGGCCAGCCCATCAAGCCTGGGCCATTTCCCCACCTCTAATGGTTGACCACTGAGTAGCACATTTTCCTATATTGTGTCGTTCTTGCATTTTATAAAGAACTGTACGTTTTGACATATATTGGGTAACTTAATTTTTTGAGATCTTTTCAATGACACCAAAATTACTAGGTGGGTCCCACCCAATTAAGGTGGGGGTAGCATAATGCTCACCTGTTTTTAAATTTAAGAATACATTTTTCATATAAAAATCATAAGAACATAAAATGGACTGTTGTGATTAATTCTAAATAGCAATTCTAGTTTAATCATTTTTTATCATGTTTTCTAGAAATTAATCATACAAAAACTATCTAATATTATCTAGATCATCATTAAAATAGTTTTTATAAAGTGTTTGTTACAAAAAAATATATAAACCAAGCCGCTTGTATATTCTTTGAACTCCACTCATGATGTACAACATAGAATTCTTTGAATTTTGTATCTATCTTACTTCATTTTCAAATTAAGGGTAACACTACATTAATTTTTAAAAATTTAGTTTTTGACAAAAGTAATATATAATTTTTGATTTATTTTAAAACTAACATAAAATTGAGTAACTTAGTATATATAAATTAAAATTGTTAATTCTTTATTAAAATGCATAAATTGAGCCATATTAAAAACATTTGAAAAAGTCAAACTTTTTTAAATTAAGTTAAACTTAAATTTTATCAACTTTTTGAGTATTTGATTTATACAACACTACTTAATTTTACATGAACTTCACATTGAATCCAATAATAAAAGTTATTTGTGTTAAAAAGTCATGTTTTAGAGGTCAATGTAGTGCTACCCCCACTTTTTAAAAGGAGTAGCATAGCAAAACCCATATATATCTATTTGATGTGAATTTGCTTGAACTCAAGCCAAACCCAATCCAAAAATAGCCAAGGATCCCAAGTACGTTGTTCAATAAGATGAAAATTAAATATGGATGGTAAATGTGAAGACCTTTGAAAATCAAGCTAGGCAACCCAGTTTCAGCAAAACTTAACTGACCCTCCTTAACCCGTATAATCAACAATCAACTTGAACTAGTATGAAGAAGTGAATAAACCGCCACACTCTAGATTAGAAGAGAAGGGAGAGTGATAAGGTTCAAAAACACCATGCTAGGACCCCCTAGATGGCTTGAGCTCTCCATGGAGAGAACAAGAGAGAAACTCTCAAATTCAATTGATTAATTCTTAATTGGTTGTTGAAGACAAAGACTTCAGCTCCTTTTATAGTTAGGAAAAGGTTCAGCTAGGTCTTAAAACAAAAGGCCAGAAAAAGAATTAAAACTTGTAAGGCTAAACTAGTGTGACACGGCCTAGGGCACGCTCGTGTTCCTTCCTGCTCCAGCCCGTGTCCTATTCCAACACGTCTCAGTTGACTGGACACGGTCCTTGACACGCTTGTGTTCCTTCTTGCTCCAGTCCATGTTCTATTCTAGCACATCTCGGTTGACTGGACACGGTCCTTGACATGCCCCGTGTTCCTCCTCTATCAAGCCTGTGTTGCCTCTCGGTCAACAAGACACGGCCGTGTCCCAGCTTGACATGGCCATGTGCCCTATCCTTTGAAGATATGCAAGTGAGCCACCTCACTTGATCTTTCTTGGTGTCCTCCGGAGCCATGTCACTTTCCTTGCTTACTTGTTTCATCAGCAATCCCACATGCATTTGAAGGTGCTTTGCCTTAGACCTAGTCATAGGTCCTACAAGCTCCTCCTTTGGTTGCACTTGGGTCTTCAATATGAGGGCTTTCTTGATTCTCATCATTCCCTCCCTCTTTAAAAGGATTTGACCTCAAATCTGAAAGACCTGCATCAAAATAAGGAGACAAGTCAGCCACATTAAAAGTAGAATGAACAGAAAGATTACCTGGGAGCTCTATCTTGTAAGCATTGTCACCAAGTCTTTGCAAAACTTTAAATGGACCATCACCTCTAGGTAAAAGCTTGGATTTCCTTTGTGTAGGAAACCTCTCCTTATGCATATGAACCCAAACTATATCTCCAGGTTGAAAAATCATTTTCTTTCGGTTCCTATTAGCCCTAGATGCATAGGTCTCATTCATCTTTTCGATCTGTGCTCTAACCTTAGTATGCAAATGCTTAACATATTCAACTCTCTTTTTCCCATCCAAATGAACTCTTTGATGCATGGGTAAAGCAAGCAAATCAAGAGGAGTTAAAGGATTAAAACGATAAGCACATTCAAAAGGAGACACTCTAGTAGTAGTGTGACTAGCTCTGTTATAGACAAACTCTACATGAGAAAGGCATTCCTCCCAAGCCCTTAAATTCTTGTTAAGAAGAACCCTTAAGAGACTAGTGAGAGTCCTATTGGTTACCTTTGTTTGTCCATCTGTTTGAGGATGACAAGTTGTAAAATGCAACAATCTAATGCCTAATTTAGCCTAAACTGTCCTCCAAAAGTGGCTTAAAAATTTAGTATTCCTATTTGACACTATACTCCTAGGCATGCCATGCAACCTAACAATGTTTGGGAAAAACAAATTGGCTATGTAGGAAGCATCATTAGTTTTCTTGCATGCCACAAAATGAGCCATCTTAGAAAATCTATCTACTATGACAAAGATGAAGTCATGACCATGCTTAGTCCTTGGCAGCCCTAGGATAAAGTCCATTGAAAGGTCTATCCAAGGAGCTTCAGGGACGAACAATGATGTATATAGACCATGGGGTTTAGTGGTAGACTTAGCTTTCCTACATGTGGTGCACCTTGTCACAACGTACCTGAAAGTCGCTACAACGTGGATGACAGACTTTAAAGAAAAAGACTAGTTTTCGAAAGAAAACTTAAAGTCGCCACCAATTGTATTAGGAAAAATAGGGAACAATTGAAAAACCCTGTTTTTAATAAAAAAAAAAAATGGTCTGCGTACCAGAGAGGATTCAAGAGTCTGTTTATGCGTGGGGAAGGTGTTAGGTACCCACAGCATCCGTCTAAAGACAGTTATCCTAAATTAATTGTGCGAATGTAATATGACAAAAAATATGTATTTTATTTACCCCAGAATAGTGAATGATTACAAAAATATCTGACAAAAATAAAAACAAAAAAACTTAAACGTGCAAATGGATATTTTTCTACCGAGACCTAAATCCTTCCACCCCTTCATCGCATAAAGCGACCGTGCAGGGTGGCACTACCTTCACCTAGGTCGGATAGAGAAAGGCATCCCATATAGGACTGACTCGCCCTATCCTTCCATGACAAGTGAAGGGGCATGTAGATACTACGCAACACATGTATATTTTTTATATGCAGTGCAAATGCATGATCTTAAATATTACAAAACTTGTCTCAAAATCTAGGTATAGATAAATATTAATTTACATCAAAAACAAAATAAAATAAAAAGATAAATACAATAACATTCTTGCTCCAAGCTTGTAGTTAGGTATCTTCCAGTTGGGCCTTCCGATTTGCTCACACTCATAACTACCATGAGTTGTATTCGAGAATCCTCATGAATACACCAAAACACAGGTTAGGCAAGACTTAGAAGAAATCTATCTAATTGGCCTACACATTTTATCTCCCATGACTCAAAAAGAATAACACAAAATTAACCAAAAATGCACAAACAAACCCTAAACAACCCTTAGCATAGAAGAATTCATCACACATAAGAATGGTAGCTAAACACATAGGCAAAATACTCCATGAAATGAGGCATAATACATCAGGACAGCCAACAAACATGCCCAAAGCCACCATCCTTATCAAGAGACAAAATCGAAAGAAGTCCAAAGAATGCACATATTCATCAGTTATCTTAAACAGTTGTGCTCGAGCCAAAACTGATAGTGAACCAGACATGAAAAAATTCTAAAAATTATATGCATTGAAGCCACACATCATACGGTTTTAATAAGACCAACATCACCTAATTTGGAGCTGTAAAACTTCAGAAATAAATAAAAAACCAAACACTGCCAGAGACAGGGCATCATTGTCAGTGCAACATTGAGCAGCTTTATTCAAACCAAAACTGGTAGTAAACTAGACATGAAAAAAATCTTCAAATTATACACAATGGAGATACATGTCTACCGGTTCTAATGAGACCAACAATGCTAAAATCCAAGCTCTGTAGCTTCAGAAATAAATCAAACATTGAGTGCTGCCAGAGAAGAACAACATGCCTGACAACTCAGAAAAACAGCCAAATTTCCATGCAAACTGGGAGCAAATTAAGCATGAAAAAAATATGAAAATTTTTCACATTGAATACATGTATCTTATAGTTCTAATGAGACCAACATCACTTAATTTGGAGCCCTGGAGCTCCAGAAACAAATCAAACACTGCCTACTGCCAGAGCTGTCTGACAGACCCGAAAATGAGTATTTTGATGCTTTTCATTTTGAAAATTTAAGCAAACACTGGATGATGAAATATTCTGCTAGAAGATTATATCCAATGATTTCAAAAGAACTATGGCATCTCTCTTGTTTTTTCAAACCTCACGTTGACAAATTCAGCCATGGCAAACAGATCTAAACATTATGCAGGCATATGACCCGAATTCAACTTTTTCTAAAACCAAGGAATACCAATTCCCACAGTGTGAGAAACCCAAGAATAGAACTAACAAAATACTAACAGAATGGAAAAACTTGAACCAATGGTCCATTTCCTATATCAAATGCGAAATAATACTTGTAGCATCAAGTAGAACATAAACCACAGCTAGTAATCTCATTCAAATATCAACTGAAAACAATGAATAAACATTCTAACCTCAGCACTCTATACTCAAAAAGGCATTTCAAGTATGACAAGCCAGCTTTATGCACAAACTTGAACACCAATAAAAACCAAGCACATTGAAAACTCAAACAAATTTCAAGGGAATTTCCATCAAGATGCTAATGACAACCATCAAACATACCCCTGGAATAGAAAGAAAACACATGCAGAAATAACTCCCAAGATGGTGTAAGAACCAACCCCAAGGCGGCACAAGAACTACACTTATAACCAGCCTCAAAGCATACTAGATCAGCCAAGAATTTAACCTCAAACCAGCCCCCAAGGAGCAAGCAGTAAAATTCACCAAATAGCATAAAAGTTGAAGTGCAACAGTTCAAAAACAGCCAGCACAATGACATTAAAATGTACCATAAGCAAATTCTAAATTATAGAAGCGAGATCAGTTTTAAAAGACAGGTAGCTGCTCATAGATATAAAAGAAAAGCCAGCTTAACATAGAGCACCTAGAAACTCCAAGTTCAAGAACAAATTCCTAAAAATCATTCCTCAAAGTGATGGCACATAATCATGACCATCTTCGCACAACAACATATAACGAGCGGCTCGAGAAAGTAATACCCATTAGATGATATACCATGCGAAGACAGTAGATAAAGCATGGATAACGAAACCAATAATGAGAGGGCAGAGAGCAACAATGATCAGGCAGAATTGAGTCACAAACTGTAAATTTCCTCTTTAATTTTAAACTTCCATAAAACTAAAATAAAGCCCAATTCACTCTTCAAAAGCAAAGAACATCACAGCAATTACAACTTGCTCAACTTGTCATCATTCTCAACATTACATATCATCAAGGTGAAAAGAAAAAAAAAAATTACAACCAATGCTAGATGACTCAAACCACAACTCTTTGATAAATCAACATTCAAAAATCCTCATACTCATTAGACAAATATTCATCATGTAAATGTACCAGCAATTCATTTCCAAACACATTTTAACGAATTAAAGACAAAATTCAAATCCCAAGAAGCTAAATCAGAAAAGGGGAGGGAGGAAAATATACTTTGGTGCTGAGTAATAGGTCTTGTTGATGGAGGGATGGACGAGGTTCTTGCTCTCAACCGTCTTCCGCCGCTAGCAACGCCAGAAATTGCCACTAGCTCCTAGATTTCTCTCTTGAATTTCCTCTGTTTTCTTCCTCTTGATAGGTCTCTTCCCTCTGCTCCAACTCTCCTTTTTTCTGCTTTCTTCTTCTCTCTCTATTGAAAAACTTCAGGACCCATTCTCTGCTCTACTGAATGCCCTTTGCCTCTATTTGGTTTCTCTCTGCCGAAAGAAAGAAAACCTTCTTTCACCTCTTCTACCAAAATTTTCTCTTCTTCTGTATCACACCTCCCGTCCCCCTAAGATATTTTCCATTCTTTTTGCCTTGATTTCCCAATTTGCCCCCATTTTAATTGCCGCCCCTCTCATATTCTCTTTTTATTTGCTTTTCTTTACTTAAATACTTAGTTATTAAATTAAAAGAAAAAAAAAATCAAAGATTGGACCAATGGGGAGAGAAGGAAATACATTCATTGCTCTCTTATTGGTTCCTTTTGATCCAATGATGCCAAAAATAAATTTACAAAATAAATTTATATGTTTTATCAATTATTTACATAATTAAGAAAAATAATAAAAATGGGCCAAGTGGGCTTAAATAAAAATGGGCTTAGTGTAACAATAGATTAGACTTACGTTTTCTTTTTTCTTTTTAATTGTGAAAGCCCAAACAAATAAAAAAAAAAAACACTAATTAAAAATTTAAATTTATCTCCAATTTTTCTTAAATATATTTTTTAATTATCAAAAGACCCGGACAAAATACGGTGTCTACACACCTAATACAAAAATTCTCTACATCTTTTCTCACGTTTGGCCAAAAGAAATGCTTATGTAATGTGTCATGCGTTTTGTGTTTGCCAAAATGCCCCATGAGACCCCCCGCCCCCCTCATGTGCTTCTCTAGTAAGCAACTCACGCAAAGACCCTCTAGGCACACATAACTTGTTCTCTTTAAACAAATACCCCTCATGCTTATACATTTCCTTAACAACCCCTTTATCACAAGCATGGAAGTAAGAAGCAAAATCAACATCACCAGCATACATATCCTTAACTTGATCAAATCCAAGTAATTTGCAAGAAAGCATAGAGATAAGTGCATACCTCCTTGAGAGTGTGTCAGTCACCACATTATCAACCCCTTTCTTGTATTTGATCATATAAGGGAATGATTCTATAAACTCAAGCCAACGTGCATGCCTCTTGTTAAGCCTCAATTGCCCTTTCAAATGCTTAAGAGTTTCATGATCCAAATGAATCAAAAATTCCTTAGGCATTAGATAATGCTGCCATGTTTTCAAAGCTCTAACTAAAGCATACAACTCTTTATCATAAGTAGAATAATTAAGAGAAGCACCATTTAACTTTTCACTAAAGTATGCAATAGGATGCCCTTGCTACATTAAAACAGCCTCAATACCTACCTTAGATGCATCACATTCAATTTCAAAAGAATTCTCAAAGTTAGGTAATTGAAGTAAAGGAGCATTGCATAACCTATGTTTTAGTGTTTGAAAAGCTTTCTCTTATGCACTATCCCACTTAAAACCGACACTCTTTTTCACAATTTCAGTCAAAGGAGCAGAAATAGAGCTAAAATTTGGAACAAACTGACGGTAAAAACTTGCTAAACTATGGAAGCTCCTCACCTCACTCAAAGTCTTGAGTGTTGGCCATTCTTCAATAGCCTTCACCTTCTCTCTATCTACTTTTACTTCTCTAGAGCTTACAACAAACCCTAGGAAGATCAAGTGATCAGTGCAAAAGATATATTTCTTTAAATTGCCATACAATTTTTGTTCTTTTAACACTTGCATCACACATTTCAGATGGACAGCATGCTCATCAATTGACTTACTATATACAAGTATGTCATCAAAGTAAACCACAACAAATCTACCAATGAATTCACGAAAGGACATGGTTCATAAGGCGCATAAAGGTGCTTGGTGCATTGGTTAGACCAAATGACATAACCAACCACTCATACAAACCAAACTTGGTTTTAAAAGCCATTTTCCACTCATCCCCTTCATGAATATGAATTTGGTGATAACCACTTTTTAAATCCAATTTAGAAAACACACATGACCCAAACAACTCATCAAGTATATCATTTAACCTAGGAATAGGATGATGATATTTTACCGTTATCTTGTTCATGGTGTGACAATCTACACACATGCGCCAACTTCCATCTTTCTTTGGCACCAACAAGACCGGAACAACACATGGGCTCATGCTTTCTCTAATGTGGCCTTTGGACAACAACTCTTCAACTTGCTTTTGGAGCTCCTTTGTTTCATCCGGGTTGGCTCTATAAGTAGGTCTATTAGGCAACACCAAGCCTGGAATGAATTCCATATGGTGTTTGATTTCCCTAATAGGTGGCAGCCCTATAGGAGTCTCTTCCGGGAACACCTCCCCAAACTCCCTAAGCAAAGAAATCACAACACTAGGAAGAGAGTTGTTAACATTAGATAAATTTAAGTAAGCATTCTTAACTACAAGCAAAATCATAGGAGTATGAGTAAATAGTGCATTTTTAACCTCACTAACACTTGCAAAGAAGTTTTTTTTCTTCTATCCACTCATTGTTTCATTTCCTTTGCTTACTCTTAATTCTTTTTCTCTTCCTTGGCTCTTGGCCTCTTCTCTCTTTTTGCTCTTCTCTACACTTTTTCCCTCTCCACTCTTTATCTTTTGTCTCTCAAGCTCACTAGCTTTCTTAAACTTCATTTGATCTTCAAGGATTTGTCTTGGAGTCATGGGAATCAAAGTGATAGGGTTCTTGTTGAAAACAAATGAGTACTTGTTTGAAAAGCCCTCATGAGTCACCTTGTGATCGAATTACCAAGGTCTCTCAAGAAGTAAGTGACTAGCTTGCATTGGGACAACATCACACAACACCATGTCTTCATACTTCCAAATAGAAAATGCAACTAGCACTTGTCTTGTCAGTTTCACTTCACTACCTTCATTTAGCCATTGGAGGAGATGGGGTTTAGGGTGGTTTGAAGTGGGTAAGTCTAACTTGTCAACTAGAGTCTTGCAAGCAACATTACTGCAACTCCCCTCATCTATGACAACTCCACACACCTTCCCTTTGACTGAGCATCTAGTATGGAAAATGTTTTCCCTTTGTGCTTCATCAATTTCCTCCATTTGAGCACTCAAAGCTCTCCTAACTACCTTTAAGTAGTCACCATCTTCAGCTGTCATACCCTCATCATGCTCTTCCTCACTAGATTCAACCTTTTCTTCCTCTTCATGTTCATTTTCAATCACATACTCCTCTTCCTTAAGGATTATTGCTCTCTTGTTAGAGCATTGAGAGGCAATGTGCTCTACTCCATGACACCTAAAGCACTTAACATCTCTAAACCTTTAAAGTTGTGAGGCCTCAGGTTTGCCTTTGGAGGCAAAAGTAGGCTCCTTGGTATGAGGCTTAGGCAGCTCGGGTTTTGGTCTAGGAGTCACCAGTTCCTTGTCTCTCTTCCATGTAGACTTCCATGTTGAAGTAGTACTTGACCCAAACCTTGAGGAACCCCTCCTTTTAAGTTACCTCTCCACTTGCGTGGCTTTATGAACAAGATCCTCCATGTCACTAAAATGATGGAGCTCAACCATATTGGCTATTTCCCTATTCAACCCATGAAGAAATCTAGCAATGGTTGCTTCAGCATCTTCCTCAATAATAGCCTGGATCATTGCTACCTCCATCTCTTTATGGTATTCCTATACACTCTTAGAGCCTTGCACCAAGGCTTGAAGTTTCTGATACAATTCCCTTTGATAGTAGCTTGGAACAAACCTCTTCCTCATCAAGATCTTCATATCTTCCCAAGAGGTAATTGATCTTTCTCTATTCCTTCTCACATTAGTCATTAGTTGGTCCCACCATGTCAAGGCATAGCTCACAAACTCTATGGTAGCCAACTTAATTTTCTTGTCTTCGGAATAGTTGCAGCAGCTGAACACAAACTCCATTTTCTTCTCCCGTTCTAAGTACACCTCCGGATCATTCTTTCCTTGGAAGGAAGGAATGTTCATTTTAATGGAGCCATAGTCATCATCTATTCTCCTTTCCCTCCTCTCTTCTCTTTCACGATGTGGTCTTCTTGGAGGAATGATCTCAGTAGAGCTGTCACTAGAATAATGGTCCTCTCTTTCTCCTCTCCTAAGATTAGGGATTGGCTCTCTTGGCTATCCATTCGCCAATCTTTGTAGTCTTTCCATAATCTCTTCATGCCTCAAATCCATTCTAGCAAAATGTTGTTGCATGACTTGTAAGGTAAATCTCAAATCTAGTGCCTCATCACTTTCTTCCACGATTAAGGAATAAAACCTGCACAAAACTAGTTAGAATAAAAGAATCCTCACCAAACTTCTCATGTGTATGACACTTAGGTGTTTATCCCTCTTTCACTCGTGTGTGACTCTCTTAGTGGCTTTTACTAAAAATAATCTTACCCTCTCTTGCCTTTTACCACTCTTTTCCTTATTGATACTCTCAATAGCAAGCAAAGGCATAGCTGGGCAGCCACTAACACAAGTAGTTCAAACCAAATCAATCATCCAAAATACTAGATTATGAAAGAAGAACAATAATGCACAAATAGTGTGGTGTGCACAAGATAGAATAAAAACAAAAGTATGAAAAACAAAATCCCAATTTCAAACTAATTAGAAAATAAACCAAGTTACTAAGAAATACACCTTGGTGACAAAAAACAAGGCAGCTAGCCTTTTACCTAAACTTAGTCAATTTGGGCAAATTCTAGCTTACTTTAGCTTAGTCTAGTTGACCATTGCACATCTTTTTTTCCACTATGGTTTGTTTTCTTGAAGCACTTTTAACTCTATTGAGATCACTGTTTTTCACCCTCTCATATTGCATAACACGGCCCATGACACGGTTGCAACACGACTGTGTTCAATGCTTCAATCCTAACACGGTCTTGAACTTGTATGACATGGGGGCATGTTCAACATTCAACCTTCTCAGCCTTCTTAACACGACCTATGTGCCATCTTTTCACTCTTTTTAACTTTTGCCCAGAATTTTCTTTAGCATTGCATTGAATGCTCTGGCATAATAATAATAATAATATTATATATATATATATATATATATATATATATATTATAAAATTTGCAACAATTGCTAGGCTAGACTTTTAGCTAACTAGAATGAAAGTATAAGCTAAGAAAAATGCTAATTACCCTTAGATTAAGAATCTAGCCACACTTCAGGGTATTCTCCAAAGCAACTTAAGCAATTTTCATGAGCTTTTCATTAGGATAGAAATGTAATTAACAGATAATCCAAAATAACTAAAATGGCAAAATGCCAAACTAAGCCTTAGGGGTAGTTACTAAGGACACAAGGGGAAATAACTGAAAAGAATAACTAAATCAGATTTGGAAGCATCCAGCCATAGATGTTCTTGAAGAACTCATTCATTCAAGCCAAAATCTAGAACATACAACCAGATTTAAAATTATTCTAACATGGAATCAATTAAAATCAAGATAATGCTAATTCATCTAACTCAAATTAAAATTCCCGAAATCCATCAATTAAGCCAACCATGGACCGAAATAGAACACAAACAAAATAGCTTCAGTTCATAAGAATTAGAAGATGAACAACAATGGCAGAAAACCAGAAATAGAGCAGAAACCCAGAAATGACAAATCTGCCCAGATTTGAATCAAACAAAGAGAATTCGATTAATCCAAGCTCAATTAGCTTAGATCTAACAAAATCCAAATCAGTCCAATTTCAAAGATTCCATGGATGAAATTTTCAGAGGTGGACATTTTTTTTTTTTTCAGATTTGTTTTTAAAGATGAAAACAAAGATTAACAACAAAATTTAAGATAGATGCGAACCTTCTTGAAGCCAATGCTCTGATACCAATTGATATGGATCTGCTTGAACTAATGATGAGGATCAAGGAAGCCCTCATATTGAAGACCCAAGTGCAACCTAGGCAAAGGAGGAGCTTGTAGGACCTATGACTAGGTCTAGGGCAAAGCACCTTCAAATGCATATGGGATTGCTGATGAAACAAGTAAGCAAGGAAAGTGACCTGGCTCTAGAGCACACCAAGAAAGATCAAGTGAGGTGGCTGACTTGCATATCTTCAAAAGATGGGGCACACATCCATGTCAAGCTAGGACACGGTCGTGTCTTGTTGACCAAGAGGCAACACGGGCTTGATAGAGGAGGAACACGGGGCGTGTCAAGGATCGTGTCCAGTCAACCGAGACGTGCTGCAATAGGACACGGGCTGGAGAAGGAAGGAACACGGGCGTGCCCTAGGCTGTGTCAAGCTAGTTTAGCATTACGAGTTTTAAGTCTTTTTCTGGCCTTTTGTTTTAAGGCCTAGCTGAACCTTTTCCTAACTATAAAAGGAGCTGAAGCCTTTGTCTTTAGCAACCAATTAAGAATTAATCAATTGAATTTGAGAGTTTCTCTCTTGTTCTCTCCATGCAGAGCTCAAGCCATCTAGGGGGTCCTAGCATGGTGTTTCTGAACCTTATCACTCTCCCTTCTCCTCTAGTCTAGAGTGTGGCGGTTTATTCACTTCTTCATACTAGTTCAAGTTGATTGTTGATTATACGGGTTAAGGAGGGTCAGTTAAGCTTTGCTGAAACTGGGTTGTCTAGCTTGATTTTCAAAGGTCTTCACATTTGCCATCCATCTTTAATTTTCATCTTATTGAACAACCTACTTGGGATCCTTGGCTATTTTTGGATTGGGTTTGGCTTGAGTTCAAGCAGATCCACATCACTATTACATTTAGGTTTATTGTCTAATATTTATTTGTCATATGGATATAGTTAAAATTGATTACATAGTCAAAGTAGTAATCATCTATAGCCAAAGCCATATATTTTTGTTTCTATAGGGCCATAGCATGTCTTTCGAGTACTGTAGAATTGTCCTTTGATTTCTTTAAATTTAAGTTATACCAACTATGTACAATTTAGAACGAAAACATACAAAAAGCACTTGATGTGAATTATGTCACCATCAAGGGTGTATGATAGAATTCACAATCTTACTTCTTTATATCTATACATAATATCCTCTTCTGATGCACTCTGGCTCGTGGTAGAGGCCTTTTTTTTTTTTTTTAAATAAAAATTGAGCAAAATAATTTTAGTTTTGATACTTTGGTTACGACTTAATAATAATCTCTTTAAATATATGATAATAGGTTATATACAACTCTTTTCTCTTCGTCTTTTTTTTTTTTAAAAAAAAAATACATTTTTTAAATAACAACTATTTTTTAGCAAAATGATAATTTTTTTTCTATAACTTTACACCTTATTTCAATTTCATCTGAAAACTTTCTTTTGTTCTATTTTCATCTCAAATATTTCCAAATAGTACTGATGTTTTCCCAACCCCTAATTCTGTTATACAAAATTAAAAACTAACGAAAAATCCATAGTTAGATTACATGGATAATATTGCATATGTGTGGCATGGGAATGTGCCAAATGGGATAAATACTCAGATTGAGTTGGTCAAAATACATCGTTTCACAATAGATGGAATCCACCATCATGAACATCATATGAAATCCTCCATCGGATTACAGAAACCACAAGTTCTTGTGGAGTGAGCGGGTAGAAGCACAAGAGCAATCCTCGATTTCATCCTTTAATTGGCGTTAGAGGTTGAAATCACTTATCTATTTTAGATTTAAGGCGCATGAAGGATTATCTTTTTCTGAAGAAACCAGCTTTAGACAAGAAAATATGAAAACTAAAACTTAAGTTACAGAGGCACATATTCTCTTTTTCTTCCCTCTGAAAGTAACTTCTTATCGATAAGAATTTATCATTAACTGTTAATGTGACTTGAATTAGTGAGGGCACATGAAGCACCATAGACTCTCACACATGCTAGCATTGTTATTATTCATTCTTGCACTAAAAGACAAAACTCACATGCATATGGTTTATGCATTTGTGATAACTCTATGAAATAGAGTTATTACAGCTCTAATTATGCTTAAGTTAGCTAGTTCTTAAGTTAGTTTTGCATGAATGTGTGCTATTTATATCTTGTTATTTAGTAGATTTAGTTAGCTATCAATTAGTTGTTTTATTTAATTTTCTAGCATGTTTTAGCTCATTCATATTCCCCTTGTATTGTTTTTATAGGTTAGAGCATTAAGAAATTGAAGTTAGAGACTCAATGTGAAAATTCAAGTGTGTGAACAGTACCACACTCAGTGTGAACAGTACCACGCCCAGCGCCAGCACCCCAGATTGCCACGTATTCTCATTAAAGCCAGTGCTCAGCACTGGCGCACACTCTGCTGTGCCATTTTGCTGACTCCTTTAAATTCTAACCTAATGTTTTGAGAAGGGGATGGAGAGACAGAGGGATATGGAGAGGAGGCGCCATCAAGGAGCAGGAGGAGAGAGCTGGAGCTCTATTGGTGACGATTGAGACTCAGATTTCTCCTAGTTTTTACTCTCCTCTCTCATTATGAACTCTATTTCTCTGTTTTTCTGGTTTAAATATGTGTAGCTAAACTCTCTTAGTTAGGGGATTGATGTAACTCGGATTTTGATGAAGCTTTGTTGTTGAATAATGTTATTTTGATGCAAATCTATTTGTTGGAGTAGATTTTACCGTTCTTAATGCTTTTGAATGTTTGGCCACCATTTGAATGATTTATTGGCTCATATTGATGCTAAGGATAGTAAGATATGGGTATGCCCTTGTAATCTTTACCATAAATCAAGTTAATCTAGGAATAAATAACTTAGTTTATGTGGTCTTGAATTAATTTCCTAGAGCTTAATCACCTAGACAAGTTAATTGTACCAAGGAATTGGGCAATTAGTTGGGATAGGGAGGATTGTTTCTCCAAGGGATTGGGTTCAATCAAATTAGGGAAATTAGCCAACACCAAATGATTCGTATTTAGAATAACTTATTCTTCAGTGATTCAAAGGTTATTTTGTCTATGAAGTAACCGGAGTCAAATTCGAGTGAAATCAACCTCTAACTTTCTTTTGTTCATTGTTAATTTCTTAGTTTAATTGTTATTAAATTGTTCTTGCTTTATTTTCTAGCTTTAATTATCAAACATTCTTAAACCATCGATCTATCCAAATAGAATCATTATTGGTGAAATTGGTAGTTGCTAGCCTTAATCCTCATCGGAATGATACTTTACTTATCATTATATTACTTATGTGACCTAGTATACTTGTCGGTATAAAAATCCACATCAATTTGCCAACTACCTGATTCACTTTGTCAAAGTTGGCATTTGATGGCAGTAGAAGTAGAAAATTGGTACACTTAAAAGCTACCATTTTTAGCCTATGTATGAATCAGCCTCTTAAAGTTAAGTGTCAGTTGTAGGATTTAGTGGAGCAGTTTGCAGCTGCTTTGAGATAATGATCTCCTATTATTAGGGACATGCAGTTTGCTTTTCTCTTTAGCCTAGTCTATTACCACGTTAGTAGGTTTGTTAAAACATGGGTTAAATATTTTTCTGATTCAGTTATCTTTTAAGGCTTCTTAAAGCCAGTCTAGTTGTTTTCAGTTAATGCAGAAGTTCATTCTCCCAAATTATTACTTGCTTTACAAACACTTAGAGTTTAACAATTGGTATCAGAGCTCCATCACGGGGTTGTTGATTGAGACGTGAGAAGCAGTAGTCTTCTGATATGGCGATGGAAAGCAATTTCGTGCAACCATTGATTCCAAAGTTTTCTAGGCACTCATGGAAAACTTCTTGAGATTGAAGGAATATTGGAGTTTGGTGGAATAAGGGATCCCTGCAGCAGCAGAATGAGTGGAACTTACAGAAGGACAGAAGAAAGCGATTGATGATCTGAAGTTGAAGGATTTGAAGACCAAGAACTACCTCTTCCAGGCCATTGATTGATCAATCCTAGAGACCATTTTGAATAAAGACACAGCTAAGGACATTTGGGACTTCTTGAAGCAGAAATACCAGGGAACAGCACGAGTCAAACGTGCACAACTACAAGCTCTTCGAAATTTGACTATGTTATTTGTTCAATTAAGGAGTCTAATGATCTAGGCACTCTATCCATTGATTAATTACAAAGCAGTCTGCATGAGCAAGCCCTCAAAGTTACCCATGAAGATAAATCAAGAGGAAGCGGACGTGGTCGTGGTGGTTTTCAAGGATGAGGATGGGGAAGAGGTAGAGAACGCTTTAACAAGTCTACTATCGAATGCTACAACTGTCATGAACTAGGGCATTTTCAGTATGAGTGCCCAAAGAAGGAGAGAGAGAGACAAGGGCAAATTATGTAGAAGCTAATGAAGAGATGTTGTTAATGACATATATGGATGTGGAGGAAGCTAGCAAAGAAGAGGTTAGGTTTCTTGACTCAGGTTGTAGCAATCACATGTGCAAATTTTAGAGAATCTGTGAAGCTAGGCAACAACTTGAGCATGGAAATGATGGGAAAAGGAAATGTAAGGTTTCAAGTGAATGGGATTGTGCAAGTGATCACTTGAGTGTTCTATGTACTAGCCTTGAAGAACAACCTACTAAGCATTGGACAGCTACAAGAAAGAGGGAAGTGTAAGATTTATCATCCTGAGAGAGGTTTGATCATAGAGATCTCGATGTCATCAAATAGAATGTTCACTTTGCTTGTTCGACCTCAACCAAAGGAAAAAACCTGTTTCAACACCATTACAGAAGATCCAGCTCGTCTTTGGCTTTACAGATATGGGCATCTAAGTTATAGTGGCTTAAAAACACTTCAGGAGAAGGATATGGTGTGGGGACTGCCACAACTCAATGCTCCCTTGAAAGTATGTGAAGGCTGCTTGGTAGGGAAACAACAAAGAGATCCATTTTCCTAAAGAGAGCACTTGGAGGGCTTCTCAAATTCTTCAACTTGTGCATGCTGACATATGTGGACCAATCAAGCTAATCTCCAATGGCAAAAAGAGGTATTTGATTAGTTTGATTGATTATTTCAGTAGAAAAACTTGGATTTATTTATTGGTAGAAAAATCATAAGCATTTGTTACTTTCAAAAATTTTAAGAATCTTGTTGAGAAAGAAACTTGTGTATACATAAGAAGTCTGAGAATTGATTGAGGTGGTGAATTCACTTCCAAAGAATTTATTAATATCTGTAGTGAGAATGGCATTTGACAGCAACTAACAGCTGCATACACTCTGCAACAAAATGGTGTTGCAGAAAGGAAGAACATAACCATTATGAACTTGGTTCAAAGCATGCTCATAGAGAAAAAGTTCCCAAAGTATTTTGGCCTGAAGCTGTTAATTGGATTGTTCACGTCCTTAATAGGAGTCCTACTCTAGCAGTGAGAAACATCACTCCAGAAGAAGCATGGAGCGGATACAAACCTTAAGTTGCTTATTTCAGAATATTTGGATGTGTTGCACATGTTCACATTCCAGATAACAAGAGAACTAAGCTTGATGACAAAAGCTTGAAGTGCATATTGCTTGGAGTTAATGAGGAGTCAAAAGCATATAGGTTGTATGATCTAGTTTGACAAAAGATAATTGTGAGTAGGGATGTAAAGTTTAAGGAAGATAGTAACTGGGATTGGGATGAAAATCATCAAGAAAAAATTATGGTTGATCTAGAATGGAGTAATAGTAATGAAGCTGTTGAAAATGAACTAGAAAATGTTATTGCAGATGAATCAGCAAATGAATCAGCAGGAGAACACTCATCTATTTTCAATGAGGGAAGAATCAGGAGGCCACCAATTTGGATGAGAGATTATGTGAGTGGTGAAGGTCTCTCTGAAAAGGAAGACACAACATACTTGGCTATATTTGCAGGCAGTGATCGTATTTGCTATAATGAAGCTGTAAAAAGTGCTAAATGGAGGAAATCAATGGATACAGAAATAGAAGCCATTGAAAGAAATGATACTTGGGAATTGACAAACTTACCTGTAAGTGGAAAGAAGATTGGGTAAAATGGATCTTTAAGACAAAACTCAAGGAGAATGGGGACGTGGACAAGTACAAGGCACGACTTGTGGCCAAGGGATATGCACAAAAACATGGAGTTGATTATGCTGCTAAGTTTTTGTACCTGTTGCTAGGCTAGACACAATTAGATTGGTGATTTCTCTTGCAGCACAGAAAGAGTGGACCATTTATCAGCTAGATGTTAAATCAACTTTCTTACATGGAGAGCTAAGTGAGGAAATCTATGTCGAACAACCACCTGGCTATGTGCAGAAAGGCAATGAGCAAAAGGTGTACAAACTACAGAAGGCTTTATATGGACTTAAACAAGCCCCTCGTGCTTGGTACAGTCGCATAGTCTTACTTTGTGAAGCAAGGTTTCAAAAAGTGTCCCTATGAGCACACTCTATTCATCAAAATGGAAATTGGAGGTAAAATTTTAATTGTTTGTCTCTATGTTGATGACCTCATTTTTACTGGAAATTATGAACATATGTTTGCTGAGTTCAAACAATCTATGATGATTGAGTTTGATATGATTGATCTTGGAAAGATGAGATACTTTCTTGGTATTGAAATAATGCAAAATTCAAATGGAATCTTTGTTGGTCAAAAGAAATATGCACAGGAGGTATTGGAGAGGTTCGAAATGAATGAATGCAATCCAGTTAACAACCCTATTGTTCCTGGTTCGAAACTTGTGAAAGATATGAATGGCTTGAAGGTGGATAGTACTTTCTATAAGCAGATCGTGGAAAGCTTAATGTATTTGACTGCTACACGACCTAATATGGTGTTTGTGGTAAGTCTCATCAGCACATACATGGAGAATCCAACCGAGCTTTACCTACAAACAGCAAAGAGAGTGCTAAGATATTTGAAAGGTACCATCAACTTTGGATTATTCTACAGGAAGGGAGGAGATGTGCAGCTGAGTGCTTTCACAAACAACGATTATGCTGGAGATATAGAAGACAGAAAGAGCACTTCAGGATATGTATTTATGTTGAGTTCAGGAGTTGTACCTTGGTCCTCAAAGAAACAATCTGTAGTCACCTTGTGCACCACTGAAGCTGAATTCATAGTTGTTGCTTCATGTGCTTCTCAAGCAGTGTGGCTGAGGAGAATCTTGAAGCAATTAGATCATGCTTAATAGGATCCCACTACAATTCATTGTGATACAAATTCAGCTATAAAGCTCTCTAAGAATCCAGTGATGCATGGTCGTAGCAAGCACATAGATGTTCATTTTCATTTTCTTCAAGAGCTAACAAATGATGGAGTTGTGAAGATGGTCCATTGTCATTCTCAAGAACAAGTTGCAGATATAATGACTAAGCCTTTAAAGCTAGATGACTTCTTGAAGATGTGTGATCTTATGGGTGTTTGTTCAGATTCAAGTGTAAACTGATGCTGATAGCATACAATTCAAGGGAGGATGTTAAAGTTAAGTTTCAGTTGTAGGATTTAGTGGAGCAGTTTGCAACGGCTTTGAGATAATGATATTATTAGGGACAAGTAGTTTGCTTTTCTCTTTGGCCTAGTCTATTACCATGGTAGTGGGTTTGTTAAAACGTGGGTTAAATATTTTTCTGATTTAGTTATCTTTCTTGTAAGGCTTCATAAAGCCAGTCCAGTTGTTTTCAGTTAATGCAGAAGTTCATTCTCCCAAATTATGACTTGCTTTACAAACACTTAGGGGGCGTTTGGTAAAGAATTTTTTTTTAAGTTTTTTGGGAATCATAACTTGAGAAACTAGGGCCTGTTTGAAATTTGTTTTTAAAAACAGTTTTTTGTTTTTGAAAACAAGAAAACTTGTTTGGTAAAATTATTTTTGAAAACTGTTTTTAAAAATTTCTTCTCACAAAACCGTTTTAAAAACAAGAAAACAAGAACAAGAAATAGCTGTTTTCAAAAACTATTTTTAAAAACAAAAAAACAAAATACTTTCAAACACACCCTAAGATTCTCATATTTGGTACAAGGTTTTAAAAAAAAATTCCTAAGCAAATAGGATTCTTGGAAATAGTTTTGGGGCAAATTTCCCACAAAAAAAATCTCATAGGAGAGGTTGGATTCTTAGATTTTCCCATGTCATGGGAAAGTTTATTAGACATAAAAAGACATATATACCCTTCATTAATAGCATAATCGTAATAATATCAAAATTAAAACAAACAAATAAATAAAAGTAAATAAAATTAAATTAAATAAAAAAAATAAAAAAGTAAATAATACTAAAATTGAAAGTTACTTTTTACCGTGCATAAAGTTTTTTAGACCCAAGTATATGCCAGGAAAAAAAATGTTGAGCCATGAACCAATAGATAAGGAAAATAAAGAACAACAGTAATTATTATTATTATTTTTAACCGTGCATAAGGTCTTCATTAGCCAAAAAAAAGTGAATTCATAAGGTGTTGGAATAAAGTTGAAATCACGACAATACACTGATTGATTGTTTTTCTTTTTTTGGAATTGATTCTAAGATTTTGCCCAATTAATTCTCTTCAAATCTAAAAAGAACTAACCCATACATACATTAGTGATAATGATAGTAATAAGAGAAATTATTCTGCTATGTCTAATACAGGACATCAAAGCAGCCAAAGCATAACATGTACCAATAAAATTCAGATAATTAGCCAAAGTAGAAAGGCAAAAGTTATTTTTCTAAAACTAAAATTAGGGGTACTTTTGAAAAAATAATAAGTATTCCTAGAAAAGTAATATTTGAACCAAACATAGGGATAGGAAATATTGTCTCACATTCCCGAGAATATTTAAGGTCAACCAAACATAAATTGTAACATTCCTCGGAACCACATTCCCAGGAACAAAATTCTCAGGAATGAGATTCCTAGGAATGATGTTTCCTGGGAATGAAAAAAAAAATTGTATACCAAACGCCCCCTTAGAGTTTAACAAACATGTTTTATTCTTGGGCACTTCAATTAATGAAGGTGGTTGGATGAAGCTTACAAGTCACTAGGGGTGTAATCGGTTCGGTTCGGTCCGGTTTACACCCCAAACCGACCAAAACCGGACCGGAAAAATTCGGTTCGGTTCGGTTCGGTTTTTTAGAATTTTTTGAATGAAACCGAGTCAAACCGAATTGGTTCGGTTTGGTCGGTTTTCCCGGTTTGCCTGCTGAGGGAAGGATTAAAATACACGACAGAGCCTATTAGATTCACAAAATAATAAACCTTGACAATCCTAATCTGATGTAGAGAGTGCACAGTCTTCATCAACCTTCATATCATCAACACCTTCACTGACATCCTTAGTTTGTGTAGCTGTAATTGTTCCATTTTCATCTGAATCAGATGATCCTTTTGGCGCCATATTCGTGTCACCTGAATTTTCAGAATCAACAGATATTGAAACATAAATTTAGACCTTCTAAGCATCAAGCATGGCATAGCTAAATCTTTACAAACAGTCACAAAGTACAAAAAAGGCTACCTTTTTCTTCAGTCACCGCATGTCCATAAATTTTACACAAATCACTAAAATAGGGAATGCTTTTTATTCTGTATGATCGTGCACTCGGATTTACCTGTGAATATAATGCAAAAGAAAATTTATCAAAAACAATTTCTAAGGTTGAAGTTACTTAGAATATTTTTCCATACCTTGATATATTCATCCCAAACATCATTATCAGCAGTCACCATTTTTCGTTTTTCATCCCAGTTTAACCCTGTCTGGGCAAGAAGGTTTTTAACAGCCCTGTACAAATTTCTTAGTGTTTTGTGGCGATTTTTAAGAACATCTTTTTCATACTGGAATTTGAACTTTGCATTGAATAATGAGGACATGTGCTTCCATGCTCGTTTGCTGAATAGATGATCATCAAATCTATTTCCTAACAATAAACCAAAAAACAAAAACTTTTAATTGTTAACCAAAATATAACACCCAGAACTCCAGAAGTTGATATGATGACACATTCTCAAGCAACAAATGGAGAAGAAAAAAAAAAAAAACTGAAGAAGCCATCTCAAATTCGAAAACTTCTTCATCAATTAGTACCCAAATTCAATAGATAATAGCAAAATCGCTACTATAAGTTCAAATTCAAAACAATTACAAGAACAACAATAACTCTTCTCATCACCATTACCTTCGAGTCTCCCTCGTTCCGAGCAGATTCATCTTCTCCTTGCTTTGTCAAATTGGTGGGCGATTGTTTCTCAGGATCTTCACCGATTAACAATTGGGTTAACGCTCATTCAAAAATAGTCAAAATCTCAGAAAAAGAGTCTACCCATTCATTCACAAATATCAATAAAACCCAAAAAAAATGGAGATATCTGATATGAGGTTTGGCAACAAATATAGCAAATGGGTAAAGAAAAATTCGAATGGAAATGATTGAAATGAAAAAGGGTATGTATCAGAAAGAGTGTGGGTGCCGTAGCTCTAGTTCTGTAGAGAGAAAAAGGAGAAGAAGGTACTGCGAAGGAAGAGAAATTGGGGAAGAAGAGGGGCGGTGGGTGTGGGCGGCGGGGGGAGGGGGGAAGAGAGAGAAGGGTGAAAATAGGGATTAAGGAGAGTTAGGGATTCTAAAGTGAGGGGAGGAGGAGTCAAAGGAGACTTGAGGCATTTATCAAAACGACGTAGTATCACTATATTCGGTTCGGTTCGGTTTATTAGCGGTTTTTCTTCACTAAAACCGAAAACCGAACCGACCCCATCGGTTTTTCAGAAAACCAAACCGTGAACCGGACCGTCTCTATCGGTTTGACTCGGTTTATCTCCGGTTCGGTTTGATTCGGTCGGTTTGGCCGGTTTAGGCGGTTTGGCTTACACCCCTACAAGTCACAGCTTCATGAACCCATTTAGACAAGCACTTGAGAAAAAGAAAAGTTCTTTGGCTACGAATTGTAGCATTGTGCTTCAGTAGAAGTGTGTTATACTTCTTTATGTGTTCTTATGAGCTCTTTGAGTACATGGGTGAAAAATACTCTGAGGTATTTGGGTGTATTTGTGGTGTGGGTTTTGAGTGTATGCAAGCTACTTTTATTTACTCTTATTGTTATAGTGAAAACGTTTTATCGTCCTCGTCTATGGATGTATGCTTTAAGCTGAACAATATAAACTTTTTGTGTCCACAATTTTATTATTTGTGCTATTTTATTATATTTGGGTAACACCACACACAACATTAACTACACAACAAAAGCATTAATCATTTTTAAAAAAAAATTCCTGATGCACTATCACCACAACTCTCACAAAATCAATGACCCATAATATGAATGTGAATCATTTGAACGGTGTGAACAAAAATAACAAATGCAGCACCGGAACGAAAAGCTTCCAATAGAAAAGTAAATCTTTCAAGGATAAGAAGGTAATTGTGATTATGATTATCTAGGTAAGTTCACTTGCAAATCCAATAGGGGTGTTATAGAAAAACCTAATTCCCACTTATACTCAAACATATCTTTCAGCTACCTAATTAGCCTTCATAATCACTACAAAATTCCCCCAATTTTAGGTCTGTAACTGCACTTCAATTGTTGACTCTATAACTGAGTGCTTCTAATGTAACAAGACCATATTTTGGCCAACTCAATGGAAGTGTTAATCCTATTTGGCATATTCCCATGCCCCATATGAGATATTATTCACGTAATCTACCAGCTATGCACTTTCCATTAGTTTTAATGACAGAGTTAGGAGTTAAGAAAATATTTGTGCGGTTTGGAAACATTAGGGAAGAAATTGGAACAAAAGAAAGTTTTGGGACAAAATTGAAATTAGGTGTAAAGTTATGAGATGGAAATTACCATTTTGCCTTTTCTTTTTGTCCACTAGAGGGTGCACAATAGTGACCAGCCTATATCTTCTTAGACTCTCACCCTATTCGCTCCTAATAGGATTTAAACTAGTACCTTGTTAAGTGGATTTTATATTCACTTTATAGATGTTCATAGCTTAATATTGTGTAAGTTTCTTGAGGTTTTTGAGTTTCAAATAAGGTAATTTTGTTATTGGTGTAGGTCTTGTGAGTTGTGATTCAAAAGATGAAAAAGTGCCAAAAACATGCGCATTGGCGACAGAAAGTAGGCACCCCAGCTCTCTAAAAATATTGTGTAGGTTTCTTGAGGTTTTTGAGTTTCAAATAAGCTAATTTTGTTATTGGTGTAGGTCTTGTGCGTTGTGATTCAAAAGATAAAAAAGTGCCAAAAACATGCGCATTGGAGACAGAAAGTAGGCACCCCAACTCTCGAAATCAAGAACCCCAGCAGCTATGAGAAAGAAAAGTGTTTCTCTGCCCGCACGCCAGTGCCCCCATGCGCATTAGATAGAGCCCCAACACTCTTGAACGCGTAAGTAAGCGTAGCTGTGCCTATGGTTGAGAGCCCCAGTGCCTGTTCCTTGTGTGAGTTCACTTGTTCTAGGAGCCCAGCACCCAAGCTCCCGCGAGTATTCCCTTGGTCCAGAAGATTAGTGCAGCTGAGCCTAAATCCAAGGGCAGCTGCGCTCGAGCCTATTTTTCATTACATGTAATTTTGTTTCCTATTTTAATTAGGACGTTTAGCAAGTAGTATAAATAAGACACTAGGTTTCAACACAACTACTACTTCTTTCTGGACGTTTTTTAGGAGAATAAGAGCAAGGCAAGGATTGAAGCAAGGATTTATGACAAAAATCTTGGCTGCATTACCAAGTTTTATTCTTCTCTCTTCTCATCTATGTCTAGATTTTATTTTGTGATGTTCTTATTTTCTGCTATGAACTAATTTACTTTTATAGGGCTACAATGTAGCCTAGCTAGGATGATTTGTGACTCTTTATTTCTTTAATTCAAGAACACCTTTATCAATTGTCATATTCTTCTCAATTTTTCATGCCTCTAATTAACTGGTCATTAATTAGTTGATTCGTTTATTGCAATGAGACCAGAGGTAATTTGTAATTCAAGAGGAATAGAGATTTAGATCTTAAATTCCATTAGGGATGAGAATATAACCTTATGATTTATGTAGCTATCAAAGAGAATCAAAGAACGTAAAGAATTTCTGGGTAGTTTAATTCACATAGGAATATAGTAAATTGATGCTTAGAGGTGTTTTTGTTTGACCTTGGGAAAAACTTATGGATAAATTAGGATTCTTGGCTAGCAATTAGGAAGATTGTTCTTGGTTAATGAATTAGGGATAACAAATTAGAATAGCTATAATGAAATCAAAAACCCTAGATATTTCTATTCCACATTTAAACCTCTTTTACTATTCTTGCACTTTAGTTATTGCTCAATATCAGTTCTTGACTTTATTATTTGTTTAGATAAAATTAGAATACACTCAATTCTGATACTTATTAGTCATAGTCTCCATGGGATGATACTCTACTCTCATCTTATTACTTGGAAACGATAATGTACACTTGCGTTAGAGTTTTACAGAACATACCTCAATCATAAAGTATTAAACTCTCAACCAGTAGGGTGTTCCCTTAAAGACTAAATGACTACTTCCTTAAAAATCGAAATGTGGACACAAACTTTCAGTTTTTAACTACTAAATTTATAAAAGTCACAGTGAATAAATCTACATAAATGAGTTTTTGGAAAAAGAAAAGTTGGATACCAAAAGGCAAAAGAGGGCTTCTTTTTCCAACAAATCATTTATGTAGATTATTCACAAATAAAAATAAGGATGACTTTTATAATTTTAACTGCATGAATAGAAATAATTTAAACCCGCAACCTACTCTTTAAGGAGGCAATTTTTCAACAATTCTTTTCAAATAAGAGAAAAATACTCTTAAACCCTTGACAATTTTTCAGATCTTTTTTTTTAAAAAAAAAAAATTGTTTTATTCAATTACAGCAATCAAAAAAAATTGAGAAAATTATTGTTAAGAAACTCAAATAAAGGTGGGCTCTAGGGTTACACTTCATTCCACTTTAGTCATTATATTCAGTTATACTTCAATTTTCTATGTGTATATATAATAAAAGGGGCGCGGGGGGGTGGGGGGNGGGGGGTGGTGAAGGTACTAAGTGTAATGATTTATATGTTGAAATTTGGGACTTAACTTTTCTTTAAGTGAAAAGTGTTATATTTTAGGCTATTTTTGAGTCTATTATATAATGATAAAATGAAAAGTCACATACGTAATACAATTTTATTCTGTTACAATAGGAGGAAGATCTCAGCATTGGAGAAACATATTTAATGAATTAAATAGAGGGACTCAGTTTGGGGGTTCACCTAGTTTTATCTTGCTTACTTGTGTGTGTATAGATATAAATATTCGAAGAGTATTTTGCTTCATTGTATATTAATCCTTAAAAATGCCCAAAAACATGCACGATGTGTTTTATTTTTAATTTTATTTTGTCCTTCCCCTTTTCTGATCTACTATATTAGCTAAAATAGTATATTAGTGTTATTGGTTTGATTTAATGTCTTGAGTCCCCATAGATGTTCGCATTGTTTTTCTTGATTTTATGCAAGCAAGTGAGGTGAAGTAGTTTCTTTATTTTATATAATGATAAAATGCAAAAATCACCTACATAATGTAATTTTATTCTGTTACAATAGGAGGAAGATCTTACTATTGGTTAAACAGATTTAAAAAATTAAAGAGAGGCTCTTAGTTTGTTATAACATGATTAGTATATAGAGCTGGTAAAAAGGGGTTAGGTCGGATGGCCTGACCTGTTTTAGCCCGCAAAAAAGGATGGTCAAGCTATAGAATTATTGGCCCGAATAGAACTGAGCCAAATTGGTCCAGCCAAAATTCGCCAATGGCCTATTCGGGTTAGGGCTGGGCCAGGCTGACCCCATTTTTTTTTTTAACCTTAGACTACACCACCAAATCATCTTAGTAAGTGTTATTTGGAAGTATACATTACTACAATTTGTTTAATTACTTATGCATCTTTACTTTAAATTTACACTTAGATGTATTTTTTTATACATCTTTGATTATTTATTTTAATTTTATTTATTACTTTATGCATGCTTTGCTTTTTGCAATTAGATTTATTAACAAGTTAGCTTAAAATAGCCAAAATAACTAAAGAAAAAAGTCAAAACCCTTGTTAATTTTTAGTAATATTACAAATAAAAATAGTTTAAAAAATAAAAAATAAAAAAAAAAGTGGGCTAGCCCATTTTGGCCTGTAGCCAATGCAGGGCTAGGCTGGGCTGGCAATATGAAAATGGGCCGAATTGGCCCGCAGCCCATTTTGTAGCTCTATCAGCATATGGGTGAGTTCTCTCTCTTTCTCTCACACACACACTCTCTAAAGAGATTTAGAAAATTAAATAGACAATCTTAGTATGTGAAAATTCTCTCTCTCAATCATTATATGTGTGATGTCAATCTCTCTCTCTTTCTCTATATATGGTGAGCATTATGCTATCCCCTGTAAGAAGGGGTAGCACTACTCTCACCTAAATTGGGTGGGTTCGGGAGGGACCCACCCAATGATTTTAGTGTCATTGAAAAAATCTTAAAAAATTGAGTCACTCAGTATGTGCCAGAATACACAATTTCTTATAAAATGAAAGAATAACATGATATAAGAAAATGTGCCAGGAATTAACTTGTTTAACTTTACTTTTTGGCATATTTTCTTAGACTAAAATACTATTTTGGTTATTGACTTTTGTGCACGCTCTCAGTTTAGTCCCCGAGTACAAGACGTTCTCAAAAAGGTCATTCACCTATCATTTTCGCTTCATTTAAATCCTTCTGTTAGGATGTTGCTTAGCACACTAGTGGAAATGCTTATGTGTCTAGTTAAAAATTGACATGGCAGCTTGAAATGCCAACTTAGACCCTGATGAACACACTTTTTATACAGTAGTTATCCCTCATATTTAGTCTTTTAAACCTCTTTTGAGCTTAATTGAGTAGGCTTGTGCCTCATTTAATGACTTTGGATCCATTTGTACCTAATTGCATTTTTCAGCAATACTGAGCATTTTATGTTGTCTCTGTGTTTCATGCATATCTTTAGTTCTGGATGTCTAAAAATTTTGAGTCATACATTGTAGGAAAGCTGAGAGAATTATCTATAACTTTCATTCAAGGCTCCAAAGCCAATTAGGACGTCCAGAAGGTCATATGTAGTCTGGAAGCCAGAGAAGACATGCTGTCGTAGGATCCTGACCCACATGCAGTGTTTGGGCCATAACTTGAGCTGTAGATGTCATATGGACTTGAAATGGATCCCATTGGAAAGCTAACAGACAGAGATTCAATTGTTATGAAGACCAGTTCATCAGAATTTATATTTTAGATGGTCTTATTTGCTGTCGAAGTTGGCTGATGGTTCCAGAAATCTGTTGGCACTTAAATAGGCCTAACTTCCTCATGACAAGTCCAAATGAGCCCAAACCAAAGCCCAATGAAAGCTAAGGCCCATGGGAATAAGTGTGCCCTAAGGGAAATTTGGGTGTGCATGTAATTTTGGAGGTCTATATGTTCAGAAAGGGGCAGCCGAAATTCATATTAGGGCATTAGGATATTTTAGACAGCTTTTGAAGTTTTCTTAGTCTTTAAGTTTTCTCTCTAGATATTTTGTAAGAACTTGGCTTCTCTTGTTCATGGAGGGCTAAATCATCAAATCAATCCAGGTTTTGGCTGTTCTGATTATTGATTCTGAGATTATGTATTGTTGTTATTCATTTAGTTGTTAATCAAGTTCTTTCAATCCTCTGAAATATTCTGTTTGAATTGCTTAAATTTGGATTTGGATTATTCATGTGTTGATTGCTTAATTGCATGTGATAAAAGAGGATTGTATGGTTAATTAATGGTTCTAAGCTTTTGGACGGATTAATTACCCTTGGCTGGATTCTGGACTTAGGTTAAACTGGACTTAAATGTTTGCTTAATTCATTTAGTCTTAGTTAATCCGAATTCTGGTTGCTTAACCAGTAGATATCCATAGAGGACTGAGAGGTTTCTTGATGTTTTCTAAGGCCAAGAACAAAGTTAATAATTGAATGAATCATTGGAAATCAATGATGGATTAAAATCAAAATCAATTGGACTTGGATTGGTTGTTTTCCCTAAAGTTTACCACTTACAATTAATTTCTGTTAATCACTAAAATAAACAAAACCCCCTTGTTTATATGCTTCTTAATATGATTCACTACTCAGAATAATCCTTTGGTTCGACTTAGGGCTACCTTATGCTACAAGTAGCTTAGGTAAACCGACCTTAAACTTTAACTAATTTGAGGAGCCTCGGCAGTTTATCAAATTTTGGCGCCGTTGTCGAGAATTATTCTAGTTTTGAATCAATATTATTAGTAGTAAAATTGACTTTTAACTTCCCCCTGATTCACCCTGCTTGTGTGTGAGTTTGTGTTATTTTTATGGTTTAGGCCATTTTTCCATTACTTTTTGGCCAAGTATCTATTCTGTGTGAGGCCAGTGGCCATTGTTTTTCTTGCTTTGAAGTTTCCTTAGATGTTTTATGTTGTCATTGAGTGAATTCTGGCCATTTGGATCATTTCCCCCTTGTTTTCCCTTCAGTTTGGCTTGATTTAGTGATTTTCGGGTGTACTGTTCTGGCCAAAATTTTGTGTTCCAATTGACTTGAAACTTGGTCAGTTGAAGGAAAATGGGCTAACAATCAATAGTCACAGCGTATGGCCGTGAGGTCTGCATTTATAAGCCAAATTCCACTATTTTGACCACTTTTCCATTTTTTAAAGATTTTTTATTTGATTTTTGAGTTCCATTTTCATCCAGCTTTCATCCCGTGGTGGTAGAAATTTTTTTAAAAATGTTTAGATACATTTTCTAGTCTTATTTTAGTGTGTTTTTGCCTTTGTTTTGTGCTTTTGGTGTGTTTCTGTTTTAGCCAAATTCTGTCAGTTTTGTGTGTTTTTGTGTATTGTGGTGTGTTTAGGCATCTAGCCACTGATTTGCATGATGTATGACTATGTCTTCTCGTTTTGAATTACTTGAAGTAGACCCTAAAATAGAGAGAACCTTGCATACACTTAATAGAGCACATAGAGCAGCTGATAATTTAGATCCAACCATGGCTGAAACTAGACCTCCTATTGTTATTCCTGTTGTTGACCCTGTTGATAATACTAATAGAGCTGATAATGCTAATAGGGCTAGAAATAATAATAACATGCAACCTAGAGATAGAACTCTTAAGGAATTGGCTACCCCTAGTGTTGCTTACCAACCTTTAGGGATCCAATATCCTAAAATTGATACTGCTTTCGAATTGAAATCTGGATTGATACACTTGCTGCGAAAGTTTCATGGTCACAAGGAATTCCATGTGGTTTGTTCCACAATGAGGCCACAAGGAATCTCTGAAGAGCAGATCAAGTTGAGAGCATTCCCTTTCTCTCTTGCTGATGCAGCTAAAGATTGGCTCTTTTACTTGTCACAAGGTTCAGTCAGAAATTGGAGTGACATGAAGAAGCTGTTCCTGGCAAAGTTCTTCCCTGCATCTAAAACTGCTACCATTCGAAAAGACATATGTGGCATAAGGCAACTGCCAGGGGAGACATTGCACGAATATTGGAAGAGGTTTACCAAGTTGTGCTCAAGCTGCCTTCATCACCAGATAAGTGATCAACTTTTGATATAATATTTCTATGAGGGCTTGTTACCTTCGGATAGGAGTAACATTGATTTTGCTAGTGGAGGAGCATTAGTGGATAAAACACCAGCTGCTGCTAGAGATTTGATTTCCAATATGGTTGAAATTCCCAGCAGTTTGGTGTCAGGATGCTTCATTCCACTAGGTGAGTCAATGAAGTTTGTGTATCACTGGCTAACCAACAAAGAATGGAGCATAGACTTGATGAATTGACCTCCTTTGTCAGGCAGTTGGCAGTGGGACGACAAGTATCCACACCTCAACTTGGCTGCCTCCTTCTTCTGATATAGACCTCCAAATTTACATGCACACCCAAATTGCCCTTAGGGCACACTTGTTCCCATGGGCCTTAGCTTCAATTGGGCTTTGGTTTGGGCCCATTTGGACTTGTCATGAGGAAGTTAGACCCATTTAAGTGGCAAAAGGTGTCTGGAACCATCAGCTAACTTGCACAGCAAATAAGACCTTCTTCAACATAAAATATGGTGAACCGGTCTTCATATCAATTGAAGCTATGTCTGTTAGCTTTCCAATTGTACCAGTTTCAGGTCCATATGACATTCACAACTCAAGTTATGACCCAAATACTGCATGTAGGTCAGGATCCTGCGACAGCATGTCTTNCCATCAGCTAACTTGCACAGCAAATAAGACCTTCTTTAACATAAAATATGGTGAACCGGTCTTCATATCAATTGAAGCTATGTCTGTTAGCTTTCCAATTGTACCAGTTTCAGGTCCATATGACATTCACAACTCAAGTTATGACCCAAATACTGCATGTAGGTCAGGATCCTGCGACAGCATGTCTTCTCTGGCTTCCAGGCTGCATATGACCTTCTGAACGTCCGAATTAGCTTTGGAGCCCTGAAAGAAAGTTGTAGACAATTCTCTCAGCTTTCCAACAAGGTATGACTCGGAATTTTTAGACATCCAGAACTCAAGATATGCATGAAACACAGAGAAAGCATATAATGCCCAGTATTGCTGGAAATTGCAATTAAGCATAAATGGATCCAAAGTCATGAAATGAGGTCTAAGTCTATGCAATTCAGCCCAAAAGAGGTTTAAAAGACTAAGTATGAGGGATAACTATTATATAAAAAGTGTGTTCATCAGTAACTAAACCCAACTCTTTGCCATATGTGGAGACAACAAAAGAAGCCTTAGAAACTTCTTTTTAGTCTTTAGAGATAGTAGAAGACAACATGAGCGAGATACATAAAAAGGGAGATGTTAACCAAATAGCATCTCGGATCATGTTGAAGAATGGATTTCAGAAAGGCAAGGGTTTAGGAGTTAACTTGCAGGGCATTAGTGCTCCTATTTCACTTCCAGAGCATGTCGGCAAACAAGGGTTGGGATATGAGCCCTCAGTTGAAGAGTCAATGGGTTTGCAAGGAAATGGTCAAAAGGAAAAAGCAAGGAGCATCCCTCACTTTCGAGAGACATTTCCTGAGTCAGCTGGCCGATCCTATGTACATGGTGAACACTTTGGAGGGTCATCAAGAGAAGAGTTGCTAGATCTGGCCTTGTGACAAGAAAGAACAACTGATTAACTGGGAAATGGAACCATTGCCCGAGATTGTCTCATTTGAGTAATAGTTATTTTTGTCATTATTTTTCTTATGACCGAGGTCCAAAGTCATTTGAATGTTTGTGCATTGGACCATATTTTATTTTGCATATTAATGAAGTATTTTAGTATGGAGTTTGAATTCAGTTTTGTCTTATTCATTATCTTCCCAAGGATTCCTCATTTTTTTCTCTTTCCTCACACTAATCTCCATTCAATTAACTCTTGTTCAATTTTCTTTGAATTTTGTCCTAGGAGTCTTGACAATACGGATCTCTTATCCCAAGACCATGATTCTATTTGTCCAATGATTGATTCTCATGTTGAATTTGATACAGATGAACACAATTCTGATGAGAATGTAGAACTTTCTGATAGATTTGCAAAGATGTTTGAATCGTATGAAAAAGCAATAAGTCCCTACAATGAAGAAGTACAGATAATAAACTTGGGCACTGAGGAAGAGAAGAGAGAATTGAAATATGTTGATAACTCGGAAAAAGAAGAAATGATTGTTTTATTCAAAGAGTACTTGGATATTTTTGCCTGGTCTTATCAAGACATGCCGGGTCTCGACCCCAGTATTGTATCTCACAAGATCCCATTGTATCCTAATTGCAAGCCGATCAAACAAAAGTTGAGATGGATGAGGCCAGAAATGTCTAGTAAGATAAAAGATGAAGTGATCAAGCAAATAGAGGCTGGTTTTTTAGAAGTCGCTACTTATCTTGATTAGGTCGCCAACATGGTTCCAGTACCAAAGAAGGATGGACGGGTAAGAATGTGCATGGACTTTCGGGATCTGAACAGAGCCAGTCCTAAAGATGATTTCCCTTTGCCTCATATAGATGTTTTGGTTGACAATACAGCCAAAAATCACCGGTATTCATTCATGGATGGATACTCAGGATACAATCAAATTCCAATGGCTGAGAAGGACAAGGAGAAAACCACATTTATCACTCACTGGGGCACGTACTGTTATAAAGTAATGTCATTTGGTTTGAAAAATGCTGGAGCAACTTATCAAAGGGCTATGGTCACACTATTTCATGATATGATGCATAAAGAGATTGAAGTTTATGTGGATGATATGGTGGCTAAGTCAAAGGAGGGGGAAAGCCATGTGAACATTCTTCGAAAGCTATTTGAAAGATTAAGAAAGTACAAGTTGAGGTTAAATCCCTCCAAGTGCACTTTCGGTGCAACAACCCGGAAGTTGTTGGGTTTTATTGTTAGCAGAAAAGGGATTGAAGTGGATCCAGATAAAGCAAAAGCAATCCGAGAAATGCCACCTCCAAGGTCAGAAAGGGAAGTGCATAATTTCCTTGGAAGACTCAATTACATAGCCAGATTCATCTCTAACCTCACCTATACTTGTGAGCCTATCTTCAAGCTCCTAAGGAAGCATAACCCGGGTGAGTGGAATGAGCAGTGCCAGGAAGCTTTTGACAAGGTCAAAGAATATTTGCTTAATCCTCAGGTGCTTGTGCCTCCAATCACAGGGAAACCTCTTATTTTGTACTTGACCTTGTTGCAAGAATCAATGGGAAGTATGTTAGGGCAACACGATGAAGGAGGAAAGAAAGAGAGGGTGATTTATTACTTGAGCAAAAAGTTCACAGACTATGAGACAAGATATGCTCTCGTATAGAAGACTTGTTGTGCTTTAGTTTGGGTGGCTACCAGGCTTCGACAGTACATGTTGTATCACACCACTTGGCTTATTTCTCGTATGGATCCAGTCAAATTTATCTTCGAAAAACCCTATCTCTCTAGGTGGCTAGCAAAGTGGCAAATTGTCCTTTCAGAATATGATGTGGTATACATGACAAAAAAGGCAGTAAAAGGAAGTGTGATTGCTGATCACCTGGCCGAAAGCCCTATTGATGATTACCAACCCATGAGGTTCGAATTCCCTGATGAAGATATTTTTGCAATAGAAGATGAGACAAAGATAGAAGAAACTCGGTGGAAGATGTACTTTGACGGGGCGATCAATGTATATGGAAAGGGGATAGGAGCTGTAATCGTATCGCCCAAAAAGAAGCAATTCTCAATAGCCATCAAATTGGGGTTTGATTGTACTAATAATGTAGTGGAGTATGAAGCTTGTGTGAGGGGTTTGCAAGCGGCATTGGATTTAAAAATCAGCATTTTAGATGTTTTCGGGGATTCTGCACTAATCATTTATCAAGTGAAAGGAGAATGGCAAACTAGAGACCCAAAACTGATTCCATACCAGAAATATTTGACATAGTTGATTGAGAAATTCGAGGATATCACTTTTTCTCATTTAACTCGTGACAAAAATCAATTTGCTGATGCCTTGGCAACTTTAGTAGTGATGACCAAGCTTGACTCTGGACTACTAGTACAACCCATACAAGTGAAGCTAGGAGATGAACCTGCTTACTGTTCAAATGTAGAGGAAGAACCCGATGGCCGACCTTGGTATCATGATATCATGCAATACATCAAGTTCAGAGAGTATCCGACTAGTGCCAACAAAAATGACAAGAAGACTATTCGGCGTATGTCGCTAAGTTTCTTTTTGAGCGGAGAAGTCCTCTACAAAAGAAGTCATGATAGCGCACTTTTGCAATGCGTTGATGCAAAGGAAGCTAATAGTATTTTGAACGATGTTCATGATGGAATATGTTCGACTCATGCAAATGGGCACATGATGGCTCGGAAAATTCTAAGAGCAGGGTATTATTGGATGACCATGGAAAGAGATTGCATCAGTTACTCTAAAAAGTGTCACAAATGCCAGATTTATGCAGATCGTATCAAAGCTCCACCATTTCCTTTTCATAATATGGTCACACCTTGGCCGTTTGCTATATGGGGAATTGATATCATCAGACCAATTAATCCAAAGGCTTCCAATGGACATCGTTTTATCCTAGTGGCAATTGATTATTTTACAAAATGGGTAGAAGTTGCTTTTTATGTGAAAGTGACCCAAAAAGTGGTGGCCAAATTTCTAAAGACGAACATCATTTGTCGTTATGGACAACCTGAGAGGATCATCACGGATAATGGCTCAAATTTAAATGGTGCAGACATACAGAAGTTGTGTGAGAAGTTTGCAATTAAACATCATAACTCTTCACCATACAGACCACAAATGAATGGAGCTGTTGAAGCTGCTAATAAAAACATCAAGAAAATAGTTGAAAAAATGGTGGTAACCTATAAAGACTGGCACGAGATACTCCCTTATGCCTTGCATGCTTATAGCATAGTTGTGCGGTCTTCAACTAGGGCAACTCCCTATTCTCTGGTGTATGGTATGGAAGTTGTCACTCCAATAGAAGTTGAGATCCCGTCGCTTAGAATTTTAATGGAAACAGAATTAGAGAAATCTGATTGGGCAAGAGTTAGATATGAATAGTTGAACATGATTGAGGAGAAAAGATTGACAGCAATTTGTCATGGGCAATTGTATCAACAAAGGATGGCTAGAGCCTTTAACAAAAAAGTTCGACCTCGAGAGTTCCAACCAGGAGATCTAGTGTTGAAAAAGGTTTTGCCACATCAAGAAGATGCTAGAGGAAAATGGGCCCCAACTCACCAAGGGCCATACATTGTCAAACATGCGTTCTCAGGAGGAGCACTGATCCTCACGAATATGGAAGGACAAGAACTCCTTAGGCCTATAAATTCTGATACTGTGAAGAAATATTACCCTTAAAAAAAAAAAAAGCCCGTTAGATTGAAAACCTAAAAAGGCGATCTAAGCAAAAGTTAGGGCACACAAACAAAAAAATGGGGAATTTGTTCGGTTAAAAATCCAAAAGGATGGCTAAACCAAGAAAGTGATACCAGAGAGCAATAGGGAAGCCCAGTGATATAAGGGAATTCATGAAGAAAGCAAGATGATTGCACTTTATTACCAAAGGGTTATATGTTCACGTCAGATGAGTACAAATCGTATCCGATGCAATATGAGAATCAATCAAGTTGGACATTGAAGAGTTAGAAACTGGGACAATTTTTCTGGTCCGTGTTGGCTTTTGGATTTTTTTCATCTTGAACTACGTGGGCTTTGATTCCTTTTTAAGGATACGTAGGCACCTATTTTATAGGGCAAGTCCATCATCATAAAACTCTATGCTGGGGCAATTTGTGTTCTTGAAATGTTTTAATGATGCACTTCATGTACTTCATATTCCATGAAGTGAATGGTCTTTCTCTTGAAATAAAAAAAGTTAATTCATTGAGTTGATTTCTTTCTGTTATATATTTTCTCCATGCTAAATTACTGAGTTATTATAAATAAAATATGAGTGGATTTATCATAATGATGATTCAATTTATTCTTGAAGAATTCTCTCTGACTTGGTTTCCAGATTCCAGGAATATTAGAAATTCTTGATTGCGACAAGGTTCAGGTCAAAAAGTTTGAAAAAAAAAATGATGAGGTGAAGAACATGACAAAAAGGAAGTAACAAGAAAAGTAAAGAAAAAAGATCAAATAACAAAGAAGTGAGTAGGTGATTTGGTCGAAAACCATTTAATTTTTGCCTAAGAAAGAGATAAGAAGGTGAGTTTCCAAGAAATAAAAAGGATCAAAGACTGCCTGCAAAAGAACAACAACACAAGTGGCCCGATTGAACAGAGCAAGTTTTGATTGAACAAAGTTTCCCTCAACACACCAATCATGTATTATTGTGAATAAGCAGGTATTTATTTCAACTTGAGGTTTCCTTTCTCTTAAGAAGATTTTATTTTCTGTCGGCTCCCGAGTGAAAGATCTCGGTGCCTTTAAATTCTTGTCGGCTCCCGAGTGAAAGATCTCAGTGCTTTTAAATTCTGTTGGCTCTCGAGTGAAAGATCTCGGTGCTTTTAAATTCTGTTGGCTCCCGAGTGAAAGATCTCGGTGCTTTTAAATTATGTTGGCTCCCAAGTGAAAGATCTCGGTGCTTTTACATTCTGTTGGCTCCCGAGTGAAAGATCTCGGTGTCTTTTAAATTCTGTTGGCTCCCGAGTGAAAAATCTCGGTGCTTTTAAATTTTGTTGGCTCCCGAGTGAAAGATCTCGGTGTCTTTAAATTCTTGTCGGCTCCCGAGTGAAAAATCTCGATGCCTTTAAATTCTGTTAGCTCTCTTGAATGAAAGATCTCGGTGTCTTTAAATTCTTGTCGGCTCCTGAGTGAAATATCTCAGTGCTTTTAAATTCTTGTTGGCTCATGAGTGAAAGATCTCGATGCTTTTTAAATTTTGTTGGCTCTCGATTGAAAGATCTCGTTGCTTTTATATTTTGTTGGCTCCCGAGTGAAAGATCTCGGTGCTTTTAAATTATGTTGGCTGCCGAGTGAAAGATCTTGGTGTTTTTAAATTCTTCTCGGCTCTCGAGCGAAAGATCTCGATGCTTTTAAATTCTGTTGGCTCCAGAGTGAAAGATCTCGGTATCTTTAAATTCTTGTCAGCTCCCGAGTGAAAGATCTCGGTGCTTTTAAATTAGGCTTAATTGCAATTTTGGTCCTCCTATTTTAACCACTTGAACGTTTTGGTCTCCCTTCTTTAAAAATGAACTATTGAGTCCCTCTATATTCATAAAATATACAAGTTTAGTCCATTTATCTTTAAGTCAAAATTCTTAGATTTATTTCAAGTTGTAAAGTTCTTTGATTCATAATCCCACCGTTCAGATTGAAGTGTTACATCTTGTGAACCTCCTCACTAAATTTTAGCTCGATCTAACGGTGGGACTCAACCCAAAATACCAAAACTATAAGTTTTCATCTAATTAAAAATTTGGACATTTTCACCGTTAGATCAGACTAAAATTTAATGGGAAAATTCACAAGACGCAGCTCTTCAATCTGAACGGTGGGATTATGAATCAGAGAACTTTACAACTTGAAATAAACTTAAGAATTTTGACTTAAAGATAAATGGACTAAACTTGTACATTTTATGAATATAAAGGGACTCGATAGTTCATTTTTAAAGAAGGGGGACCAAAACGTTCAACTAGTTAAAATAGGAGGACCAAAATTGTAATTAAGCATTTAAATTATGTTGGCTCCCGAGTGAAAGATCTCAGTGCTTTTAAATTCTGTTAGCTCTTGAGTGAAAGATCTCGATGCTTTTTAAATTCTATTAGCTCTCGAGTGAAAGATCTTGGTGTTTTTAAATTCTTATCGGCTCCCGAGTGAAAGATCTCAGTGCTTTTAAATTTTGTCAGCTCCTAAATGAAAAAACCTCGTTATTTTTAAATTTCTGTCGGTTCCTAAGTGAAAGATCTTGGTGCCTTCAAATTCAAGTGGGATCCCAAATGAAAATTTTGTTGCTTTTAAATATCTGTCGATCTTGGGTCAAAGATTTCAGTGGTTTTGATTTTTTTTTGAGGTGCACCGAACAAAATACTTGTCTTTTGTCTTTACATGTTTCTTATACTAAAATACGACAAGCAATAGCTGAGTCTGTTTTGTCTATAAGAAAACATGTAAAGAAGGGCAACTGTAGACACCGTATTTTGTCCGGGTCATTTGATAGTTAAAAATATATTTAAGAAAATTGAAGATAAATTTAAATTTTTAATTAATGTTTTTATTTGTTTGGGCTTTTACATTAAAAAAGAAAACCTAAGTCTAATCCATTGTCTCACTAAGTCCATTTTTATTTAAGCCCACTTGATTCATTATTGTTATTTTCCTTAATTATATAAATAATTGATAAAAACATATATATATATATATATATATATATATATACATATATATATATATATATTTTTTTTTTCATTGAATCCAAAGTAACCAATAGGAGAGCAAGGAATGGATTTCCTTCTCTCCTCATTGTCCAACCTTTAATTTATTTATTTTTATTTTAAGTAAATGATTAAATAACTAAATAGAAAAAAGCAAATAAAAAAGAATTAGGAGAGGGACGGTTACCATTGGGGCAAAAAGGGGAGAATTGAAGAAAAAGAGAGATATGCACCATTTAGAGCAGGAAGGAGGAGAACCAATTTTAAAAAGGGAGGGGAAGGAAGAGAATGACATTCAGAAAGAGAGGAAGGAAGGAATAGAAAGGGAGGCAGTGAGTGAGGGAAAGGGAACTATAATCTATTGGGACCCTTTGGTTTCCTTCTTGGGATTACTCTCCGAATTCTCTCTTGCTCTGTTTTCTTCTCACCAAAGAAGCTGAAGCTTTGTGGAAACAAAGACCCAAAGGACAACAAACCCATCATCCAAAGCAGATTGTGGTGGTATGATTAGAATATAGAATAGCATGAATTTCAATCGTTTAAGCTTGAACTGGTGTGATTCTCTGTTGTTTTTACTGTTCTGATATGTTTATGGCTGAAATGAGAAATATTCTTATGTAAAAATGTGCTTGAATTAGTTGTATAATTTGAAAATTTTAATTGCACTTTGGATCTTGTAGGGTGATCTCTACATGTTCCCAAATGGATGCTTGGGATCATTCTTTGATTTATCTATGTCAATTTCTGAATGTGGAATAAGAATTTTGAAATGGTTGCAAATGGGCTTGTTAATTTAAATTAATATTTAGGTGGGCATTCACGAAATTGTTAAATAATTTGCAGATATGAGTTTCTTGGTTGGTTTCTAATTTGAAATGATGTTTGTGCAAGTGGTCTTGATGGTCATTTTCTTGGCATACTTTGTATGTCTTGGATTATGATATTTGTGGACAGCATTTGAGAAAATATCATGGGTGGTGTGCTGTCCTCCTAAAGAATATCTTTCATTGATGATTAATTTCTTGGTTGTTTTAAGTATGCTTCAAGGATGGTTTTAATTGTAATTTTTGTGCCATCTTGGATGGATCCTTAGGCCATCTTGGGAGATATTCTGCATGAGTTTTTTCTGCTATTCTGGACATGTTTAGTGTTTGCCTACATTTTTTTTTCTCATGTATATTGCTGCTGTTTAGGTGCATTTCACTATTGCCATTCTAGTGCATTTTGCTGCTGCTGTTCTAGTTGGTGTGATCTAAACTTTTACTTGGTGATGCTGGCCTTCTCGGTTTGATTTTAATGTCGACCTTGAGCCTTCGAGATGGTCGTAATCTAGTTGTTTAGCTTTTGGGATTGTAAATGGCATGGAATTGATTTTTTTCCTATATGGAAAGGTTTTGATTTGATTTGCTGCTTTTGATTGTTTCTATTTCACTCATTTATGTTGCTTTTGTGAGGCTGTCTAGCAGAGAATCTAGTTTGATTCCTTAAATATTTACTTGTGGAATTTGAGTTCATGTCTTGAGGCTTATCTTATTTTTGTGACATTGTGCTCCATTTTTTTGTGATTTGATGATTTGTGATATTTCTTTGAGTCTAAATAGTTTCTATCTTGCATATTAAGTATTGATCCCATACTGTTTTAGTATCATGCTGGCTCATTCTGTTTCGTCATGAAAAGAATGTTTTGAAATTTTTTTTACTGCTGTCAGTTTTCTACTGGCAATGCTCAGTGTTTTAATTGTTTTTGGAGCTACAAAGATAAGAATTAAGTGAGATTGGTCTCACTAGAACCATAAGAGGTGTGGCTTCACTGTGTCCAATGTTCAGATTTTTTCCATATGTATTTTTCTGCCAGTTCGAGTTTGAACACAGCTGCTTTAATGTTACACTGACACTGATGCCTTATCTCTGGCAGTGTTCAGTTTTTCATTTGTTTCTGAAGTTGTACAGCTCCATTTTATGTGGTACTTATCTCATTAGAACCGTAAGAGGTGTGGCTTCATTGTGTACAATTTTCATATTTTTTCCATATGTAGTTTACTGTCAGTTCAAGTTTGAACATAGCTGCTTTAATGTTACACTGACACTGATGCCTTATCTCTGGCAGTGTTCAGTTTTTCATTTGTTTCTGAAGTTGTACAGCTCCATTTTATGTGGTTCTTATCTCATTAGAACCATAAGAGGTGTGGCTTCACTGTGTACAATTTTCAGATTTTTTCATATGTACTTTTCTGCCAGTTCGAGTTTGAACACAGCTACTTTAATGTTACACTGACACCAATGCCTTATCTCTGGCAGTGTTCGGTTTTTCATTTGTTTCTAAAGTTGTACAGCTCCATTTTATGTGGTTCTTATCTCATTAGAACCGTAAGCGGTGTGGCTTCATTGTGTATAATTTTCAGGTTTTTTCCATATGTAGGTTACTGTCAGTTCGAGTTTGAATACAACTGCTTTAATGTTACACTAATACTGATGCCTTATCTCTGGCAGTGTTCAGTTTTTCATTTTTTTTGAAGTTGTACAGCTCCATTTTATGTGGTTCTTATGTCATTAGAACAGTAAGAGGTGTGGCTTCACTATGTACAATTTTTAGATTTTTTCCATATGTACTTTTCTGCCAGTTCAAGTTTGAACATAGCTGCTTTAATGTTACACTGACACTGATGCCTTATCTCTGGCAGTGTTCAGTTTTTCTTTTGTTTCTGAAGTTGTACAGCTCCATTTTATGTAGTTCTTATCTCATTAGAACCATAAGAGGTGTGGCTTCACTGTGTACAATTTTCAGATTTTTTCCATATGTAGTTTACTGTCAGTTCGAGTTTGAACATAGCTGCTTTAATGTTACACTGACACTGATGCCTTATCTCTGGCAGTGTTCAGTTTTTCATTTGTTTCTGAAGTTGTACAGCTCTATGTGGTTTTTATGTCATTAGAACCGTAAGAGGTGTGGCTTCATTGTGTACAATTTTCAGATTTTTTCCATATGTAGTTTACTGTCAGTTCGAGTTTGAACATAGCTGCTTTAATGTTACACTGACACTTATGCCTTATCTCTGGCAGTGTTCAGTTTTTCATATGTTTCTGAAGTTGTAAAGCTCCATTTTATGTGGTTCTTATCTCATTAGAACCATAAGAGGTGTGGCTTCACTGTGTACAATTTTCAAATTTTTTTCATTTGTACTTTTCTGCCAGTTCGAGTTTGAACACAGCTGCTTTAATGCTACACTGACACTGATGCCTTATCTCTGGCAGTGTTCGGTTTTTCATTTGTTTCTAAAGTTTTACAGCTCCATTTTATGTGGTTCTTATCTCATTAGAACTGTAAGAGGTGTGGCTTCATTGTGTAGAATTGTCAGGTTTTTTTCATATGTAGTTTACTGTCAGTTCGAGTTTGAACATAGCTGCTTTAATGTTACACTGATACTGATGCCTTATCTCTGGCAGTGTTCAGTTTTTCATTTATTTTTGAAGTTTTACAGCTCCATTTTATGTGGTTCTTATCTCATTAGAACCGTAAGAGGTGTGGCTTCACTATGTACAATTTTTAGATTTTTTCCATATGTACTTTACTGCCAGTTCAAGTTTGAACATAGCTGTTTGAATGTTACACTGACACTGATGCCTTATCTTTGGTAGTGTTCAGTTTTTCATTTGTTTCTGAAGTTGTACAGCTCCATTTTACGTGGTTTTTATCTCATTAGAACCGTAAGATGTGTAGCTTCAATGTGTACAATTTTTGAATTTTTTGCATGTCTAGTTTACTACCAGTTCGAGTTTGAATTTAGCTGCTCCAGGTTACACTGACACTGATGCCTTATCTTTGGCAGTGTTCAGTCTTTCATTTTTTTTTTCTGAAGTTGTACAAATCCAAATTAAGTAATGTTGATTTTATTAAAACCGTAGGACATGTGGCTTCAATGTATATATTTTTTTGAATTTTTGTATGTCTATTTCACTCTAAGTTTGGGCTCTAGTTTACTCTCAGTTTTGTCTTTTAAGAACCAATAGTCTTTCAGTCTTGCTTATTCTATGTTTGGTATATATGAGCATCTTCGAACATAATTCATGATAATTTATTCTATTCGCACAACTAATTTAGGGTAATCGTTTTTAGACGGATGCCGTGGGGTGCCTAACACCTTCCCCACGTATAAACAGACTCCCAAATCCTCTCTGTTTCGTAAATCGTTTTTTTTTATTTAATAAATGAAAAAGGGTTTTCCAATTGTTCCCTATTTTCTTAATACAATTGGTGGCGACTCCAGAGTTTTCATTTTGAAAACTAAATCTCTTTTTATTTCGCCATCCGCGTCGTAGCAACCTTCGGGTACATTGTGACACCTGCTGGTTTGATCTTGCTGAAGATTTTTCATGGTATCAAAGCAAATCGATCCAAGATCTGCCTCTACCTTCATCTGATTGAAACTTTGAAGAAGAATCGAGGAAGCTCCTCTGTATTGACTCTGTCAACAATGGAATCAGCAAACGAAATTGCAATTGCAGGATCGCATAAGGAATCGACGAGCTACTTCAATGGAGATCCTATGGCCTTGGCAAGCTCGGATCATCCAGGAATGCAACTCGTCACAGCATCCTTGACAGGTAACAATTATCTATCTTGGAATCGATCAATCAAGATCGCACTAGGAGTGAAGGTGAAGCTCGGATTCATCGATGGCAGATGTGCCATGCTTGAAGAAGACTCTAATGACTATGATTAGTGGCTTAGGGTGGATTGCATGATCAGGTCCTGGATCCTCAATTCTATCTCAAAAGACATTGTCGAAGCTTTTCTATATGCATCTACTGCAAGAGAGCTTTGGTTGGAATTGGAAGAACGATTTGGAGAATCAAATGGACCACAGATTTACCAAATTCAAAGAGAGATAAGTACTATATCTCAAGGAAATCAATCAGTGATGAAGTATTTCACAAAACTAAAGAAGCTTTAGGATGAATTGGTTTATGTACAACCAATACCACAGTGCACCTGTAAAAATTGTAACTGTGATGTTACAAAGAAGGTGTCTGATCTTGCTAATTCAAGCAAATTAGTGCAATTTTTTATGGGGCTCAATGATGAATTTGACCATGTCCGAAATCAAATCTTGGTGATGGAACCATTACCTTCAGTCAATAAAGCTTATTCCATGATTTTGTGAATTGAGAAGCAAAAGGAAGTTCATCTCAACAATGTTGGCAGAACAGACAACTCAGCAATGTTTGTGAAATCACCTATGGGAAGAGGATTAGGCGATGGAAAACCAAACCAAGGAAACCACAAGAAGCAAGGAAACAGTGACAAGAGGAATGAAAGATGCACTCATTGCAACATGGTGGGACACACTAAGGACACCTGCTTCAAGCTCCATGGATATCCAGATTGGTACAAGGAGTTGAAGGACCAACGAAATCAGGTTACAAGTGGCAAACATATGGCCAACTATGCTGATAGTCCTCTGGATGCTAATATGACTCCTGCTCCTGGGAAGGTAAATGATAACAGAACCACTTTGGCAGAAATCATTCAACGAGAGCTATCAAAATTTATCAAAGGACAGAGTGGTTTTGAAGCTATCAAAATATACCTGTGCCGCGTAGTATCCGCATGCCCCTTCACTTATCATGGGAGGATAGGGCGAGTCAGTCCTCTATGGGATGCCTTTCTCTATCCGATCTAGGTGAAGGTAGAGCCACCCTGGACGGTCGCTTCATGCGATGAAGGGGTGGAAGGATTTAGGTCTCGGTAGATAATTCATGCATTGCACGTTTAAATTTTGGGTTTTATTTTTGTCAGATATTCTTGTAATCAATTTATTATTCTAGGGTAAATAAAATATACATGTTTAGCCATATTCTATTCGCACAACTAATTTAGGGTAATCATGTTAACTTTGCAAACTGATGAGATGTTATTTTACACTATTTGTTTCCTTTATACTTAGTCTTTTAGTGTGTGTTTCTAGTGAATTTTATGGCCCTTAGACATGTTTTGTAGATTTGGACTTGTTGGTGCTTATAGATTTTAATTGCATAACTGTTGAATTCTGGCACTACTTATGTTTTTCACTATATCTTGAGCTAAAGATGTCCGATTGATGTGATTCTAATTTCGTTGGAAATCTGATAGAAAATGCTACATTTCATATGAAGAGCCTAGAAGCTGATTCTCACGTTTGGATAACTGAATTTCGCATGCAAGAAGTCTAGATTTTCTGCATCCGCCAAGCACTGACTTATTCTATTCCTTGGGACTGACTATTGGACCAGTACTTGTTTATTGGCCCAACATCTGCTATTTAGGCTAGCACACATGTCACTAGGGTTTAATCATGTTTTTACCATTAAGATTTGGGAAACTAGGTTTATTTTGTAATTAGGAAACCTAGAGGAGGCAACCAGCTAGTATTTATTCTTAAGATTGTTGAGAATAAAGAGACCACCACAATACCACATTACCACCTTGTCATTAGAAGCTACTGCTGCTGCCTCCTATTGTTGAATTTGTTTTCAAGACTCTTGCTTTGCTTTAAGCCTTCAATGGAGGGCTAAGTTCTTTTGTAATCAATTCAAGAGGAGCCAAACTTAATAATCTAGAGTTCCTGTGCTTCAACCGGGTTTGATTTAATATAGTTTGATTGTCTTCTTCTTCTCATCTTCATGTGATTGAAGGGTATTTTAATTGCATGCATGCTTTATATGAATTTAAATCAGTTGATTAGTTCATCACAGTAATCAAACTGCTAATCATATGTTAAAGGTTTTTTATATATGGCTAACTTGGACAATTCGGTTATTAAATTAATCTGGACTTAGTGATATAGAGCGGTTACCTAGATTCTTAATTGAATCCTGATTGGTAAATCAGTAGGAATTCTAAGTGTTACTGTTAGGGGTTCCAGGTAACACTTAACCAAGAATTAAATTAGATCTAGATAATCTTTAGTGAACAATGACGGATTAGGGTTTGGTTGCCTTCTTGAGTTGATTACGTTTTCTCTTATTTGATTAAATTCTGTTTACTGCTTTCTGAATTCTGTGTATTCTGCATTCAACAACAAACCCCTCCTATTTTGTTCCTGCTTAAGTTCTAATAGATTAATTGTTCTAGTGAATCCTTGGGAGACGACACTGGTTGCATCCTATACTACAATTTAGTTGCAATTAGTATTGTAATTTTGTTCTGGTGAATTTGGACTGCTTGCACACGAATTTCAGTTGTCTAGAAACGAGAATCAGCTTATGGGCTCTTCATATGAAATGTATAATTTTTTGTCAGATTTCCAACAAAACTAGAATCACATCAATCGGACATAATTAGCCAAAGATATAGTGAAAAACGTAAGCAGTGCCAGAATTCAACAGTTAAGCAATTAAAATCTATAATTACCAACAAATCCAAATCTACAAAACATGTCTAAAGGCCATCAAAATCACTAGAAACACACACTAAAAGACTAAATATAAGGAAAACAAATAGTGTAAAATAATGTGTTATCAAATTCCCCCACACTTAGCTTTTTGCACTCCTGGGCAAAATTACAAGAAACAAACTAACTAGAATAAGAAAACAGCTCTCCAATCAAATCAAGAATGCAAAGATTAAGGTAAGAAAACAATTCAAACTCAAAGAAACAGCAACACTCATGGAACAACATCTCTTGACAACTAGAGAACACACAACATGAAAAAAAATTTTAATAGGAATGAGTCAAAGTAAATAGTCTCTCACAAGATAAATAAATGCTCTCAATTCCCTCAAGTGTGTAAGGTAAGTATTTCTCTCCAATCATCCTATCAAAATCAGACTACCATAAGCTTGTTCACTTTCTCAGTCTCCACTACCTATGTCACATGCATAACACAAATCAAAAGGACTTTTAAAGGGTTGTAATGGAGAAAGGTAAAGGAATGACAAGAATATGGAAAAATGGCTAAAGCACCCAAGGAATCACAGAGAGCATCTAATTATGGAGAAATTCAAGTACTTTATGCATCTTGACTTTGGGCTTCAACTCATTTTTACTTTTCCCAAAACAACTTTATTCTCTTGCTGCTGCTATATTTTTTTTTTTCATTTTTCATTCAATTTTTTTTTGAAGCATAACACTTAACAATTAAGCCACAACCAATTAGTCACAACTTGATGCTTTTTTTTTTTTTTGTAAGAATTTGCTCCCTTTTTATTCAATGCAATGCTCTTCAATTCCTAAGGGCTGGGTAGGACATGGTTTTACACTTACGATTGCAATGAGCTACACATGAAAGAAATGATCATTAGGCTCAAAAATGGGTAATCAAAGGATAACATCAAGGTTAGCTATTTGGTCAAGTAGCTTCTCAAAGAAAGGAATGCCTTAATCACTTTTATGCATGCATGTGCAAATGTAACCTCAACTAAGAAACAGAACAAGTTCTAGAGTGTCAAATTGATAGATGAAAACACACAAGAAAGAATCATGACATATGACTCAAATCCTCACAGCTTATAAGACTATCAAGAATCAACTCATCCAAATCAAATTTTGTTGCCATACCACTTAAATCCAAGAAGCAAGATAATTGTCCACTCATGTTGTAGCACTTTAGAATCAAAATTGTTTCAAACTACTCTCTTCACAACTCCTAAATTAATTAGAAAGAACCAGAAAATTCTAAAAATAAAATAGAAAACAGAATTTTAAATGACAAAAACAGCAAAGCAAAATAACGAAAAACATAAAAAAATAACATGCTAAAATCACAGAAAACAGCAAACAGAAAATTTAAAAACACATAAAACAGAAAACTAAGCCTAAAACAGAAAATACAACAAAATTTAAAACAAAAACAGAAACTTAAAAATAGCAAAACAGAAAGCATAAAAATAGCACAGCAGGCCTAATCCCTCCCCCACACTTAAATTTTTGCAGTGTCCTCAATGCAAAGCACAAAACAAACAGTAAAAGCAAGGCACTAAAAATATAAGAGAAAGGGAAAGAAAACAGTCTGTGAGTTTAAGTCTCATAGAGGGTAGCAAACAAGTGCACATCCTCCACCACTTGCTCTTGAAAACTCTTATAAAAAGGTTTTAGCCGATGTCCGTTCACTGGGAAAGTCTTATTGGTTGCCTCATTCTTGATCTCAACTGCACCATAAGGGAAGACATGAGTCACCACAAAAGGACCCATCCACCTAGAACGAAGCTTGCCGGGCATTAGCTTGAGACGAGAATTGTAGAGCAGCACTTTCTAACCAATGTGGAACTCTTTTCTCACCAACAACTTGTCATGGACAGCTTTGGTCTTTTCTTTATTAATTCTGGAATTCTCATAAGCTTCCAACTTGATTTCTTCCAATTCTTGTAGTTGTAGCTTCCTTTGAGAACCAGCTTGGGCCAAGTCAAGATTACATTGCTTCACATCCCAATACACCTTATGCTCTATCTCCACTGGAAGGTGGCATGCCTTGCCAAAGACTAGCCTATAAGGCGGCATGCCTATAGGAGTCTTGTAGGCAGTCCGATAAGCCCACAAAGCATCATCCAGACGCATGCTCCAATCTTTTCTGTTGGGTTGGACAGTCTTCTCTAAAATCTGTTTGATCTCCCTATTTGACACTTCTGCTTGCCCATTGGTTTGAGGATGGTAAGGGGTTAACACCTTGTGCACCACACCATACTTTTTCAACAAAGCAGCCATGTGCCTATTGTAGAAGTGCGAATCTTGGTCACTATATTGCTCTTGGGATGCTGAACCTGCAGAAAATGTGAGTCCTGAAAAAATCTAAAACAACACAAGAATCATCAGTCTGGGTGGCCTTAGCCTCTACCCATTTAGAAACAAAATCCGCAGCTAATAAGATATACACAAAACCAAAAGAAGTAGGAAATGGACCCATGAAATCAATACCCTACACATCAAATATCTAATAAAACAGTAAACGCTGTTGAGGCATCTCATTCCTATAGGAAATATTTCTTGTCCGTTGGCATTGGGCACAATTCTTACAAAAGCTTTGTGCATCATGAAACATGGTAGGCCAGTAAAGTCCAGAATCTAAAATTTTCCTAGCAGTGCGTTGTGGTCCAAAATGACCACCACATGCAAAATTATGGCAAAATTGTAAAACATATTTAATCTCATGTCCAGGCACACACCTCCTAATGACTTGATCACTACACAGTCTCCACAAATAGGGGTCATCCTAAACATAAAATTTGACTTCACTTTTAAGCTTATCTACTTGATGCTTCTTAAAATAAGCAGGTAACTCAGACGCAACTAAGTAATTTACCAAGTCAGCATACCAAGGATCCTTACCATCTTTACCTTGTAGCTGATAAAGCTGCTCATCCGGGAAGGTCTCTCTGATGGGAAGGCTATCCAAAATCAGTGGGATCCGGCTCAAGTGATCTGCTACCAAGTTCTCAACTCCACTCTTGTCTCTGATCTTAAGGTCAAATTCTTGCAAGAGTAGCATCCATCTAATAAGCCTAGGCTTTGCATCCAACTTCTTGAGCAAGTTCTTCAAAGCTGCATGGTCGGAGAAAGCAATTACTTTAGAATTTAGTAAGTATGAACGGAATTTATCTAAAGCAAACACAATAGCAAGAAGCTCTTTCTCAGTGGTGATATAATTTGTTTGGGCAGCAGCCAGAGTTCGAGATGCATAATAAATGACATAGGACAACTTGTCGACTCGTTGTGCAAGGACAGCGCCTACTGCAAAGTTCGATGCATCACACATTAGCTCAAAGGGAAACTCCCAATTAGGTGGCTGCATGATGGGAGGAGAAGTAAGGCTCTGCTTCAGCTGATCAAAGGCTACTCTGCACTGCCTATCAAATTTGAAATCTACTTCTTTTTGGAGAAGCCTAGACAATGGAAGGGTAATCTTGCTGAAGTTCTGGATGAATCACCTGTAAAACCCTGCATGACCAAGAAAGGAACGCACTTCCCGCACACAAGTAGGGTAGGTTAAAGAGGAAATAACATCTATCTTAGCCTTATCTACTTCAAGTCCTTTGCTAGAAATTACATGCCCTAAAACTATGTCTTGTTCTACTATGAAATGACATTTCTCAAAATTAAGGACAAGGTTAGTCTCAATGCATCTATCAAGTACTCTAGCAAGGCTATCTAAACAAGCATCACAGGAGGATCCATATACAGTAAAGTCATCCATAAATACTTCCATGCAGTGTTCTAAAAATTTAGAAAATATGCTCACTATACATTGTTGGAATGTACCAAGGGCATTACAAAGGCTAAAAGGCATCCTTCTATATGCAAATGTGCCGAATGGACAGGTAAAAGTCATCTTCTCCTGATCCTCCGGGGCTATATGAATCTGAAAATAGCCTGAAAAACCATCTAGGAAGCAGTAATGGGACTTCCCTGCCAACCTCTCCAGCATCTGATCAATGAAAGGCAGAGGGAAGTGATCCTTCCTTGTTGCCTGGTTGAGTCTTCTATAGTCGATGCAGACGCGCCAGCTGTTCTGCACTCTAATGGGAATCAACTCATTCTTCTCATTGGCCACTACAGTGATGCCACTTTTCTTGGGAACCACTTGCACTGGACTCACCCATTTACTGTCTGAGATAGGGTAGATTATGCCGACTGATAACAGCTTACTCACTTCTTTCTTGACCACATCCAGAATCAACGGGTTAAGTCGCCTTTACGGCTGCCTTACTAGTTTAGCTTCTTCCTCCAGTAAAATTTGATGCATGCAGGTGGAAGGGCTAATGCCAGGAATGTCTGCAAGTGTCCATCCGATGGCTGTCTTCCGCTGCTTCAAGATCTGCAACAACCTCTCTTCTTGTTCAAGTTGCAGATTGTTGGCTATGATGACAGGCAACTTCTCTTCTTCTACCAGGAAGGCATACTTGAGATGATCAGGTAACGGTTTCAGCTCCAGTAAAGGTGGCTGCTGTACAGAGGGGACTAATTTGGTTGGAGATGCCAAATCTGTTGCCTGAAGCTCAGCAACACCTGCAAGCTCTGCACTATGCTCCAAAACAGTCTCATCATATCCCAAATAGTTAGAAATTTCAGAACAGGCAACACAACTCCCATCACAATTAGTACATGCAGGGCACTCTAAAGTATCTAGCAAGCCTATTATATCAGGAAATTTAGCTAACAATTCAGCATGCACATCATCAACTAGCAGGTCTATGACATCTATTTGGAACACTGAATGCTCTTCTAGAGGGTGTTTCATGGCATCATTTAAATTAAAACGAATTACAGTGTCACCAAATTCCATGGAAAGGGTACTAGCATGCACATCAATTATGGTCTTAGCAGTTTTAAGGAAAGGTCTACCCAAGATCAAAGGGGCATGTCCAGATGTAGACTCATCCTCCATATTTAACACATAAAAATCAGTTGAAAATATTAAATCATTTACCCTAACCAAAACATCCTCAAGAAAGCCTGCAGGATATGTTGTGCTTCTATTTGCAAGTTGAATGACTACTCCAGTGGGCTTGAGTTCTCCAATCTGCAGTGATGAATAGATGGCCTTGGGCATCACGTTGATTGAAGCTCCCAGATCTAGCATGGCATTTGTAAACTGCTTGTCTCCAATAATGTAGGGAATGGTGAAAGTCCCAAGATCAGTGCACTTGGATGGCAAGTTAGGCTAAATCATGGCTGACACGTTTCTTCCCATGCTCACTTTCTCATTACCCTTCAGTTTCCTCTTATGGGTACACAAATCCTTAAGAAATCTTGCATACTTGGGAATCTGTTTGATGGCTTCCAGGAGAGGTATATTGACTTCTACCTTCCTAAAGGTATTCATGATCTCTCTATCTAGCTCATGCTCAGCAATTTTCTTGGACTGTGTAACTCTGTTTGGAAAGGGAAGAGGAATGTTGGGGATAGAGCTCTCTGCCTGGTCCTGAAGGTGGAATGGCTACTGTTTTGGGATAACTTGAGGGGCTGCAGGGTCTGGATCCTTTTCTTGGATAGAATTAGGGACTGTGGAAGGCAGGCTAGGTTCTGGAACACTCACCTCCTTGCCACTACGCAGGGTTATGGCACTCACATTGCCTCTCGGATTAGTGACTGTTTTAGAGGGTAAACTGCCAGAACCTGAGACTTCAACTCACTAATGGTGGTTGTAAGTTGGCCTATCTGAGTCTCCAAGCTCTAAATGCTAGTCTCAGTCCTCTGTTGGAACTGGATGTTGCTGCTAGCCAACTGCTTCACTAAATCTTCTAGGCTCGATTTTGGCTTGTTAGCTTGCTGCATAAGCTGCTTCATTGGTGCTTGGAACTGCTGGTTGCTTGAACTTACATTGTATCTAGGTTGTTGTGGCTAGTACGTTTGTTGCTACTAGTAGGTTTGGCTAGAATTGCCTCCATACCTCAAGTTCGGGTGATCTCTCCAACCAGGGTTGTATGTAGAAGAGTGGGGGTCATATCTGGGCTGCTAGTAAGGTCTGCCAGGAAAGACACCAGCCATTATTTTAGTGTTATCCTAGAGGGTAGGGCACTAATCCGTCGGATGATTGGTTATGGCACAAATTCCACATAGCTTGGCCAGAGCTTGAACTTGTGTGTGGCCCATTGCTAACTGTCTAACCAAAGAGGTCAGTTCCTCTAAACGGTTCTCCACCCTCTGTTGATCCACCATCTACACCTCATTCACTCCCCTAGCAGGAGTAACCATCCTTGTGCCAAATTGTTGTGCATTGGTTGCCATATTTTTTATTAAGTCTCTTGCAGCCGCAGGGGTCTTGTCCACCAAGGCACCTGCAGAAGCAGCATCCATATAACTCCTATCCATAGGAAGAAAACCTTTATAGAAGTACTGGATGAGTAGTTGGTCACTGATTTGGTCATGAGGGCAGCTCCCACATAGTTTCTCAAATCTCTCCCAGTATTCATGTAATGTCTCTCTACTATGTTGCCTTATGCCACATATCTCTTTCCGGATGGCAGCAGCTCTTGAGGCAGGGAAGAATCTTTCAAGAAAGCACCTCTTTAAGTCATTCCAGCATGTGATGATGGATGACTGCAAGTATAGCCAATCCTCTGCGGCTCTATCTAATGAAAAGGGAAAAGCCCTAAGCTTGATATGCTCCTTTTCAATTGATTGAGGCTTCATGGTAGAACACACTATGTGAAATTCCTTCAAATGCTTGTGAGGATTTTCACCTACAAGTCCATGAAACTTTGGGAGCAAGTGTATTAATCCAGATTTTAATTCAAAATTGGCATCAGGATATTGAATACACAAAGATTGGTGATTATCATCAGGGGCAGTCAATTCCTTAAGAGTCCTAGCCCTAACATGCATGTCATTATTTCTAGCCCCATTATTAGCAGCAAGATCAACCTCAGGATTAATGTCATTTGCAGCCATATTATGCTCTATATGATTAGGAGTTCTACGTGCCCTAGCAAGTGTGTGCAAAGTTCTCTCTATTTCAGAATCACATTCAAGTAGTTCAAAATGAGAGGACCGAGTCATACACCATGCAAATAAGATGACAGAAACACTCTAAAACACATTAAACATACAGAAACAGAAAAATAAGGAAACAGTGAAAGAAAGGGGCAAAAACCAAAACACACCAAATGCACTAAACAAAGGCAAAAAGACACCAAAATAACACTAGTTTACCCATCTAAAAAATTTTAAAAAATTTTCTACCACCACAACATGAAAGCTTGATGAAAATGAAACTCAAAAATTAAATAAAAAATCTTAAAAAATTGAAAAAGTGGTCAAAAAGACGGAATTCGGCTTAAAAATGCATACCTCATGGCATAAACAATGACTATTGATTTTCAGGCCATTTTTCTTCAACTGACCAAGTTTCAAGTCAATTAGAGCACAAAAGTTTGGCCAGAACAGTACACGCGAAAACCACTAAATCAAACTGAAGCAAGGGCAAAACAAAGGGAAATTGGCACCAAGGCACTAGAATTCACACAATGGAACCCTAAAACATCAAAGGAAACAAAACAACAAGAAAAAACTATCACCACAATGCTCAAAAAGTATAAAAAGTTTTGCCAAAAAGTGAACAAAGACGACAAATGAGACAAAATAATGGCAAAGGAGGCTAAACAAGGGCAATAACAACACAAAGTTCACCTCACAATGCTTCTCACAATGCAATTCCTTAGTCCACCAATTTGCAGCTCAATCCAAGTTGATGAGAGTTAAAAACAACACAAAAACAGAAACACTAAACAGGGAAAGAAAACTTAAACAAATAAACAAAACAAAATAGGAAAGTAAGTAGAACAGGAAGAGAATGATGAAGAACAATGGCCAGAAACGAGAAAAATAAGCAAACAAAACAGTAACAAAAGAGTCCTAAGAAGATTAATATGTTAGGTGAATTCCCCGGCAACGGCGCCAAAATTTTGTTTTCCTTATACTTAATTCTTTTAGTGTGTGTTTCTAGTGATTTTTATGGCCTTTAGACATGTTTTGTAAATTTGGATTTGTTGGTGCTTATAGATTTTAATTGCTTAACTATTGAATTCTAGCACTGCTTACGTTTTTCACCATATCTTTGGCTATAGATGTTTGATTATGTGATTCCAGTTTCGTTGGAAAGCTGACAGAAAATGCTACATTTCATATGAAGAGCCCAGAAGTTGATTCTCGCGTCTGGACAACTGAAATTCACGTTCAAGCAGTCTAGATTTTCTACATCCGCCCAGCATTGACCGATTCCTTTCCTTAGGCCTGCCTATTGGACCAGAGCATGTTTATTTAGGCCAAACCCTGAGGACTTTGCAGGTAACACTTCTCCCACTTCTCCTCCAATTTATCATTCTGCTTTACAGTCAATGGATAGCATAGACCCTGGTACTTGGATAGTGGACATAGGTGCCTCAAACCACATGTGTGTGAACCTCAATTTACTTGCTCATCCCAGACCAGTAACACACTTACCTTCAGTTTTCTTACCTGATGGTTCTGTCAAACTAGTTCACCAAGTAGGCAATGTACATCTTAGTCCCTCTCTCACTCTCATAGATGCATTATATGTACCTAGCTTCAAATTTAACCTTCTCTCTGTTAGAAAACTTGCCAAAATAGCTCAAATACATTTCATTTTTCTCCCTAATAAATGCATTTTGTAGGACCCACAGACTGAAGATGTTCTAGCAGTAGGTAGAATCATTGGAAATCTATACATTTTAGACAAAACATCCTTTCATGCTTCTTATATTCCATGTAATAATCGATTTGATTTGATCAAATCTCCCTGTAATTCAGCTTCTGATTACTTTCATAATCCTTGTACTGCCAATGCTATTTCAAATAACATTTCTACAATTTTATGGCACAATAGACTTGGTCATGCCTCTTCAAAGGCTTTACAACTCATTTCTTTTTTACAAAATATTGATTCCACCCAATTTTCACCCTGTGACATCTGTCATAAATCCAAGCAGCATCGTTTATCATTTCCCCTTAGTAACACTAGCACAAATGTTGTTTTTGACCTTTTGCACATAGACTTATGGGGGCCTTATAGTAAAGCTTCTATAACAGGAGCACATTATATGTTAACTGTGGTTGATGATCATAGTAGAGCCATTTGGGTTTTTATGCTTCATCACAAACATCAAACTCTGCAAACATTGCAATCTTTCTTCAAAATAGTGACAACTCAGTTTAGAAAAGCAATCAAATGCATTAGGACAACAATGGTTCTGAATTTACTAACTTTGCATTCCAATCTTTTTTATCTGAGTTAGGAGTTTTACACCACAAAAGCTGTGTCTATACTCCCCAACAGAATGGGATAGTTGAAAGAAAACACAAGCATATCTTACAAACTGGTAGAGCTCTTATGTTTCAAGCAAGTTTACCAATTAAATTTTGGAGTCACTCCCTTCTCATGGCTGCATATATCATAAATCGATTGCCTACTAGTATACTGAATTGGAAAACCCCTATGAACTTTTACATCATAAACCACCTGACTAGCCTTTTTAGGTGTTTTCATTCCTTATGCTATGCCACTAACATTCACCCTCACAAGGATAAGTTTGAAGCACATGCATGTAAATGTGTTTTTATAGGATATGTCACTGGAAAAAAGGCATATAGGCTTTATGACCTGCACACACATCAAATATATACTTGCAAAGATGTTATCTTTCATGAAAACATCTTTCCTTTTGAGAAAATCCTTACTGAAGGCAGTACCATATCTCTTCCTATTCCTTTTCTTGATTCTCATATCCCTCCTGAGACACAACCTTCTACATCCACTGATTTACCTAATGTAACTCCTGTTCATGACCTAAATTAATTGGATCTCACTTCTGATTCTATTCCCCATATTTCTTCTCCATCTCCTTCACCTGAACAGCATCATATTCCCTTGTCTCCTACGATTTCTATACCTCCCTTACAACATAGCACTAGACAAAAATCTAAACCAACTTGGCTTTCTGATTTTATCTCAAATGTATTCCTTCCTTCAAATTTACCTGTTGTTCTCCCTGCCTCACCTGCACTTGCTACATCCAGATCTTCACCCTATACACCAACCACCTTCCCTTATCACCATTCACCCATTTTCACACATAACTACATGAGTTTTCTGGAAAATGTGTCCTTTGTTCTAGAACCTTGCTCTTACTACCATGCTAGCAAAAATGATAAGTGGGTTGAGGCCATGAACAAAGAGTTGCAAGCACTTGAATCTAACCATACTTGGGACTTAGTTCCTTTACCTAAAGGCAAGAAGGCCATTGGTTCTAAATGGGTTTATAAAGTAAAGTACTTGGCTGATGGCACCATTTACCGCTACAAGACCATATTGGTTGCCTAAGGTTATCACCAGATTGTGGGGGTTCATTATAAAGACAGCTTCTCTTCAATGGCCAAGCTTGTCACAATGAGGATGTTGTTGGCCATTCCTACTGCAAAAGATTGGCCTCTCCATCAGTTAGACATCAACAATGCTTTTCTCCATGGCTATCTCAATGAAGAAATCTACATGCTTCCACCTCAGGGGTATACCAAAGCTTAGCCACAGGAAGTTTTCCTTTTAAAACGTTTTCTCTATGGGTTAAAGCAAGCCTCTCGCCAATGGAATGCAGAATTCTATGCTAAACTTTAGGATTTTGGTTTTCTGCAGAGTGCTCACGACCACTGTTTGTTTACCATGCACACATCTCATTCTTTCTTGGTTCTTTTGGTATATGTTGATGATGTTTTGATCACAGGAACTCATGAGGCTGACATCCAAAGAGTAAAAGATTTTCTTCATTCTACCTTTACTATCAAAGACATGGGATATGCAAAATATTTTTTGGGCATTGAAATTGCTCGTGGCTCACAAGGCACCTATGTTACATAGAGGAAGTATATCCTGGACATTTTACAGGATGCTGGCCTCCTTAGTTCCAAGCTTGTGGCTACTCCATTACCTAAGGGCCAACACTTTTCTTCTACTGGTGCCCTTTTACCTTCACCAGAGAGGCATAGAAGACTTGTTGGCAAGCTCTTGTACTTAAATCTCACTCGCCCTGACATTACCCATGCAGTCCAACAACTCGGTCAATATATTCAGTCCCCTACACAAGCACATTGGAATGGTGCTATACATGTACTCAAGTACCTTAAAGGTATTCCTTCCAAGGGATTGTTCTTTTCTGCTACCTCTAATTTTTGTTACTGCGTATTGTGATGCAGATTTGGCTGCTTGTAAGGATATTCGCAGGTCAATCACAGGTTATTGTGTGTCACTTGGATCCTCCCTCATTTCTTGGAAGACTAAGAAACAATCCACTGTCAGTAGGTCTTTTGCAGAGGCAGAATATCAAAGTCTTGCCATTACTGTGTGTGAGCTCCAATGGATTAGCTATATATTGAAGGATTTTCACATTAGCATTCCTCTACCTATTCCTCTTCGGTGTGACAATCTCGCTGCCCTCCATATTACAGCTAATCCGATTTTCCATGAAAGGACCAAGCACCTTGAAATTGACTGCCACCTAGTTCGTGACAAGTTTAAGGAAGGTTTTGTTCTTCCTCAGCACATTTCTACCAAGTCACAACTAGCTGATATCTTTACGAAGAATCTTGCAGGGCCTCAGTTTCACTCTATCCTTTCCAAGTTAGGCTTGGTTGATTTTCATCATCCTTCTGCTCCAACTTAAGGGGGGGGGGGATATAGAGATTATTTATTTACTTTCTGTCTAAGTTTCATAAACCAGATTGGTTAGTTAACTTACTGTGTACAATTAGTTCTTTAACTGAGCTTAGTTAGTCTGTTAATATTTAGTTAGCTTAGCTGATCTGCCTAGCTTATGTGGCATTCTTTGTGTGGTTCAGTTACTATAAATATAGGAAATGGTGTACACTGAATAGTTAGTTGATTGAATATACGGAAAGTTTCCACAATCTTCTCTGGTATTCCATTTTCATTTCCTGCTAGTTTGATCTTACTGAAGATTTTTCAGAGAGCAGAGGAGACCCACAAAAAATTTTCATTTTTTTTCATAGAAGAGTTTTTATATAATTTGGGTTAAGAGTTTTGGAAGATCATGAGATTGAGCGGCATAGTTGTGAGGTAAAAAAATTTCCCCACCTCTTCTTTTGTAAATTCCAACGGTAATGAAATTCCGTTGGAATTTTAAAAAAATTCTATCGGTATTTGGTTCTGTTAGAAAACAGAGATTTTCTTGTAGTGTTACAGCATTTTCAAGTTAATATGGAGATGGGATAGGCCTCAACAGATTCGTACCATGCTCTGGTTAGTACCTCATGACAATCTGTTAACCAATAGCACTAGAGTTGTGAGGCACCTGACCCATGATCCTCTCTGTCCCCGTTGTGGTAAGCATTCTGAAATAGTTTTACATGTACTTAGGGACTTTGAAAATGTGAAGCGGGTTTGGTGGAGGTTGGTTGTTCCAATAGGTTGGGATTTTTTCTTTGGGTTACATGATCATTATTGGTTACGTGCTAATCTTACAACAAAGTTAGGTAAGGGCCAGGATTGGTCTCTGACGTTTGCTATTGCACTCCATGCAATTTGGCAAATACCCAATGACTAGGATTTTAATGATGGTAATCAAACTGGGGAGGACCAGTTTTCCGGATTCTTGGCCGTGTAAAGGAGTATGGTGACTTCAAGGATAGTAATATGTGTAACGTGCATGGGAACCCTAAGAAAGTTATCAACGTTTCTTGGTAATTCCCTCCTCTGGGCTGGTATAAGGTAAAGTCGGATGGCTCTTTACTAGCAACTTGTGGGGGGTTAATTCGCAATGCTTCTGCTACTTTTGTTGTTGCTTATATGTGCAATCTTGGGCAATGCTCCATCACGCATGCTAAGTTGTAGGGCTTGGTTTTTGGAGTTCGGCTAGCTTGGACTCTTAGGTTGCGAAGAGTTATATGTGAAACTAATTCCCAATGTAGTCTACAGTTGCTGCATAATTGTGAAAGCAGGACTCACCCTTGTTTCTCGCTCATTCAGGAGCTGCGTGACATGCAAATGCATAGTTGGGAGTTGGTCTTCACCCACATGTACAGAGAAAGGAGTAGTGGTGCTGAAGCTATGGCAAGAGAAGCTCATGATAGAGGTTTTGAAGTGGAAACTCTCATGGAACCTCCACCCTATGTGAGGACTATTTTAACTAAAGACTCTAATGGAGTAGCTTTTTCTAAATTTGTTTTCCAGTAGTTGTGTTGTTGGGCCTTTGCCCTGTAGATTACTTTTATAGAAGAGAATATGCTAATTCCCTGTTGTTCAGTCTCCAATAGACCAAAAAAGATAGAAAGGATAACTAATTAGTATGCACATGACAACTTAACAATTGTTCAACTCTTATATATAATAAATTGTAGTAATTTGAATCAATTTCAATGTAATTATTTTCTTTTCTTAAATAGATAATTAAAATCAAACATATCAAATTAAAAAATAATTCCAGTGCAGATATTTATTTTTAATAAATTAAATATGAAAATTAAATTATTTTAGAATTCAAATTAGACCATCAATCTATATCTATCTTATCTATATAATTTTAAAAGAAGAACCCCTATGCACCACATGCTGCCATGTGGTAATCCAGCCATTATAAGAATGCACCACATGCTGCCATGTGGCAATGTAGCCATTATTGTGAGCCATTAATATTCACATTCATTGCTCCTAAAATAATAGCTGAAATTTACTTTAAAAAAAATCACAATTAGGAAATTGTTAATTTTTGGTATTTAACAATTAATCATAAATGTTGATTTGTCAATTGAAATTAAAAAATTAGGGTTTCAAGCTTATGCCCACCAAAAATATCTATATATAGAGTACAACATATGGTCATCACCTACATTGGGTCACAAATATGTCAGTTGTATTTCTCCATCTTAAGAAGCTCTCAGGTAAGCTTTTTTATCTCCATCTACTATGCTTGGTTTATGTGATTTTTTTTGCTAGAATTTCTCATGAAGCTTATTATCTCCATCTCCTTCATCTCCAAATGAAACAAGGTATGTTATTTTTTTGTACTCTATCACTCAATCATCTTAAGCAAGCATTATCCCTCTCATCTTATTGGTCTTTAAAGGCAACATGATTTTCTCTATTTCGATCTATTTCTAGTACAGATTTATTTTCAAATTATCCCTCTCAAATTAGTCCTCTCATCTTATTGGTCTTGATGTATCAATCTGAACTATTAATATTATTTTGATGCACAGGAAATACAATTCATCTACAATTGCTAAGGAACAATTGTTGTTGTAGATGAGATGAGTTGACAACTAATGGACAGTTGTGTTAGGTTTGATATGGAGGATTGCTAAGGACCTACTGATTTGATTAGTATTGACAAGTAATGACTTTTTATTTTATAATGGAACTATACTTCATCTACTAATGGTTTATTGTTGGTTGTTATTTTTCTGTTCTGTCAGTGAAAAACAATAAACTAAACTACTTTTGGGTTCAAAATTCATATACTTTTTGTGTTTGATCTGACCTGGAAGACTTCATTACGGGCCTAGCAAATATCATTTTATTTGATGCATTTTTCTCCTCGAGTTAAAGAGAAATTACAATTTGTGGGCTAAGTCAATGCAAATTGAATGGAGACACGTTTGTCTTTATTGTGCACCACAATAAAGGATAAAATATTATCAATTGATACTGAAATGTATTAGTACATTAAATGAATTTTTTAAATTCAAATCTCAAAGCTTTATTCAAACCGAAATAATTGCATTCATTTTGACAATTTTTTCCTTCCAACCTTATACCACAAAGCTAATTAACTTAAAGAACATAATATACGAAATTGATTGGTGATACGAACATAATATTGGAATTAAGTAAGCCACACAATCATTCCTAATTTCACAAATATTGGAATTAAGTAAGCCATACAATTATTATATCTATTGGGATATGAATTATGTCTTAAAATAGAGGAATATTTTGGATGCAATTATATTAGGTTTCATAAACAAATTGAAGAAATTTTAATTCAGTGATAATATTTCGTGCATTAAAAGGAAATTCCTAATTGCATGATTAAAGCAATTTCGTAACTGTTTCTCATGCTAACCAGAATTGCACATTTCACTAACAGGAGAATTCTCCTTTTAATTCTCTTTTACCAGGATTCCAGGGATCATGCCAAACCTTAACTTGAAGCCCATCACCTATCCTCTGCACCAGACCTTTCTTGAGGAGTTGTACATTTGCCCATACAATTTTCCAAGTATATACAGAGATGTCCTACAAGAATTTACTAATTGTTTTTTTTTTTTTAATTTCAGCAATTATTTCAACTCTCCAGGAATATATAATCACATATTTGTAATGTATTTTATCTAAAACTTATGAAACTATATAGCAGTATAGATGAAAATTTTAAACAATAAAAGGTCATATCTATGATATCCATTAAGCAGACAATATCTACCAACGTCACCATTCAGAGTTCAGATGCAATATAAAGGAGCATTCTCTAGGAAAATTTTGGGAATCAATAAAGAGCATGATCTCGCAAAAAATAATAGCCAATTAACTTAAAGAACATAATATATGAAATTGATTCCATTATTTTAGGTTAATTAACCAGAATATGGTATTCATTCAAAACAAAAGAAGAAGGTGAAATAATATCCTCAATATCAGCCCCATAATAATTGTGAAATTGTCAATGTCATTTTAAATTTCAATTTGTTTCTAAATCTTCATCAAAGGATTATAAATAATATAAATTGACTGAATTATGTGAAGCTTTAATTGTTAACCGAATTAACTATCACATAATTAAAGACTCAACTATTTTGGCAATGTAGGCACCCTAATATCAGGCAAGATACTTGAAGAATATCCTAAATTATTAATCATATATGATTTGCAAATTGGTTACATTAAAAAAGTAACAGAACAACCCACTAAATTATTTCAGATGAGTTTTTTGTCCAAGTTGTGTCATGATATCATAAATTTGTGCAACCCAATAATTATTTTATTCCTTACGTCTTGCCTAAATTGTATATGAAATTTGGGTCTGACTTTTTTGCCTACACATTGGCTATCTATATTTCATTCCTTGGGTTTCGGTTAGGGCTTCTTTAAGGATTTTAGGCGGCACACACACAAAAACTAATAGGACTTGGTTGTCATTGTTGTCCTAAAGACCCCTTATATAAATTGGAGGCAACACACCTATTCGAGGAGAAGAAAACTTTTTGGGTAAGAGGCAAAGAGTCAACACAGTTGGAGGCATAGTTTCAAGGCTTGGTGGACCATTGCAGGTTTGTTCTCTAAATGCTTCTAGAGTAGTTTTTAGATTCTTCCCAATGCTTCTGGGGCCATTACTATTATCACAACCATCATTAGAACAATTTGGGTTAGGGTTCTTTAAAGGGAGGCGGCACACACACACACACACCTACACGGGTTGGGTCCTTTGTTTCTCCTAAAAAAACTTTATATATAGGAGAGGCAACAAACATATTCTTGAAAGGAAAAAAAATCTGGGTAGGATGCAAACTGTAAACACTTTGTGTATTATAATAAGTTTACTCTTCTACTGTTCTTATTTGTAGAAGGTTTTAGATTATCTTCTCATCATATAGGGTTAGGTTTTGCTCTAATAGTTTAACATGTCTTCCACTGTCATGATTAGAACAATTAGGGTTAGGGTTTCTTTGAGAAAAGAACTGTAGAGTCAGACAATGACTAAGAATATAACTGAAGGGAATAACAATTTGAGCAAAATTACTCAAAAAATGGCATCAATGATATACTCATATCTGAAAGTAATCTAGCTGTAGAAGGTCATATCCGAAGTTAACATATGCAAAATATTTGATATACAAAATCCAAGCTCAATGGATTCCTCAAGTGGGTGTGCTGCTTATCATCTCAAACTAGAGGCCAGAATGCACCACTAATAAATTTTAGCCAAGCTTGTTAATTTTTTTTTCTTTAAAATAATTTAGATCCCGCCTTTGTTTATACAAGTTTCTACTTGCCAACATGTTACCTTCAAATTCTTGAACTTTTTCCAAAGGTCGAAACTCAAATTCTAATACTTATACTATACCCAAACCCCCTTAAATCCCACAATCCTGACTAGAAGACAATGGAATATAAATGTGCGGAGTTGGATAGGCTTTGAGGAAAGTAGGGAACATTGAAGGTCCATATGCATGGGCAATTAACATGATGATGTAGTTGTCAGTCTCATGTAGAAAACAAGTAGGACTAAGAAGCATTTCGGGTTTCATAAACAAATTGAACAAGCTTTTATTTAATTGATTATATATCCTACATGAAAACAGATTCCTATTTCCATTATTAAAGTGATTTCCTTAATAGTAAGACATATAATTTAGGAAATTGACGATATGAATTATTTTATTACTTGAAACCGAGTTGATATAATAATGTATTATTGTTAATTGATTTTGTAAAATTTATTGTATTCAACCAATGGAGAAATAGTAGGGTTTAGCTATTATTGATTCCTTGGACAATTTGTATTTAAATATTCCTCCATGGTTAGAACCCAAACACACTGCTGCTGCTCTTAGACTAACACCATTGCTGCTGCTTCAGTTTCAGTTGTGATTCCGGAAAAGGTGTTGAAGAAGGTCTCAAGGTAGGGTTTATTTTCATGGAAAATTTATATATGATTCATATATTTTAATTTTGAGGAATTAAATATAAACGGTATTGGTTTTTTTGTTTTATTTGAATAGATGGTTTTGACAAGATCTATGACCAAAAAAATGGTGTTCAAACATCCGTTCCACATTGATACTTTTGAACCCCTATTGAACCCTGATAGCTATGCGTTTTGTGCCTCGAAGAACATGCATAGCCTTCTAGATTGTTTTGCTGTCCAAATTACTGAAGAAGTTATGACAAGCAAATCAATGGTAACAATATTTATATAGCTAAATGGAATTAAATAAATTAAATGAACACTCTTAATCATGTATTTACAATATGCATCTCTAAATCTTTTTTCTTCTTCAGATTGTTCCATATCAGATCTCAAGGGAACACATGAAGGACAAGGCAGGTAATTTAGAGTTGGAATCAAGTATGGTTATTTGGGGAGAAAAATGGGTTGTGTACTATTGGTGTGATGGCAATGTGTTTGGATATCATGTTTCCCTTCGATTTGGGCTGGATAAGTTTATCGAAGACAATAAATTAAAGGTTAGAGATGTTGTTTTCTTTGAAGTGAAGGACAATATGTCCCTACTGTTTTCTATTATTCGGAATTAATCATCATTTATGTATTAATTGAATCGAGTACTTTTATATAAATTTGGAGTTTGATTAATGGATTTTTTGGTTAAATTTGTTTTTGTTAGTTGTCAAGTAGTTTGGTCACGGTTATATTTAATTGGTGTTCATTGATGCAACAATGTATACATATCTTTATTAGGGTCCAGATTGTAATTTTTTTTGGCGAAATGCTCTTACAAGTTTAGACATTGGCTTTTTTGTTGTGTGTTGTTACGGGATAGAAAAGTTTGTGAAGATGCAATGTACATCTTATATATGGTTACTCCCTATTTCTTAAAATTAAAAAAGGGAGTTTTGTCAGAATTCCTCAAACCAAACAATTTAGCTGTCTAAGACAATTAACCATAGGAAAAATGAGTGAATGACCATGATATGAAGTTAACTTAGCATCCAAATTTTTTTGATAGAAGGAAAATAGAATATCAAAGCCCAGCTATGGACCCTCCTCTCTATACTTCACATGTTAGCCACTAACATCTACATCTCTATCTATTAAATGAGAGGGGACACATTTTTTATGGGACATAACTAAAATACAAAGGCAATTAAACCATCCAAACAGTTTTAACTACATGTCTTCTATGCAAATGAATAGGTTGGATATAAAATTTACATGGTCTATAATTGAACATGATATTATATACAAATCAAATCAATCAACCAAAACACTTCCTCGAAGGGATTAGCACAAACACTTTCTTTTATGACATCATCTTACTTTTGAATTTATTTTACTAACCAAGTAAGAATAGATTTTGAACTAACTCTATACTAGGGAAATTATTTTTGAATGGAGACAAAAAATATGCTACTTTTAAGTGTCACTTTGGTAATGAGCCACAATTGATGGAATAATTTCATTTATACCATAGTTATTTTCATTCTTTGGCACAAATATCAATATTTAAATTTGGCTGAAATCACTTAAATTTCAATTGATTTTGTGTGTTTCTGTATATCTCAAAATTTACATAGTATATAGGAAATATTTCATTTATTTCATAAAATAGAAAATCATAACCGAAAGTGCACCATTTGAATTCAATGTAAGTTTATCACTTGCGAATTTTATTGTTTTTTTACTATTTATCCTGAAATTGAAAGTATATAATTTTTATTAGGTTCACATCTATATGTCATTTTATATATTATACTCGAGCAGTTTAAGGTTCTATATAATAGTTTATTTGTTCAATGGAATAAATATGAAAAATCCACCTATCTGTATGTCTATCTCTATTTCAACATATATAATTTTGATTTGATGTGAAATGTGTTTTCTTTTAAAAAAATTAAATGCTAGGAATGCTATTCACTCCAATTTTGTTTATATAATGTGGCATGTATTAAAGCCTTATATTTATCTTGTGTTTTGTAGAGATGTTCATTGATCCCGTCTATTTACCATCTACATAGAATTATCTAAAAAAATGACATGGAAAAAGAAACAAGAAAGTCGCAAGAGTCCAAGTGGCCATCATCCAATGATGAAGAACCAATATCAAAAAAACAGGGCGCTTAACCAATTAGGTAAAAATTCTTCCATATGTATATGTTTTCACCGCTTGATACATACACTTATCTTCATATTAGTAATTTGATCGTACTTTTAAAATCAGATTGTTGAATTTGATATTTATATTTAGTATTGTTTAAACTATTTTTATTTGAAATATATGTATGATATTATCAGGATTAATCAATGAAACATCAACTATTTCTATAATGGACAAGGAGAGTATAAGAGTGCCTTTTTGTGATATCAGTATTGGTAATTTCTATTCTATGTGCATTTAATTCTTCCAATTTTTTTTTAGTTATTTTTATCAAACATGGTTTTATCATTGATTAAATACAGTTCTTACTCCAAGTCCGATTGATACAAGACACCATGAATCAATACTAGGGTCAAATAATACATCAATTGTGGTACCTCTACTAGACAAATTGCCCATAACTGTGTCTCCAATATTAAGAAGCATTGACACTCCTATTGGTGGAGATATCCAGAGATCAGGGATAAACAGAAAGTTTGGTGAGATTATTACTGAATGTATTACACCATCACAAACACAAGATAGGGGAAAAAAGGTGATGGATTCTTATCCAACCGATAATAATATAATCTCTCATTCTCCTGCAAACCCCTTTTGTACCCCGAACTTAAATTGATACAGATAAACAATAGTCAGCTTACACCATCACCTATCATTCCAAGTCAAATAAATCATATCAAACATGACAAATGTGCCAGAAATACTTCTTCCAATCAAATGAGGTATGTATCAAATTATTATTATTTGTTCAACATTTCGGATGTACACTAATTTTATCAAAGTTTTGACTCATTTGTCTTTTAATTATTTAACTATCTACTAATATGAACTGATAAAAACTTTTATAGACAGTCTACAATATACTCCACGTGGAATAATGATGTCTCAGACAAGAATACCTACATCGAATACCAATGTTGGTAATGTTTCAAACTTTGCATTTTGGAAAGGTTCGTATATAACATATTACTTTAGTCATTCACATTATCATTACGATCCATTTTTTTTTTTTAACTATAGTAATGTGGAACGACCTTATATAATTGGCAGAAAACACCCCCTCACCATCGTGGGGAGATTATCTTCCTAAGGAGGCATTATCGTCACCAGTAAGAGGAAACCATCAAAGGGATCAACTAACAGGTGATGTTATCTACTAATCAAATTTACACAGTTTAAATGATATACGTATGACCATTTGTTTAAATATATATATATATTTGACTTAATGATTATGAAAGTCTTAATGAGTAATGAGTAAGTC
>QAOA01004921.1:0-36019 GCA_003255065.1 Cercis canadensis
ATATATAATAAAAAAAAATTGATTGGTCATTTTCATTGAAAATACACTAACGATACGGTTTGCATGGTTATCTTATAAGGCAAGTGTAGAAGGAACTCTCTTCGAATTCGTACACAATTTCACGTTAATACATAGTATATTTGGCTTCAAAGACAAATAGGAAATGCTTGACTTCCTTCGTGTTCAGTCTGTTTGAAAATCTACAAATTTGAATTTTGTTCCCAAACAATACGTTAATATATTTGCCAAAAGCTGCACCTAACTGTATGTGAATTCAATTAGTTATTCAAAGAGCGAGGAAATGCCTTCTCTCTTTCCTTTAACTGTGTATTCAGTAGGTTTTCTTATAAGGATACCTTTATGCATGGTCATGGTGGTTATGTAGACGATATTGGAGTTGGAAAAATTAAGTGAAAAAACTAAGGAGCTAGAATTTCGTTGCTCTGTTTTTAAACCAAAAAACAAGGCATTGTAGAGCCATCTCCATGCAGAAGAAATCAAAGCAAGAGATTCCTACTAGTTTCCAAGTTATCTTCAATGAAATTCGTAGTATTATACATTGCACTCATCAAAGCGTTCAAATTTCAAACCTTCACTGCACGAAACCTAGATCTTGACTGGCCATGGTGGTTTACCTGTTGATATTGGTAATTTCACAGCTATATTATATGAAAACAATCCATTTCATATGCATTCAACCCAAATTAATTCATTTAATTACCACATAATCTAATCTTGTAATGACCCTAGACAGACTATTAAAAACAACAACAAAAAAAGTAGATTTTCTTATCTTTAAGGAATTAAATCGCCCTTCCAAGACATCAAAATTTCCTTTTCCTCTCCGTTTCTCTTCAAGTTTTATTCCCGGAAATTTTCATCCTTCTCAAAAATAAATTATTTTACTCAATGAAACCACGTACTTCGGGGCTGCATTATAAAAACCAAGGAATGATATGTTTGCAAGCCACAGCACTACCAAATTTTCCTTAACAACTTCTTGATTTAGCACAATGAGTTCGTCTGGGAGCATCGCATCTCAAGAACAGCCTCCACCTCGCATTCGCAATGATAAGCCCAAGACTGATGAGAAAAAACAGAAGCAGATAGCATCTGATGCACAGCCTCCACCTCGCATTCGCAATGATAAGCCCAAGACTGATGAGAAAAAACAGAAGCAGATAGCACCTGATGGGAAAAAACCAACTTCGGGATAGAGGAGAAGATAAACTCTTATTAATTATTAGGTGGTATTTAATCACCAATTAAATGTTCCTCAAACTTCTTTTTGCTCTAGATCAATATTTGTTTAGTTATTTCTACAGGTTTCATTTGATTTGGATATTCTGTGCATACGCTTCATTGTGTTTTGTTCATTCATTTTTCATTTTCATGCAGTTATGTATAGACCTATGTATGTATGTGGAAGACAAATATGAAAAAGAGAATTGAGAAGGCAAACGGAAGCAAAATATAGAGCAAATATAATCGTGGAGTTATATTTATTTCATTATTTCTTTTAGTTGTTAATTTGTGTTTCGGTTTCTCCTGTTGCTTGCAATAATGGACATTACAAGAGCTACGGTGTAATGTTTTAAGTTATTTTCCTTGTAGTTTCTTTCCCTTGTAATATTGTTTGAAAATATCGCATCTCAATAACAAAGTCAGAATTGGTTTCACTATCTATATCTTAATTTTATGTAGAAGATAAATTGTAGCTCTTTCATTTTCTATTAATTTTCATTGTTTTTTTTCTTCAAATTGGTCTATTATTTATATAGAATTCCATTAATTCGTGGATTTAATGAATTGGATAAGAAGAGAGACAAAGCAATAACGGGGTGGAATCCAGTAGGCTGATTGCTCCCCATTGCCACAAGCTACCTCTGCTTCTAGTTCCACTCAAAGATTGCCATATCAAGTTCATACAAGTTTTCTTTTTATAACAATTAATAAGACCTGAGCAAACAATATAATAAGACAAATTCCTATTAATACTCTATTTGTTGTTTGTAGTATATAATATAAATAAGACAGAAGATGATCCTCTCGCTATTTTTATTTATCTCCTCTACACTTGCTGAGGTATACAATTTAAGATTTGATAGAAAAAACTTAAGTGGATGAATGTAAAATGTTTATACAAGTCAAAGAATGATAAGAATTGGTGTAAGAGTAAACAAAATTAACAAATAATTGAGGAGAAAAAAGGCATCTAATAAGAAAGAAATAAGATTGAGAAAATTACTATTGAGGAACTCAAAGAAAAAGAATTTTTGGTGGGTTTCAGGGTTATACTTCAATTCATTTTAGTTACAGTATATAGCTATGTTTCATGACCAATAATCATTTATAGTTCTACACAATTAGTGACCATCCTATCTTTAATAGTCACGAATTTACCAGGGAGCACAAATTAATCACTATTCAAATAAAACTTCAAATACCCATCGGTTAGTAACTAAAGTAATATAAAGTATAACTTTAGAATCTTCCTAAAATTATTTTTGCTCTCTCAAATTTCATCGGCATTTTAATGGAAAATATGATAACATGGAATATGGTATGCATTTCTTATAAGCCAAGGATGGGAGGAACCAACTTTCAATTCAAACCCAAAAGTAATGTATTACTATATTTGGGTTTAGGTAACTGTATGGGTGTTCAAAGAGGAAATGCTTGTTGTCCTTGTCAATCAGTTAGAAAAATCTACAATTTTCTAGTATTTGATAAAAATGTTTCCTTTCTTGACTAACAGATGGAAAACACATGATGGCAGAGGAGAACAAAATTGATAATGACACAATTCCTTAGTCTAGTTTTTTGGAAAATACAGAAACAAATAAGTAGATTTATGTTTGCATTTGTTCCCAATCAATACGTGAAGATATTTGTAGAAAGCTGCAAGTAACTGCATATTCAAAGAACGAGGAAATGCCTTCCCTTTTCCCTGAATATTTCCGTGACGTACAGACCAATTTGCAACTTTGACTACCAGTAATAGCCGAGAGAAAAGGATGTTAGTAAGTTCAGTTGTATTTTTTATTTATACCTCATTATTGTATTCATTCAGTTCTAATTTACATGTTGGTGTTAGTAATTTCATAGTTATGTTCCACGAAAACATCACGTCATCTTGGATTACCCAAGAGAAAAAGCGGGAATTTTCTTGTGTTTGATGAAGTAAAACTACACTTCTAGAACCAAATTGGCATTCAGTAATTGATATGAAATTTTGTGTTCTATTTTTCAGTTTCATTTCCTCTACCAGTTTTAAGAAAATTTCCTTTGAACCAATGAGGAATGAAACCAACTCTAGGAGTANCAACTCTAGGAGAGTGAATAGGAGATTAAAAATTAGTTAGAATGAAACACAGAATAAAATAAATTACTAAAATATTCAGTTTACACTTAAAACTTGTTTCAAAATTGGTTATCAAGTAACCTAGAAAAACTTAGTAGATCTTAAAGAGAATAAATATCTCACAAAGAATCATGTAGAAACATATCTAAAAATTCAAGGAACATATAAGAACAGATAAACTATTTAATCAAGACAGAGAATTAGCTCAAAACTAGATTTTCAGTAGGCTTAATTCATAACCAATTTATCAAACATGAAACTAGTTTATGCAGTATATAGCAGAAAATAGAGAGAGTATGAAGAAGAGATTTAGCCCAATGATTTATAGTGGTTTAGCCAAACACTGCCTACGTCCACTCTCCCAATAGTGGTTTAGTCAAACACTGCCTATGTCCACTCTCCCACTAGCAACAAGGTTATTTGTCCAAGTTTTTCCAAGCTTCTACAATCCCTAGTTTACTAAGAGCAAACCAAAAACTCTCTCAAACTGGTTTTTCATGTTAAAAATTGGTGTGCCTGATTTATTTTTCCTGTTGCTATTTATTCTTGCTGATTGGATTATCAGTGTGGTGTATTCTGGTTGTTTGGATTTTGCGGATTGCTTGTTCTATTTAATTGCATTGGTGGGGCTATTTGATCCAGGTGCTGTGTTATTTTATGGTATTTTTCCCAAAAAAAAGTGGTATCAGAGCATGGTTAATTCTCTTATGGGTATTAGAGATTTAATATTGTTGTTTGTTCTGTGTGATTAAATGGACGAAAGCAGTTCAGGTAATATTATGATTAGATTAAATACTACAAATTATAATATATGGAAAAATAGAGTGATGAACTTGCTATAGTACAAGGATTTGTAAGATCCTATTGAGGGTGTAGCAAGTAGACTTGCTGGTAAATCTAATAATGAATGGGAATGATTAAACAGGAAGGCTATTAGTGTTATCAGGCAGTGGATTGATGATAGTGTCTATCACCATGTAGCTGATGAGAAAAATGCTAAGAATTTATGGGACAAGTTGGCAAATATGTATGAGCGTAAGAATGCTACAAACAAAGCTTTCATGATCAGGAAGCTTGTTAATCTGAAATATAGATATGGCAATTCAGTGAGTGATCATTTGAGTAGCTTTTAGGAGGTGATAAACAAGCTGTCAACTATGGGCTTGGTTTTGGAAGACTAGCTGCAAGGATTGCTTTTACTTGGCTCTTTACCTGACAATTGGGAAACTCTGGTTGTGATCTTGAGTAATTTAGCTTCAGGTGGCAAGGTGACTATGGCTATGGTTAAGATAGTACGTTGAATGAAGAAACTAGAAGAAAGGAACATGGCATTAGTTCCAATACTCAGTTAGAGGCTCTTGTTACAGAGGTGAGGGGGAGAACTCATAATAGAAAATCCCATGACTCTGGCAGTTGCAGCAAGTCAAGAGGGAGATCAAAGTCAAGAAACAGGAAAAATGTTGAGTGTTTCTACTATCACAAGATGGGGCATATGAAAAAGGATTGCTTTAAGCTGAAAAAGGGAAAGGCCAAGGAAAAAGGTGAAGATAACAGCGAAGATAAAGATAATATTATAGTTGCATCTGTAGGTGATGTTCATCTAGCATGTGATGTGAACTCTGTGAATCTCACATTTGAGGATTCAACTTGGATTGTTGACTCAGCTGCCTCATACCATGTTACTCCTAGGCGTGATTTCTTTGCATCCTACACTTCTAATGATTATGGCACAATTAGGATGGGTAATGAAGGTTCATGCAAAATTGTGGTTTCGGCACTATTTGTTTGGAAACCAATCTTGGATGCAAGTTGGTCTTGAAGAATGTCAGGCATGTCCCATATATGCGTAACAACCTACTTTCCACTGGAATACTTGATGTTGAGGGCAATGAGAGCTACTTTGGTGGAGGCAAATGGAAACTCACCAAAGGGTATTTAGTAGTTGCAAAGGGAGAAAAACTTTCTACTCTTTACAAGATGCAGGTAAATTTGTGCAAGGGGGAGGTGTGTAGAGTTGAGGATTCCTCCACAATTCTATGGCACGTGAGTCTTGGTCACATGAGTGAGAAAGGATTTGACATCCTTGCCAAGCAGAAACTTCTTCCCACAAGAGGTATGTCTCTAAAGACTTGCACTCATTGTTTAGTTAGCAAGCAACATTGGGTTGCATTTCATAGCTTACCTCCACATAGGAGTTCACATATGTTGGATTCGGTTCATTTCATACTGATGTTTGTTCCATGGATTCTAGATCACTTAGTGGTGCTTTATATAATGTTACTTTTATTGATGACTACTCTAGAAAAATGTTGGTTTTCTCTTTCAAATCTACAGATCAGGTACTTGAGGCCTTCAAGCAATTTCAAGCAAGAGTTGAGAGGGAAACTGGAAGAAAATTAAAGTGTGTTCGATCTGAAAATGGTGGTGAATACAAGGGTCCATTTGAGCATTATTGAAAGAGTTGAGAGGGAAACTGGAAGAAAATTAAAGTGTGTTAGATCTAAAAAGGGTGGTGAATACAAGGGTCCATTTGAGCATTATTGTAGAGAACATGGCATCAAGCTTGAGAAGATATTTCCTAAGACTCCACAACATAATGAGGTTGCTGAGAGGATGAACCGTACTGTAAATGAGAGAATGAAGTGCATGTTGTCTCATTCTAAATTGTCTAAAGTTTTTTGCGCTAAAGCTTTGCATACTACAGTGCATGTGATAAATTTGTCTCCTTCCATTCCTTTTGGTGACGACATTCCAGAGAGGGTATGGACCGGTAGAGATGTTTCTTATGGCCACTTGAGGGTGTTTAGTTGTAGGGCATTTGTTTAGGTTCCAAGAGATGGGAAATCCAAGCTTGATGGGAAATCTAAACAGTGTATCTTCATGGGTTATGGTTTTGATGAGTTCAGATACAAGTTTTGGGATCCAGCTAAAAAGAAGCTTATTAGAAGCAGAGATGTGACATTTTTTGAAGACCAAACCATTGAAGATTTTGATAAGATTGATAAGCCTACTCTAGTAGTTAGTTACATTGATTTAGACTCATACCCTTCTCCTATGGAAAATGTTGATTATAGGGGAGATGTACAGGTGGATGGTGGGGACACAGTTGATGGGCCAGTGACACACCAAGATGTCCTAGTTTAGTCAATATCTTCTAGACCACCAGTTGAACCTCAATTGAGAAGATCTACCAGAGAGGCCCGACCTTCTAAGAAGTATTTACCACATGAATACCTATTACTTACTGATGGGGGGAGCCAGAGAGCTTTGTAGAGACTATGTCACCTGAGGAGAAAGACAAGTGGTTGAGAGCTATGCAATGAATACCTATTACTTACTGATGGGGGGAGCCAGAGAGCTTTGTAAAGACTATGTCACCTGAGGAGAAAGACAAGTGGTTGAGAGCTATGCAAGAAGAAATGCAATCTCTGCAAGAGAATCACATATATTAACTTGTGAAATTGCCTAAGGGCACGAAGGCACTCAATAACAAGTGGGTGTATAAGTTAAAAGTAGATTAGAGTATGTCACAACCAAGGTACAAGGCAAGGTTGGTTGTGAAGGGTTATAGTCAAGTTCAAGGTGTTAATTTTGAAGAAATTTTCTTTCCTGTTGTTAAGATGTCTTCTATTAGAGTTGTGCATGGGCTAGCTGCTAGCTTGAACTTGGAGATTGAGCAGCTTGATGTGAAGATAGCATTTCTCCATGGTGATTTAGAAGAGGAGATTTATATGGAGCAACCTGAGGGTTTCAGAGTTAAAGGCAATGAGCATCTTGTTTGCAATCTGAAGAAGAGATTATATGGTTTGAAGCAAGCATCAAGGCAGTGGTACAAGATTAATCATGGGTACCGTAAGACTTCTTTTGATCACTATGTGTTTATCAAGAAATTCTCTGATCGTGGTTTTGTTATTTTGTTGCTTTATGTTGATGACTGTCACAACGTACCCAAAGGTCACTATCACGCGGATGGCTAAATAAAAAGAGATTTAGTTTTCGAAATGAAAACTCTAGAGTCGCTACCAATTGTATTAAGAAAATAGGAGAACAATTGGAAAACCCTTTTTTTTTTAATAAAAATAAAATAACGGTTTGCGAACCAGAGAGGATTCGGGAGTCTGTTTATGCGTGGGGAAGGTATTAGGCACCCCACAACATCCGTCTAAAGACGGTTACCCTAAATTAATTGTGCGAACATGAATATGACCAAAACGTGTATTTTATTTATCCCTATAAAGATATGCTAATATTTACAAGTTTAAAACAAAGAGAAAAATAGAATATTTACAAAAGTGAATTTGCGTTATAATCAAGTAAAATGGAGTGGCATTGTGCCAAAACAAAAAATGACTTAAAGCCCTTGACTTTTATTTTTTCTTGAAAACTATAAATTAAATAAAAATGGGAAGCTATTAGAAAGTTGGACTTCACTCGCTTCCCCTCGAATGCCTACGTACCCCTTGGATAGGATCAAAATCCACGTAGTTAGCTTTAAAAATATTTTTTTGAAAGAGAGATTTTGAGAAAATGAAACAATCTCAATTTTAGCTCAAATTCTATAAGTCCTTATAGAGAGCAAGCAAAAAAGGATTATAACAAAGCATTAAGCATTTTCAACAAACACTCTCTAGGAAGAAAATTAAATGTGCAATGCATGAGGATGCAAATCTTATAACATACATCTCTATTAGATAAGAAAATAAATATGCAATGCATTGTGCAACTAGCGCATCCTAAGTCCTTCCACCCGTTTCTCGCATATGGCGCCCTCTGGGGTGGTGCTTATCCTTACCTAAGAACAATACGGTGGGCCACTTGATATGCAGATGGATCGCCCTATCCTTCCATGATAGGTAAGGGGCCTATGGAAACTATGCGACAGATATATATTATATGAATGCACATGCATGGTTTTACAAAAATTATACAATTGTTTTGGGGAGAGGAAATTAAAATACAATTATGAAATAAAATAAAATAAAAATAAAAATGATCCTCTAGTCCAGCATCTCCCACTTGTCTCCAAATTTCCAGATCAAAATGGAGCTCCACTTGCCTCACACGGGTTCGCCAAAAATCAATATAACAAGGAAAAGGACTCAGGGAAATATCAAACCAAAAAAAAAAAATGAGGAAAAAGTTAGATAACGATATAAAAAGAAAGAAACAACCTAATTAAAAAATTTTGGGCAGAAATAAACTAATATCCAAAAAAAGGCTATGCAAAAATGAAATAAAATAAAAAAATAAAATCCACAGAATAACATCTATAAGGCCAAGGGACAGCATGTGAACCAATTAACCACAGCAGGGCAACAATTATTTTTTCAAGATGAAATAATGTACAAATAGAGCCTAGGACTTGAATCAAATTGGAGAGGAATTTAGAAATAAAACAAAAGCAATTCACCAAAGATACAACATGCTACATTAACTAGAAATTGACTTGAACCAAATGTAAAGCCATGCTATTTCCCTTTTGATAAAGCTCAACATAACATATGACATATTTCAAGAAGAAATCTCTAATTCTCCTTCATGAATAAGCCATGTGAACTTTCTACAAAACCAATGATACCCATATATTTGGATATAGTGATCATGGGGAGATATCAATGAACAAAATTTTCTAAAACATCTGTGGGACAACCATCACATATATAAATTAAGTGCAATCCCCTAAAGATGCAACATGGTGCATCAACTAGAAATTGACTTGATCCAAATGCAAAGCTATGCTATTTCCCTTTTGATAAAGCTCAACATAACATAAGACATATTTCAAAAAGAATTTTCTAATTCTCCTCCATGAATAAGCCATGTGAGCTTTCCACAAAACCAATGATACGCATATATTTGGATATAGTGATCATGGGATGATATCAATGCACAAAACTTTCTAATACATCTGTGGGACAGCCATCACATATATATAAATCAAGTGCAAACCAAACTTAGTAAAAGTCCAAAGAACTCACATACTCATTAATTAACCAAAATAGCCCTGTTCGAATCAATACTGAGAGCAAACTAGCCATGCAAGAATTCTAAAAATTAAGTATGCTGGAGAAAAATGTCTTATTATTCTAAAGAGATGAGAAACACTTAAATCGGAGCTCTATAGCTCTGAAAAGAAATAAAAAACTACATGCTGCCAGATAAAAACAACAGACTTGATGAAGCAGAAAAAACAAACAACTTTAAATGAAAACTGGGAACAAAGTACAAATGAAAAAAATCTGAAAAAATTTACACATTGAAGCCATGCCTCTTATGGTTCTAATGAGACTAATATCACTTAATTTGGAGCCCTGAAGATCCAAAAACAAATCACACATTGAGTACTGCCAGAGAAGAACAACATGCCTGACAACTCAGAAAAACAGCCAACTTTCCATGAAAAAAATATAAAAAATTTACACATTCAATACATGCATCTTACGGTTCTAATGAGACCAAAATCACTTAAATCCGATTTGTGTAGCTTAAGAAATAATTGAAAGATTAAGGGCTGCCAGAGCTGTCTGACAGCTGCAAAATTGGAGAAATTCAATGAGTTTTGTGCATAATGATGTACCAATTTACACCATGTATAATGCAACATGATTTAATGGATAAGACTTAACAACAACCCAAATTGTAAACAAGAAATTATCTAAAATCAAGTTGTATGTTCATAAAACAGCCACTAGACATGATTCTGATTTGCTAAACATTGGATCTATACCAACTAAGAAATAGGATCACATAAAAAGTAAACTATCTTTTTTTTTTCAAATGAAAGCAAGAACACATGGCTCCAACCAGTATAGTGTAGTACAAATAACAAGAGAGTTCATTTATTAATCAATCACATAGATAGCCAAGTGAAAAAACAAACTGAAGCAATGGCTTTTTTAAACCAAACCCAATGAGATCAATAATTAGTGTTGATGCAAAACAAAACAAAACTTAAGCCATTTAAATGGGGCTGCCTAAATCACTGACTTAGACCAAATTTAAAACAAAAGTCCCAAAACATTTCTTCAAGTCATCTTACCCAAATGACCCCCACAATGATGCAGTAGAAGTCCCAAAAAATGACACTTGATTCCAATAGTTATACAGGCCAGAAATCAGCTCAAATGATAGACTAGAAACAAGTTTTGACATATCCCAAGATCATGCAATAATAGGAAGTGAAGATGAGAAAAAAGAAGTCACCAAACTCTCATAAGTCTTCATGCTAAATCATCAATAACGTAAGTTACACATCAGCTAACATTAAAACTAGAGGCAACCAACCAACATAATTTGAGAGCATGATAAGAATCTTCACCCATATGCCATAAATTACAGTATCCATCAATATGTTAAACTACCAAATCAACAGAGCATTTAGATTTTAGAGCATAAGGGAAAATCTAAATTTCCAGAAATTACAAAGAGGACATAATAAGATTATACCTTATGGAATTATTAGCTTATGTTTACCAAAGAGAAAAGCAACTTCAATAAGAATACCTTTGCTTCAGTCACTCTATCTAGCCCCCTTGCTTATTTCCTGAATCTCTTCTCTCAATCACCTAGATTTCTCACTTGCTTTGGTTCTCTCCTCTTGCTCTTGTTCTCTTTACTGAGCTCTGTTTTCTATCCTTAGAAAATCTGCTCTCTGCTCTTCTTTCTCTCCTCAGAAAATCTGCTCTCTGCCCTTCTTCTTGTGTGTGCGTATATTGCTCTGTATAGTTTCTCCCCAAAATGTTTCTGTTCAGCCCCTTCCCCTCACGTTGTTCTCTTCCCTTTTAAGATATTTTTCTCCCCCTTCACTTGATTCCCCATCTACCCCCATGTAACTGCCGCCCAACATCTTTGCCCTTTTTTAATTTGCTTTTCTTTATTTAATTACTTAATCATTTACTTAAAAAAAGATAAATCAAAGGTTGGACCAATGAGGAGAGTAGGAAGTCCAATTCCTTGCTCTCCTCTTGGATACTTTAGATCCAATGATGCCAAAAGTAAATTTACAAAAAATATTTATATGTTTTTATCAATTATATACGTAATTAAGAAAAATAACAAAAATGAATCAAGTGGGCTTAAATAAAAATGGGCTTAGTGAGACAATGATTAGGCTTAAATTTTCTTTTTATTGTAAAAGCCCAAACAAATAAAAAAAATTAATTAAAAATTTAAATTTATCTTCAATTTTCTTAAATATATTTTTAACTATCAAATAACCCAGACAAAATATGGTGTCTACAATAATATGCTAATTGTTGGCCATGATACAAACAAGATTCAGAATCTGAAAAGAGACTTGAGCAAGTCTTTTGCCATGAAGGATTTGGGACCTGCACGACAAATACTTGGCATGAGTATCTCGCAAGACAAAAAGAATGGCAGATTGTGGCTATCTCAAGAGAGGTACAGTGAGAAGGTTTTGGAGAGGTTTAACATAGACAAGTGTAAGCCAGTTAGCACTCCATTTGCAGGGCATTCAAGTTAAATTCCATGCAATGTCCTACAAGTAAGGAGTTTGTTTGTGTTTTGGCACTAATAAACCTATATTCGATGGTTTTACAAACTCAGATCATGGAGGGGATTTTGATACTGGAAAATCCACTTTTGGTTATATAATGACCTTTGTAGAGGGAGCTGTGTCATGGTAATCAAACCTATAGAAGTCTATTGCATCGTCTACCACTGAGGCTGAGTATATGGCTATCTCAAAAGCTAGTAAAGAAATTTTGTGGATGTAGAGATTTTTGCAAGAGTTGGGTCTTACTTAAGAGAAGTATGTTTTATACTGTGATTGTCAGAGTTCTATTCATTTAGCTAAGAATCCAGCATTTCACTCTCGGACCAAGCACATTGATGTAAGGTATCACTGGATTCGGGAAGCAATTGAGTTGAAGCAGCTTTCACTTGAGAAGATCCATACTGATGATAATGGCTCATATATGTTGACTAAGATATTGCCTACAAAGAAATTTGATACTTGCAAGGAGATGACACACTTAGTTGAGTTATGCCCCACTTGAGTCGTGAGGGGGAGATTGTCAGGTGGGTCACTCCCCAAGTGGGGCCCACACTGACTTTTACCAAAGCAAGTAAAACTTGCTTGGTAAGTTTTGGTTTTAAATAAAAAAAAAGGAAGTAAAAGTCATGGAAAGAAAAAGGAAAAGAGAGGGAGAGTCTCCATTTTTTAAAAGACATCGGAGGGAAGAGGAAAGAAAATTTCAGTCACTTCAGCTTGATGATCAAACGGTCATTTGTGCTCAGATTCAGGCCAAATTTCAATATGTTATTCCTGGAGTGTTGAGCTTTATCTTCTACAATCAGATCATTATTTTCTCTTCTCTAGTAGATTTACTATGTATAGCCTATTTAGGGTTATTTGTGTAGTTAGTGAGTATTTGCTATTGTCGAGTTTTGGTATTGTATTGTCCCTTAGTATTTTTGGTGAACTCTTGTGTACCCATTGATTACTGTTATAGTGGGGATTTTGCTAGACTAGGTCCCGTGGTTTTTACCCTTGTTCAAAGGGGTTTTCCACGTTAAAAATTAGTGTGCCTGATTTATTTTTCCTATTGCTATTTACTCTTGGTGATTGGATTATCAGTGTGGTATAATCTGGTTGTTTGGATTTTGTGACTTGCTGGTTCTATTTAATTGCACAGGTGTGAATATTTGATCCAGGTGCTGTGTTATTTTATGGTATTTTCCCTAACATATTTGATATATTAATTATTTACGCCATTTATGCATATATATATATATATATATATATATATATGTCTTTGTGTGCACAAACATTTTTAGTCTAGTTTCATGTAGAAATTGTTTGAATTTGTACAGGGTGTTAAGGAATACACAGAAGATAGATGAAGATATCGTTCAATAAGGAACGACTCTCAACAAACTCCTATATTCATGCATAGGATAGGATTAACTTCATTATTTTACTATAACAGAACATCCCATGTAATCCGTTTAGTATTTGTTTATTATATTGCACTTATCTCATGTAACAAACCACATGTACAATTTATTATAAATTAATGTAACTACAGCAGCTAATATCACATTAGCTGCAACTTTCACTTTATTCAAGATCTTTTATGGTATCAGAGCTCTGAGACTCACGTCATTTTCTCAACAATTTTATTCATGGCTATTGTTCCCAACACAAACACTACCTTTTTTTCTTCTAACTCCTTCCCAACTCTCTCCCTCAAACTAGATCGTGACAACTACTTTATCTGGCGTTCAACCATTCTATCTGCACTTGAAGCATTCGAATTGGATGGGTATATAATAGGTGAAACTGTCATACCTCCACAACACACAGCAGCACATGGAGAAGCTGATGAAACACAACCTCTTGCTTTTCCAACTCGTGTCAACCCCGAGTATGCTGCATGGAAAAAGAAGGATCGCATGATTCTTCTCTGGCTGAAGTCCTTAATCAGTGACAAGGTTTTGAGCACCATTACCAGAGCTACCTCGTCAAGAGAAGCTTGGCTCATCCTTGAGAGAATCTTTTACTCTCAATCTAGAGCACGAGTCATGCAGATGCGGTGGAATCTGCAAACATCAACAAAGGGCTCTCTGTCCATGCTTGAATATGTTGAAAGGAAGAGAGCTCTCGCTAATACACTCTCAACTATTCAACATCCAGTCTCTGAAGATGATCTCGTAAACTTTATTCTTCATGGTTTAGATGCTGATTACAGAGCCTTCCACACAGCCATTAACACTAGGAAGGACTCCATCACTGTTGATGAACTCCTTGGGATGCTACTCCAGGAGGAAGAGAAAATTGAACAATCGAAAGCTATTCCAATTGTTGCCAATGTTGCCAACCGAGGTGGTCCCTCCCAACGTCACCAATCAACTGAACATCGTGGACACTTCAAATAGTACAAGAGACATCCAAACTACTCTGGTAACAACACCACCAACACTGGAGGTAATGGATCTAAATTTAATTCAAACAAACCAAAAGTTTCTTGTCAGATATGCAGCAAACCTGGACATTCAGCTCTTGAATGCTACAATCGGTTCAACAATGCTTTCACATCTGAAAAGGCCTCCAAAATCTCTACCATGATTGCATCACCCAATACTGTTGCAGACCCAAGCTGGTATATTGACTCTGGAGCATCCAACCACCTCACCTCTGACATCAACAATCTGTCCATTCACTCTGAATACAATGGAGAAGATCAAATAACAGTTGGCAATGGTATGTCTCTTCCGATTTCTCATGTTGGCAGTTTTTCACTTAGCCCATCCATTTCTCTACAAAATGTCTTGCACGTGCCACAAATAACCAAAAACTTACTAAGTGTTTCTCAACTTACCAAAGACAACAATGTCTATCTTCAATTTCATTCTGACCAATGCTTTGTTAAAAACATGCAGGGCAAGGTTCTAATGCAGGGAATGCTTGAAGACGGGCTCTACAAGCTCACTGACCGTGGTTCCTCTATTTCAAGTCCTGCTTATGCTCTCATGGGTGAACGAACCTCACTTCAAGGATGGCACAATAGGCTTGGTCATCCTAGTGAAAAAATAGTTTGTAGGATGGTTTCTACTTTCACTCTTCCATTGTCATCTAATAAATATTTTTCTCTTTGTGGTCCATGTCAAATGGGTAAGAGTCATAGGCATCATTTGCCAAGTAGTCATGTTCCTTCTGAGTCTCCATTTAGTTTGGTTTATTCAGATGTTTGGGGCCCTGCCCTTATTACTTCAATCAATGGAAATTCTTATTTTGTTCAATTCTTAGATGATCATTCCAAATTTGTATGGCTTTATTTTATGCATCATAAATCTCAAGTCTTTGACATTTTTAAACATTTCAAAGCCATGGTAGAAACACAGTTCAACTCAAAAATTCGTGTCCTACAAACTGATTGGGGTGGTGAATATCGTAACCTATCCCTATTTTTGGAACCCCAAGGCATTATCCATCGCCTTTCCTGTCCTCACACGCAAGAGCAAAATGGTGCACCTGAACGCCGCAATAGAGACATAGTGGAAAATGGGCTATCTCTTCTTGCTCATGCATCTTTACCTCTACACTTCTGGGAACATGCCTTTCACACAACTGTGAATCTCATGAATCACACCATCACTCCAATCCTCAGACATCAGTCACCATATCAATATCTTTATCACAAAATTCCTGATTATCATTTTCTTAAAACCTTTGGGTGTCTCTGCTATCCTTTTCTTCGACCCTATAACAAAAATAAACTTGACTTTTGCTCTCAAGCTTGTATCTTTCTTGGTTACAGCTCCAAGCACAAAGGCTATCTATGCCTTCACCATTCCACTAACAAAATTTTCATTGTTAGGCATGTTGTGCTTGATGAATCAGTGTTTCCTTATCAAGCCATACACAAAAGTGTCTCATCTTCTATGTCTAGGTCTTCGTTTCCTGCCTTACCCCTTGCCACATTGCAGTCACTCTCTATCTCTCCTTTAGATTGTTCACCTGTTGATCTACCCGCTCATCCTTCTCCTTCTCTTTGTAGCACTCCTCCCTTAGTGTCATCTCCTCCTTCCTCTTCACTCCAATCTGTCTCTAATGCTTCTCATGAGGACCACGTGTCAGCAGCTGCATCTTCTGCATTAGCTCCTTCCCCTATCTCAGTTCAACGCACCTCCAGCACTCCAAGTTCAGCTCCTCCCAAATGTCCCATATATGCGTAACAACCTACTTTCCACTGGAATACTTGATTTTAAGGGCTATGAAAGCTACTTTGGTGTAGGCAAATGGAAACTCACCAAAGGGTCTTTAGTAGTTGCAAAGGGAGAAAAACTTTCACTCTTTACAAGATGCAGGTAAATTTGTGCAAGGGGGAGGTGTGTAGAGTTGAGGATTCCTCCATAGTTCTATGGCACATGAGTCTTGGTCACATGAGTGAGAAAGGATTTGACATCCTCGCTAAGCATAAACTTCTTCCCACAGGAGGTATGTCTCTAAAGACTTGCACTCATTGTTTAGTTGGCAAGCAACATCGGGTTGCATTTCATAGCTTACCTCCATATAGGAGTTCACATATGTTGGATTTGGTTCATTTCATACTGATGTTTGTTCCATGGATTATAGATCACTTGGTGGTGCTTTATATTATGTTACTTTTATTGATGACTACTCTAGAAAAATGTGGGTTTTCTCTTTCAAATCTAAATATCATGTACTTGAGGCCTTCAAGCAATTTCATGCAAGAGTTGAGAGGGAAACTGGAAGAAAATTAAAAAATGTTAGATCTGAAAATGGTTGTGAATACAAGGGTCCATTTGAGTATTATTGTAGAGAACATGGCATCAAGCTTGAGAAGATATTTCCTAAGACTCCACAACATAATGAGGTTGCTGAGAGGATGAACCGTACTGTAAATGAGAGAATGAAGTGCATGTTGTCTCATTCTAAACTATCTAATGTTTTTTAGGCTAAAGCTTTGCATACTACAGTGCATGTGATAAATTCGTCTCCTTCCATTCCTTTTGGTGATGACATTCTAGAGAGGGTATGGATTGGTAGAGATGTTTCTTATGGCCACTTGTTGCTGTTTGGTTGTAGGGCATTTGTTCAGGTTCCAAGGGATGAGAAATCCAAGCTTGATGGGAAATCCAAATAGTGTGTCTTCATGGGCTATGGTCATGATGAGTTCAGATACAAGTTTTGGGATCCAGCTGAAAAGAAGCTTATTAGAAGCAGAGATGTGACATTTTTTGAAGACCAAACAATTGAAGATTTTGATAAGATTGATAAGCCTACTCTAGTAGTCAGTTACATTGATTTTGACTCAGACCCTTCTCCTATGGTAAATGTTGATTATGGGGGAGATGTACAGGTGGATGGTGGGGACACAATTGATGGGCCAGTGACACACCAAGATGTCCTAGTTTAGTCAATATCTCCTAGACCACCAGTTGAACCTCAATTGAGAAGATCTACTAGAGAGGTCCGACCTTCTAAGAAGTATTTACCACATGAATACCTATTGCTTACTGATGGGGGGAGCTAGAGAGCTTTGCAGAGACTATGTCACCTAAGGAGAAAGACAAGTGGTTAAGAGCTATGCAAGAAGAAATGCAATCTCTGCAAGAGAATCACATATAGGTGATGACATTCCAGAGAGGGTATGGATTGGTAGAGATGTTTCTTGTGGCCACTTGTTGCTGTTTGGTTGTAGGGCATTTGTTCAGGTTCCAAGAGATGAGAAATCCAAGCTTGATAGGAAATCTAAACAGTGTGTCTTCATGGGCTATGGTCATGATGAGTTCAGATACAAGTTTTGGGATCCAGCTGAAAAGAAGCTTATTAGAAGCAGAGATGTGACATTTTTTGAAGACCAAACAATTGAAGATTTTGATAAGATTGATAAGCCTACTCTAGTAGTCAGTTACATTGATTTTGACTCAGACCCTTCTCCTATGGTAAATGTTGATTATGGGGGAGATGTACAGGTGGATGGTGGGGACACAATTGATGGGCCAGTGACACACCAAGATGTCCTAGTTTAGTCAATATCTTCTAGACCACCAGTTGAACCTCAATTGAGAAGATCTACTAGAGAGGTCCGACCTTCTAAGAAGTATTTACCACATGAATACCTATTGCTTACTGATGGGGGGAGCTAGAGAGCTTTGTAGAGACTATGTCACTTAAGGAGAAAGACAAGTGGTTGAGAGCTATGCAAGAAGAAATGCAATCTCTGCAAGAGAATCACATATATTAACTTGTGAAATTGCCTAAGGACACGAAGGAAGTCAGTAACAAGTGGGTGTATAAGTTAAAAGGAGATCAGAGTATGTCACAACCAAGGTAGAAGGCAAGGTTGGTTGTGAAGGGTTATAGTCAAGTTCAAGGTGTTAATTTTGAAGAAATTTTCTCTCCTGTTGTTAAGATGTCTTCTATTAGAGTTGTGCATGGGCTAGCTGCTAGCTTGAACTTGGAGATTGAGCAGCTTGATGTGAAGATAGCATTTCTCTATGGTGACTTAGAAGAGGAGATTTATATGGAGCAACCTGAGGGTTTCAGAGTTAAAGGCAAGGAGCATCTTGTTTGCAATCTGAAGAAGAGATTATATGGTTTGAAGCAAGCATCAAGGTAGTGGTATAAGATTAATCATGGGTACAGTAAGATTTCTTTCGATCACTATGTGTTTATCAAAAAATTCTCTTATTCTGGTTTTGTTATTTTGTTGCTTTATGTTGATGACTGTCACAACGTACCCGAAGGTCGCTATGACGCGGATGGCTAAATAAAAAGAGATGTAGTTTTCGAAATGAAAACTTTGGAATCGCCACTAATTGTATTAAGAAAATAGGGGACCAATTGGAAAATCCCATTTTTTTTAATAAAAATAAAATAACGATTTGCAAACCAGAGAGGGTTCGGGAGTCAGTTTATGCGTGGGGAAGGTATTAGGCACCTCACAACATCCATCTGAAGACGGTTACCCTAAATTAATTGTGCAAACATGAATATGGCCAAAACGTGTATTTTATTTATCCCTATAAAAATATGCTAATATTTACAAGTTTAAAACAAAGAGAAAAATAGAATATTTACAAAAGTGAATTCGCATTATAATCAAGTAAAATGGAGTGGCATTGAGCCAAAACAAAAAATGACTTAGAGCCCTTGACTTTTATTTTTTCTTGAAAACTAGAAATTAAATAAAAATGGGAAGTTATTAGAAAGTTGGACTTGACTCGCTTCCCCTCGAATGCCTACCCATTGGATAGGATGAAAATCCACGTAGTTCGCTTTAAAAATATTTTTTTGAAAGAGAGATTTTGAGAAAATGAATCAATCTCAAGTTTAGCTCAAATCCTATAAGTCCTTATAGAGAGCAAGCAAAAAGGGATTATAACAAAGCATTAAGCATTTTTAACCAACACTCTCTAGGAAGAAAATTAAATGTGCAATGCATGAGGATGCAAATATTATAACATACATCTCTATTAGATAAGAAAATAAATATGCAATGCATGGTGCAACTAGCGCATCCTAAGTCCTTCCACCCGTTCCTCGCATATGGCGCCCTCTGGGGTGGCGCTTATCCTTACCTAGGAATGATAGGGTGGGCCACCTGATATACCTAGGAATGATAGAGTGGGCCACCTGATATGCAGATGGATCGCCCTATCCTTTCATCATAGGTAAGGGGCCTATAGAAACTATGCGACATATATATATTATATGAATGCACATGCATGGTTTTACAAAAATTATACAATTGTTTGGGGAGAGGGAATTAAAATACAATTATGAAATAAAATAAAATAAAATAAAAATGATCCTCTAGTCCAGCATCTCCCACTTGTCTCCAAATTTTCAGTTCAAAATGGAGATCCACTTGCCTCACATGGATTCGCTAAAAATCAATATAGAAAGGAAAAGGACTCAGGAAAATATTAAACCACAAAAAAATGAGGAGAAAGTTAGATGACAATATAAAAAGAAAGAAACAACCTAATTAAAAAAATTTGGGCAGAAATAAACTAATATCTGACAAAAGGCTATGCAAAAATGAAATAAAATACAAAAATAAAATCCACAGAATAACATCTATAGGGCCAAGGTACAGCAAGTGAACCAATTAACCACAACAGGGCAACAAATATTTTTTCAAGACGAAATAATGTACAAATAGAGCCTAGGACTTGAATCAAATAGGAGAGGAATTTAGAAATAAAACAAAAGCAATTCACCAAAGATACAACATGCTACATCAACTAGAAATTGACTTGAACCAAATGTAAGGCCATGCTATTTCCCTTTTGATAAAGCTCAACATAACATAAGACATATTTCAAGAAGAAATCTCTAATTCTCCTTCATGAATAAGCCATGTGAACTTTCTACAAAACCAATGATACCCATATATTTGGATATAGTGATCATGGGGAAATATCAATGAACAAAACTTTCTAAAACATCTGCGGGACAACCATCACATGTATAAATTAAGTGCAATCCCCAAAAGATGCAACATGGTGCATCAACTAGAAATTGACTTGATGCAAATGCAAAGTTATGCTATTTCCCTTTTGATAAAGCTCAACATAACATAAGACATATTTCAAAAAGAATTTTCTAATTCTCCTTCATGAATAAGCCATGTGAGGTTTCCACAAAACCAATGATACCCATATATTTGGATATAGTGATCATGGGATGATATCAATGCACAAAACTTTCTAATACATCTGTGGGACAGCCATCACATATATGTAAATCAAGTGCAAACCAAACTTAGTAAAAGTCCAAAGAATTCACATACTCATTAATTAACCAAAACAGCCCTGTTCGAATCAATACTGAGAGCAAACTAGGCATGCAAGAATTCTAAAAATTAAGTATGCTGGAGACAAATGTCTTATTATTCTAAAGAGATGAGAAACACTTAAATCGGAGCTCTATAGCTCCAAAAAGAAATAAAAAAACTACATGCTGCCAGATAAAAACAACAGACTTGATGAAGCAGAAAAAACAAACAACTTTAAATCCAAACTGGGATCAAAGTGCGCATGAAAAAAATCTGAAAAAATTTACACATTGAAGCCATGCCTCTTATGGTTCTAATGAGACTAATATCACTTAATTTGGAGCCCTGAAGATCCAAAAACAAATCAAATATTGAGTACTGCCAGAGAAGAACAACATGTCTGACAACTCAGAAAAACAGCCAAATTTACATGCAAACTGGGAGTAAAAAAAAAATGTAAAAAATCTTAAAAATTTACACATTGAAGACATGCATCTTATGGTTCTAATGAGACCAAAATCACTTAAATCCGAGCTGTGTACCTTAAGAAATAATTGAAAGATTAAGGGCTGCCAGAGCTGTCTGACAGTTGCGAAATTGGAGAAATTCAATGAGTTTTGTGCATAATGATGTACCAATTTACACCAAGTATGATGCAACATGATTCAATGGATAAGACTTAACAACAACCCAAATTGTAAACAAGAAATTATCTAAAATCAAGTTGTACGTTCATAGAACAGCCATTAGACATGATTCTGATTTGCTAAACATTGGATCTATACCAAGTAAGAAATAGGATCACATAAAAAGTAAACTATCCTTTTTTTTTTTCAAATGAAAGAAAGAACACATGGCTCCAACCAGTATAGTGTAGTACAAATAACAAGAGAGTTCATTTATTAATCAACCACATAGATAGCCAAGTGAGAAAACAGACTGAAGCAATGACTTTTTTAAACAAAACCCAATGAGATCAATAATCAGTGTTGATGCAAAACAAAACAAAACAAAACTTAAGTCATTTAAATGGGGCTGTCTAAATCACTGACTTATACCAAATTTAAAACAAAAGTCCCAAAACATTTCTTCAAGTCATCTTACCCAAATGACCTCCACAATGATGCAGTAGAAGTCCCAAAAAAATGACACTTGATTCTAATAGTTATACAGGCCAGAAATCAGCTCAAATGATAGACTAGAAACAAGTTTTGACATATTCCAAGATCATGCAATAATAGGAAGTGAAGATGAGAAAAAAGAAGTCACCNAAAAAAAAAAAAAGAAGTCACCAAACTGTCACAAATCTTCATGCTAAATCATCAATAACGTAAGTTACACATCAGCTAAAATTAAAACTAGAGGCAACCAACCAACATAATTTGAGAGCATGATAAGAATCTTTACCCATATGCCATAAATTCCAATATCCATCAATATGTTAAACCACCAAATCAACAGAGCATTTAGATTTTAGAGCATAAGAGAAAATTTAAAATTTCCAGAAATTACAAAGAGGACATAATAAGATTATCCCTTCTAGAATTCTCAGCTTATATTTACCAAAGAGAAAAGCAACTTCAATAAGAGTACCTTTGCTTCAATCACAGCTATCTAGCCCCCTTTCTTATTTCTCGAATCTCTTCTCTCAATCACCTATATTTCTCCCTTGCTTTGGTTATCTTTACTGAGCTCTGCTTTCTCTTTTCTGAAAAATCTGCTCTCTGCTCTTCTTCTAATGTGTGTGTGTATTGCTCTGTTTTCTTTTTTTCTCCCCCAAAAACCTTTCTGTTCAGCCCCTCCCCTCACATTGTTCTCCTCATTTCTTAGATCTTTTTTCTCTCTTTTCACTTGATTCCCCATCTACCCCCATGTAACTGCCGCCCAGCATCTTTCCCCTTTTTCTTATTTGCTTTTCTTTATTTAATTACTTAATCATTTACTTAAAAAGATAAATCAAAGGTTGGACCAATGAGGAGAGAAGGAAATCAATTCCTTGCTCTCCTATTGGTTACTTTAGATCCAATGATGCCAAAAGTAAATTTACAAAAAATATTTATATGCTTTTATCAATTATGTACATAATTAAGAAAAATAACAAAAAAGAATCAAGTGGGCTTAAATAAAAATGGGCTTAGTGAGACAATGAATTAGGCTTAAGTTTTCTTTTTATTGTAAAGCCCAAACAAATAAAAAACATTAATTAAAAATTTAAATTTATCTCCAATTTTTTATTAAATATATTTTTAACTATCAAATGACCCGGACAAAATACGGTGTCTACAGCCACCTGGAGTGATGAAGACTCAACATCAGAAAGTGATGAGTCAGAAGAGGAGAATGTGGCAAATCTGTGTCTGATGGCAATCGGAGAAAAGTTTGGAGAAAAACGTGAGGTAAATGATCTAGACCTTGAACTCTTGCCTACTTATGATGAACTAAGTCTTGCTTTTGATGATTTATCTTTTGATTGTGAGAAAAGGCTTGCAAAAATTAATGCCTTAAAGAAAATCATTAAAGATCAAGTTAATGTGATAGAAGAACTTGAAAAAGATAATGTTGCATTGATTGATATGCTTGAAATGCTTCAACATCAAAATGACATTCTTGAAAAAGAAAATCATTCCACTACTTGTCTCAAAAAGGAAAATGACAAACTGAAAATAAAAGTGAATGAATTGTTTGCAGATCTAGTCAAGTTTGTTATGGGAAGAAATAATCTGAATTCTATCTTAGGAAAGCAAAGAGTAAACAATGACAAATCTGGTTTAGGTTATATTCAGCCTAGCACTTCAAAAGTTTCAAAAAATTATTTTGTCAAAACCTCTCTCTCACATTCTTTTCCTAAAGGAACTTGTTCTTATTGTGGATGTGTAGGACATTTTCCTAATGCATGCTCCTATGAGAAACTTTGTGCTAAAAGAAAGATGGTATGGGTGCCTAAAGGCACATGTGCTTCTAACATGAACGGATCCAAAGAATTTTAGGTACATAAGCCTCTGTGATCTTCTTGCAAGTTTGCTATCAAGCCAAAAGTGATTGTTGGTATCTAGACAGTGGCTGTTCTAGACAAATGACTGGAGATCCTTCAAAATTTGTCTCCATTAACAAAGTGGATTTGGGAGATGTCTCTTTTGGTGACAATAGCAAAGGTAGAATTGTCGGATTAGGTAAAATTAAAATCTATCCTAATCTACTTATTGACAATGTCTACTTAGTTAATGGCTTGATGTATAATTTGCTAAGCATAAGTCAACTTTGTGATAAGGGACATAAAATCATTTTTGAAACTCCTCATTACATTATTCACAAGAAAAATTCTAATAATGTTCTGTTTGTTGGTAAAAAATGTTCCAATGTATATACTATTTCTGGAGATTCTTTAAAATTGAAAGAGGAAACATATTTCTCTTCTCAAAACAATAACTATTGGCTATGGCATAAAAGACTTGGACATGTAAACTTTAAACTTATTTCCAAGCTTTCTAAAAAGGAGCTAGTTTTTGGTTTTCGAAAAGAACAAAATCTGTGTTGCTTGTCAGCAAGGCAAACAGATCAAATCTTCTTTCAAGTCTAAGAAAGAATAGTCATCTTCTAGGCCACTTCAACTTCTTCATATGGATCTCTTTAGACCAACATCTACATCTAGTTTGAATAGAAAGAAATATTGTTTTGTCATTGTGGATGATTTTTTTAGGTTTACTTGGATTTTCTTTCTTGCTCATAAGGATGACACCTTTGAGATTTTTGAAAGTTTTAGTAGAAAAGTTCAAAATGAAAAAGGTTTTGCTATCACCTCAATTAGAAGTGATCATGGTGGAGAATTCGAAAACAAGTTATTTCAAAACTTTTGTAAAAAACAACGAATCCACCATAATTTTTCATGCCCTAGAACCCCCCAACAAAATGGTGTGGTTGAAAGGAAAAATAGAACTCTAGTTGAGATGGGCAGAACTATGCTTTGTGAAAATAATTTGCCAAAGTATTTTTGGGCTGAAACTGTAAAAACAACATGCTATATTTTGAATATATGCTTAATTAGGCCCATTTTAAAGAAAACTCCATATGAACTTTGGAAAGGAAGAAAACCTAATGTGACCTATTTTCATGCTTTTAGCTGTAAATGTTTTGTGCTGAATAATGGAAAGAAACATTTGGGAAAATTTGACTCAAAATCTGATGAAGCTATTTTCTTGGGCTACTCCATGTCAAGCAAAGCTTATAGAGTTTATAACAAAAGAACTCTTGTTGTAGAAGAATCAATGCATGTAGTCTTTGATGAATCTAACTATCCCTTGGTTTCAAAAACCCTTGAGGAAAATGAAGTAGTGCAAAAAAGCATCAAAAGATCCTCCAAAGAAGAGAAAGTTCAAGAAAAAGAAGCAGCACAAATTCCATATGACTCAATTCACATAGAGCTGGACTTTTCAGAACCAAATCAAGAAGAAGAAGCTCCATAGAAAAATGTGACAGATTCACTGCCGAAAGAAACCAAAATTCTAAAAGATCACCCAATTGAAAAAATGATTGGTGACTCGGAAATAGGAATCAGTACAAGAGCATCTCTTCGGGATAAGCATGCAAACTTGGCTCTTTTATCTCTGTTTGAGCATACCAAAATTGGTGAAGCACTTCAAGATGAAGCATGGATCATGGCAATGCAAGAAGAGCTAAATCAATTCTTAAGGAACCAAGTCTGGATTTTTGTTCCTGAACCAAAAGGTCACACAATCATTGGCACAAGATGGTTTTTCAGAAACAAGCTTGATGAAGATGACAAAGTGGTGAGAAACAAAGCAAGATTGGTAGCACAAGGCTTCAATCAACAAGAAGGTATAGACTTTGAATAAACTTTTGCTCCTGTAGCTAGACTAGAAGCCATTAGAATGTTTCTTGCATTTACTTCTTTCAAAGGCTTTAAGGTTTTTCAAATGGATGTGAAAAGTGCTTTTCTGAATGGATACATTAGTGAGGAAGTGTATGTTAAGCAGCCCCCTGGTTTTGAAAATCTAGATTTCCTAATCATGTTTATAAACTTTCCAAAACTCTTTATGGTCTTAAGCAAGCTCCTAGAGCTTGGTATGATAGACTTAGTGAATTTCTCTTGAAAAATAAGTTTGTAAGAGGGAAAGTTGATACCACTTTGTTTACTAAAAGATTATCTCATAATATTATCATAGTTCAAATTTATGTTGATGACATTATCTTTAGATCGACTAACAATGAGCTATGCAAGGATTTTGAGATATTAATGAAAAGTGAGTTTGAGATGAGCATGATGGGAGAACTTAACTTCTTCCTTGGACTTCAAGTTAAGCAACTCAAAGACGAAATTTTCATCAATCAGTCCAAGTACACAAGAGAGTTACTTAAGCGTTTTAGCATGGACAATGCAAAAGGGATTTCAACTCCTATGAGTCCTGCTACAAAACTACTTCTAGATGAAAAGGGTAAATCTGTGTGTGAAAAAATGTATAGAGGTATGACTGGATCCTTGCTATATTTGACTGCTAGTAGGCCAGATATCATCTATCCTATTTGTGCATGTGCAAGATTTCAAGTTAATCTAAAGGAATCTCATTTGACTACTGTTAAAAGGATTTTTCGATATCTAATAAATTCTTTGAATGTTGGTTTATGGTTCAGTAGAAACTAATTCTTGAACTAGTTCCATATATAGATTCTGATTATGTTGGATGTTCCATTGATCGAAAGAGCACAAGTAGAGGTTGTCAATTTCTTGGAGGAGCATTGGTCTCTTGGCAATCAAAGAAACAAAATTCAGTTGCTCAATCAACAGCTGAAGCTGAGTACATGCCTGCTGGTTTGTGTTGTTCACAAGTGTTATGGATGAAACAACAACTTGTTGACTATGGTATAATTCTGAACAAAATTCCTTTGCTTTGTGATAATACAAGTGCCATAAACATTGCGAGAAATCCAGTGTAGCATTCTAGAACCAAGCATATAGACATAAAACATCATTTTCTTAAGAGCGACCTTGAACTTTCTTTCATTAATACTGAGGATCAGCTTGTTAATATTTTTACAAAACCATTAGCTGAAGAAAGGTTATGTTTCCTAAGGCATGAATTAGGCATGATCAACATGCCTTGATGAAGTGTTCTTGTATGTGTCTGCATGATGTTTGTTCATATGCATTTCATTTTTGATAAAGAAATTTGATTGGCTGCTAAATGCTTCTAATATGTGCTCTTCTCCTCGAAAATTGTTGAAAAAGGAATCTGATCATTTAACATTTTTTTTATTGTGCCCCAATCAATACTTGATAATTTTTTAATTTCATGAGTTGTCACCTTTTTAAAATAAATTTGATTATGTCTGGATTTTTATTTGAAGAGATTTCAACAATTCTTTTGGGCAATATTTGTTTATGGACTGATTTCTAAAAAGGGTCTTCTCTATTCATTTTTGGACTGAAGCCATTTTTGGGCTAATATGTTTTTTGTTGATACTGGGCTCAATCACTTCGGCCCGCGTTTTCTAGCCTTTGGCCAAAACGCGCATTTCGCTTGTGTTCTCTGAGCGGTCCTTTATTTTGGCTAGAACGCACTGTTTCAACCTATTCATTCCCGGGCTTCATTTCTCTTCATCTCTTCGAAACTGAACCTAACTGTTCAACTTCCCATTTCCCTTGTTCGCCACCATCAACTGCTTCTTCCCTACACGTTACCCTTCATTCTCGGTGAGTGTCTCATTACCTTCATTAACTGCCAAGTTCTCCAGCACAAAAGTCAATTGTTAAATCATGGACAGAAGAAGAACAAACCAAAGATTGAAATTTCAGCTCAAGGGAAAGATAGAAGTGAACACGTCTCAAAAGAACCCTATTCAGGTAGAAAACTCATCTTCATCAGAGGAAAGGGCAAATATTGAATCCATCATCCAAAAGGCAACGAAATTTGCTTCTGGGTCTGCAAAAGGAAAAGGTAAAATTGTCTCTCCCTCACCTTCTCCCATTTCAAAACCCTCATTCAAAAATCCTCAACCTGACTCAGCTCCATTATCATCACTTTCAGTCACATCCTTTCGTGACTCTCAATCTTCTAAATCACCATGTCTACCTCCATCACCTGCTGATAATCCTAACCCACCATTCACAGACCCTGAACCAGTGTCAATCCCCTATCCATCAATTCCTCTTCCAAAACCAAGAAGAATAAAAATGTTGGCAAGAAAAATAGCATTTATCCCAAGGTCTAAAGGAAAAATGCCCCAGGCACAAGACTCTGCCTCTAAGCCACATGCAGATACCACTCAAGTTAAAGCCCCTAAAAAGAATAAGGTTTCAAAACCCTCTGCGAAAGGGACTTCTTCTAAGAGTCCTGATGTTGGAAGGAAGTCTAACAATACTACTAAGAGTACTGACTCTGAATGGGAGATCAATCTTTTTGAGAGCACAGCTGCTGAGAAAAATTTCCTCAAACTCTATGATAAGAGATCATTCGCTCGAGGATGCATTATCCACTGGGATTCTACATCTCCTTCAACCACAGCAATTGAAGAAGCTTTTGCCTCTATAGGATGGACAAGCATTCTCAAGCTAGATGAACCCTTAATTCCCAAGGTAATTTGCTTGTTCTATGCCCATCTGCAACCACTAAAGGCTCAGATTCTAGAATTATTTATTTAAAATCATTTATTGATGGAACTGAAATGGTGATCTCTGAGAGATTGTTAGCCAGTATTATGAGATTACCTGTCAAAGGGGAATGTAGAGTAGTGCAAAACGTTTAGCCATCTAATCTTGTTCCTTTTGATGATGCAATGGAATATGTATGTGATTTTCCTTACCAAAAAGGGCAGGGTAGACCTCCCTCACTTCATTGCTTCAATTCTTTCACCAGAACCTTGGCCAAAATCATAACCTCTCAACTCCTACCCCGCATTGGCAGTCACAGCGATTTGTCCACACCTGATCTCTTCCTGCTTTATCATCTGAAAAACCAGTTACCCTTAAACTTACCTAGACTAATCCTAAGCACAATGGCTGCTACTGTTAAAGGATCAAGAACCAAGACAAGCTTACCTTATGGAATGATCATTGTCAAACTCTGCAAATACTTTAAGATTGATCTCTCCAAGTTTGACTCTAAACCATTTCCTGATAAGCTTATCCTCAAGAAACCTCTTCCTTCCACCAATCCCCTCTCAGAACCATCTGTGCATTCTTCAACTGGGAAAGGTAAATAGACTGAAGCCTCAACCAGTTCTCCTTCAGCCAAGTCCAAAAGGCATGCTGCCAACACTCCATCCAGTTCTAAGCCTTCTAAGAAAGCCAGAAAGTTAGGTCCTTCAGCTCAACCTTCTGAAAGGGTAGGTCATGAAGAGTGGATTAGTTCAATCAATTAAGAGGAGCTGGCTAATCAAATTGGCAGGCGTCTGAATTTCTTCCAGACTTTGGCTTTTGACTCTACTACTAGGATGACCACAATTGAAAAGGATTTGGTAGTCATTAAGGACAAATTGACAGCTCTACTTGCATCTCAGCAACCCCCATCTTCTGATTCTTAGTTTATCTAAATTGTTATCTCAATTTCTTTTGATACAATTTCAGTTGTAAATGTAGCATAAGTGGACATTCTATAGCCTATTGCTTTTAACATTACACATGCTTCATCCATGAACATTATGAATTTGCTTGACTGCTTGTGATATCACTTATGATCATGCTTTAATTTGGTTGATTGAATGCTCTAATCCCTTACTGCTCTGATCTGGTTATGCTGTTATGATATTTTCCCTATCTTTTTGATAATGCCAAATGGGGAGAATTTATGTGGAATAGTCTGTTTGAACTGCCATATCTGTTTGTATTGCTATTGGATAGGTTATCTGAGAAAACCCTTCTGATTCTGATGCTAGAAGTTCTGATTCTTCAGTTCTAGTTGGGCATAAACTAAGGGGGAGCTTTTCTCAAACACATTATTGTCATCATCAAAAAGGGAGAGATTGTTAGCTCCACAAGTCTCTGATCTTGTTTTGATGATAACAATAATGTCGTGTGCCTTGTTTTTTTTTTTTATATATGTGTTGTTTGTCTTGTTGCTATTAATCTTTGTTATATTTTTTAGTTGTTATCCAGCACAATCTTCAAATGAAGTCTTGAAGAACTTGTTCTTCAGAACCAGTTCTTGCTTATGAGTTGAGTCTATGAGATTGCTGACGTGGACAAAGTCTCATATAGACTCCAGGCCAAAGTTTTCCTTTTTCATATTTGACTAAGATTTGTACTTTTAAAGAATAGAAAGTTTCTTTGTAAGTGCACTTTGGAGAAGCTCAAGTTTCAAGAAAGTCCATCTACTCTCTTACACAAAGAGAGACTTTTGTGGACCAAAGGACAAAAGCCTAGTGACTGATTGACAAGGAGTCAGCCAATTGGTAGCTCCTCTTTTCCCTCACCATTTGGCCCTTCGCTTGCACAAGGAAGCCAATAAAGCAAGAAGACTTCAAGGCTTCAAATTATTCATGAAGAAAAGAGAAAAGAAATACACTTTAGAGAGAGAAGGAAGCCATTGTTAAGAGCTGAGTTCTTCATCCTCTTCTTCCTACTCTCGGTCATCCTTTCATGTATCAAGATTTTTATTGTAACACATCTACTCTTTGAGAGAGTTTCTTATTGGGGCTAAACCAAACACTTGGGTTTTGTATCTTGGATTTCTATGGGAGAAATCCATGAGAGTGATCTCTAGAGTATTAAAGAGAGAGAGTTCTTGGTAAGCTTGAGAAACAGAAACCATGGGAGTTAAGCTTGGAGAAGCTTGGAAAAATAAACTTGTTGTAAAGTTTGAAGAAGCTTGGAAAAATAAACTTGATATACAGTGGAACCCCATTAACATGGGAGAAGTGGACGTAAGCATGTTAGGCCGAACCACTATAAACATTTGTGTTGATCTTTCCTACAATAATTTATGGCTAATTATTCATTACTACAAAATTACAAATGGTATTCGTACTATGGGTAAAATTTATTACTAGAATGATTAATGCAATTTATTTTAATCAATAAACATGTAAACCCAATAAAACAGATGATACAAGTATCTAAAAGACACTATTGCTTGAGGTATAGATACCACTTATGGGATTGAATAATTGATCATTATTTATAGTTTTTTTTTTCTTTTATGATTGAACGAAGTAATACAGATGTGAAGCAGGTTGAGTTGAAGTAGTACATAAGTCTAAGAGTATGACAGTCTTTAAAATCACTTTACAAGCTAAAATATGAATAGAGAGAAAAGTTAAGAAAATATGACCAAGATGGAACTCTCAAAAATATTTAGGACTCCCAGGAGACCCAAGTAACTATTATGAATAATATATCAGTAGGGTATGTGGATTTGATGTTAATATTGAAACTATGAATATAGATGACATATAAAACGAAAATACTAACTCTGATACACAAGCGTTGACAATTGAATCAACTTTTTTCCCAAAACCAGGAACGAAGCCAAGCAGTGCATCCTTCCGCAATTTACACCAACCCTGTGTACTCAATGTGAAGCAGTTTAAGGGATAAATACGAATCATCAACATTAAGAGGTGCTGCAATGCATAGACAATTGGTTTATAATTATATACCTCGTTGATTTCAAAAGAATCATACTTTTCACCACTAATCTCTTCACACCGTATAGTTGCCACCATAACCTGTAAGAAATAAACCATGATTATCATGCATATCACTTGTAGTTACTTATTATGTACTCATGTTGTTATCTTCTATTAGTTATATGTTGTTATTCTATTTAAGAATTTTGTTAATATTCATAGCATTTTTTTTTGTTATTATGCATATCATTTTTAAAATGTGTGAATATTGAAGTTTATAAGTGGATACTAGACATTGAATTGCAATAATGTTACTTATAGCCACTAAAAGTCTGGCGTTTATGGCCAATGAGTCACATAAATATAACTTGTTGCCTTGAACCTGTTTATAAATTTAATAGCCACACATGTAAAAACACAACTAAATCCCTGTGTTAAAAGTATTGGGTCAGAGGCCGTCATTGCCGGTATTAAAGCTCTCATCATGATAACCATGCCTAATTTATCTATTACAAATAGTAGTTTAAAATTTAATTGAGTTATCTATCAGATTTTTAGTTTTCTTAAGTGACTTAGTTGTTTTGAAGAATGCCAAAGGAGCAGTGGGGTCATGATGAGGAAGATTGGTCCATTGTTTTTGGTATAGCAGCTCATGCTATTTGGCAAAGTAGGAATGACTTCATTTTTGCGGATGGTGATCCTGATACCAGTGACTTGGTGTTTCGGATTCGGGATCTTGCAAGGGAGTTTAAAGACTGTCAAAATGTTTGTGACCAGCTTCTTTATCCTGGTAGGATGGCAATTTCCTTGTGTGGGGTGGTGCAAGGTTAACACCAATGGCTCAGTGAAATCGAACCCACCCGCTGCTGCTTGTTGTGGCCTTATTCGAGATGATACATGGCGGGGTTTATGACTAACTCTGGCCTGAGATTTAGGTGTGCAGAAAGTGTTAGTGGAATCGGATTCTATGAGTGCTTTGCAACTGATTTGAAATTCATATAGCAGGTCTCATCCTTGCCAAGGAATCCTGGGAGAAAACCAAGAGTTGTGCCATTGGGACTGGGAAGTGCAGCTGAGACATTGCTACAGGGAAGGCAACAAGTGTGCGGATAAGCTAGCCAATGAGGGTCATCTTTGTTTGAGAGATGTTTTGAGAGAGGATTTTATGGGTTTGGCTCAAGAGAGAGTTGTTGTTTCTGTTAGTTTGTCTGGTTTTCTTTTTTTGAGCACCCTGTAGCTCACAATAAAAAGATGAATGCCAAAAGAAGATGCATACTATTCTACTTTCCCTAAATCTGTGTCTCTGTCTTTAATTTATATATGAAGTTACTGGTGTCTCCTCTTTTGGCATAAAATGTGAGACAAATTTAAATATTAAATGGATTATTAAAATAAAATAAAATAAAACATGAAAGTCAACCAATTGTAATTGAGTTTGAAGAGTGTTAACTCAATTAGCAGTATGATTGGGTCAAAGGTGGTCTTACTAAGTACTCCACCATTACTTAGGGTAAAACAAAATAAAAAATAAAAAGATAAAAACCAACTGCAAATAAGTCAGCTTTGTTGGGACTCTTTCAAAAGAGAAATACTTGCGACATAGTAGTGAAGGTTATCTAAACTGTTAAAAAAATTAATAAGTTTAGTAAAAGTTTAAGTATGTCTAATTATTGTTAAATATTTCCAATTTTATATGGTGTAATATAGTGTCACAATTAAGAAGAATTACTCTTTTGGAAATAGGAGCTACTTTATATAGCGATAGAGGTATTTCACAAAGAAAATCACCTTATGGGCAGGAAGATTTAGGTCCTTATTCTCCAATATGTCTTTCCAGATATTCTCTGCAAGAATTGGAAACCCTGAAGCAGGCTCTTTCCGATCCCCAACAAGGCCTCCAGGTGCAGTGGAACGAATAAATCGTCGCTTTAGGGTTTTAACCTGCAAAAGCAACAAAAAGAATAATAATAGAGAAATAAATAAATAATTCTTTTGGTACTTCTTAACGTTCGAGTTTAATTGGTAAATTTTTGTAGATAATGTATGATATTGCAACAAAAAAAAAAATTATCTTAATGATAGTTTACTTAACCTTTGAGAGTGTTTTAATTTAAATATTCATACAGAAAATGATAAAAAGAAATTAGATTAAAATGATAAAACCATAACCATCTATTTTTTGTCTCTTTTATTTTAGAAAAAATGTGTTTTGAAATTTTTAATGATATAATTTGCATTCATTGAAGATAAAATCAATAAAGTTAAGCTAGTTATGTAAATATTTTACAACCACAACACAATTGCAATGATGATCAAGTGTAAAGAAAGACTATTGGTAAAGACTAAAACAAAAGCAAAAATCTGTTCATTAATAAATTGTTGTCTAACAGTAATATTGGGAGTCTAGTTGTGTTTAAAAGACAAGCAACTTTTTTCAAATATTCGGCCTATAAATTTCCCTTCACATGCATTTGATGTGTCTCTAGACAGTAATACCTTTAATTTAAAATCGTGTTCCTTTTCTTCGTAATTTGGAAGAAATTCTACTTGAACCTGTCGAATTATCAAAGGCGAACCAAAAAAATGCATTCGAATTATTATCAGAAACATATCAAGAAAGCAATTGCACTAGAAGTTTATTTTTAACAGAAAGCTTAACAATTATTTAGAAAGATAATTGAGGTTCTCAAATTACATTAAAGAAACTTCTAAGTTGGATATTGGTTTTTCCTGATGGCTTAGGAATGGAGGCCCAAATCTGTAGAAAAACACAAAAGAAAGAAAAGGTTGAAAAGATATCGATTCGATAATATCAGGAAGGGATAGCTAACATATTACCTTCTCAAGATCTCTTCTCAAATCAGCTTCTAATCTATCTTCTGGTGACTGTATAAGAAAAATGGAGTTCAATATCTAAACGAAAATGAGTTGCCAAACACTAGGATAAAACACACACCTTGGTTTTGTCACGTATGACAAACATCAATGTTATATTACGTGGTTCATTACAAAATCGGATCAGGACCTAAAACATATTAAAGCAAACACTTAATTACATGTATATGAAATCAACACACGGTAGCTACAAAATGATAATTTTGCATCTACAAGTTGCTTATGGAGCGACTTTTCCTGCAACAAAAATTAGATATTCCTGCCATAGTGTATATATACCTGCTGAAATACAGCTCTCAAAAGAGGCTTATTTGCAGCGTGCTCACGGCCAATGTCATGACACCACCTAGGTTAAGGAAAAATTACATCCACATAATGTAACAATACTGAGAAACTCAATTTTATTTTTTTTGGGAAGAAAATTATTAAATTTGTAGCAATACCTTATAAGTAATGCTACATATTACATAACATAGAAGTAACTACTTAAAAAATTAAAAAAGAAACTCTTACATATTTATTAAAACTACATCTGCCACAGCCAAAGCAAAAAGAGCACTCTGCTTTTCAAATGCAGTATCATCCTGCAAAGAAAATTAAACTATGCATGAGGAAATGAGTACATAATATATACATGGCCAAAAAAAGAAAAGTAACAATGTATAGAGTTTTACAATCATGAAGAATTAAATTTAAAAAGAAATTCTGTATATCACGTCTAATTGTATGTGTCGATTTTATGAGGAAGCTGAAATGAGTTGTGGCAATAAAATTGCCCACTATGTTTTGGTGAAAATTTAGAAGCAAAATTTATGGCAAATAGAACATCAAACCTCTCCTCTTTCAGTTCCATCTGTACCCTCTATATCCATCACAAGCGTGAGAGGCTCTATGTCAGGGCATCTTGCCAACCAAACCCCTAGAGTTGTTTGAGACCTAAAAATATACAATACTCCTTGTCATTTAACTGATCATAAGCGACAAAATATTCACTTGTATTTCAGAATTACATGCCTTCCATCAGAATTGTTCATCTCCTTGAAGTTGGTACGAAACAAATGATTGAGTAATGTGCTTTTCCCTGCAGAAACCAGGTAATAACAAAAATGGTACTCTTAGATAGCAAGGCTAAATTTTTTCAGGTAGGAAAGTACATTATTTTAATAAAATATTAAGGACACTTTGCTCATCAAACAAATTTTTACCAATCTTTGCTTCTCTGTTACCCACGTTCTCAAATAAGTACAAAAGCATTATTGTTCCACGAAAATTCGATTTTTCTGAGATTTTCTACTAATATGAAATTAACAGTGGCAAATAAAAAGTAGGTGAAATGAAACTTGTGAAATCACGAGTTGGTAAACTGTAATTCAATCAGAACACAAGTGGATAAATACTAAGAACCCATACAATATAAGTACGACTTTACTAGTTTGTATTTATGCTTTAATTAAAATTCGTCAATTGGACTCTATTACAATAATCTATTGTAGTTCAATTACATCCCCTCCCGTTGTCCTAAGTCCATTTGTGTTATTAGCAATATGCACTCTTATAGCACTAAAAGAAGCCAACAGTCGTCTTTCCTAATATCACTTACATGAATACATTATGCAATTACGTGACAACTTTTCAATTTTTGCTGACAACAAAAATTGTCAGTAAAAGAAACTTTTTGTTTGGTATAATTCTATGTATCAAACAATGAAATGGCTTGGATAGCCTTTTCGTTGCCAGAGCTACATAAAGTAATGGGAAAGAACATTTTCAAATATCAATAAGGGTATTGAATAAAGAATAATGCATACCACTACTTTGTGGACCCATTATAGCGATTACAGCATATGAACGACCACATTCGCTGAGTTTTACTTCTCTCACAAAATCCATCAATCCCAAATCGTTG
>QAOA01004945.1:0-26967 GCA_003255065.1 Cercis canadensis
AATTTCAAAACTTAAATTAAAAAAAAAAAAAGAAGAAATGAAGATAATCATAAGTTTTAGGGTTTTATGCTGTGACTTTGTGGATATGATATCTTTTGCAGATGATTACTTCAACTCATAGATGCCATTTGTTATGAAGCCAATTGCTCAAGGTGGAGTTCCATTAGCCATGATTCTGATTTCTGAACCACGTGTTTGCTGTTCCTGGAGAAAGATTGACAGCAACAACTTAGGCAGCACACCAACAAACACATACGGCCTACAAAAAGATTCGTTAGAAAATTCCACCACACATTTTACATTTTATTTTTGAGTAAAACCTTTTTTTGTCCCTGAAAAATTTAATGATGGACAAGTTAGTCCCAAAAAATGTTCGCTGACAATTTCGTCCTCAAATTATGGTTCCGTACGACAAATTAGTCCTCGAAAAATTTTCGCTGACAATTTAGTCCTCAAATTATGGTTCCATACGACAAATTAGTCCTCAGTTGAGGATTAATTCGAGAACTAATTTATCGTATGAAACCATAATTCGATGACTAAATTGTCAGCGAATATAATTCGATGACTAAATTGTCAGCGAATATAATTCGAGGACTAATTTGTCGTACGGAACTATAATTCGAGGACGAAATTGTCAGTGAACATTTTTGGAGGACTAACTTGTCAATTACTGAATAATTTAGAGACTAAAAAGGAATTTTACTCTTTATTTTTTTTTTGCAGTTATTAATCATGCAGAACGTGTTGTTAATTTATAGTGAAAGAGATGATGTTTACACTTTGTAAAAATTAAAAAATCGTAAAGCTATACTTTATACAGCATGGCTTTTGTGGTTCAGTTTTTTTACAGTATTCTTTTATTAAAAAAAATTGGCACATCTTCCTAAACATCAACTTCGAAGATCATGGATCATGGTGTCCATTGACTCCACTCTGCAAACTCAATTTACTATTTTACCCAAAAAAGGACTCAATATTTACCAGAAAAAACAATATTCCAAGATAATGGTTGTTTAATTTGCACGTGACTTCTGCTGCTACCAATTATTCCATTCTGCTATAAAAGGAAAACCTCTCTACAAGCATTTCCTCAGTGTACCCACAAGAGTCTAGCTTAGTTGGAGCATTATTTTTCACTAACAAGATATGGGTGGGCTAGAGCTAGTGTGGAATGGGAGATTGCTTGTTCTTCTGCTGTTGATGCCAGCAGTTCTGGGTTGGGGACCTGAAGGCCACTATGCAACGTGTAAGATAGCAGAGGTGAGCAACTGAGGATATATATTAATGTTCAGTTTTAATTGCTGAAAGAACTGCTTTGTTCTTTGTTTTAGGTATATAAATTTGTGGTATTCAAGGAGTTTTGTACTGTTTTTTCTTTTGCACAACTTTGAGGATCTTTAACCTAATTTTTTAAGCAGTGAAAAGGAAAGGTGTGACACTCTGCTTTAAACAAATATATTAATGGGATGCTTTAATTCCTCCATTTTCTCTTTATATATGGACTCAATAGTCAATAAGTTATGACTACCTTTGAATATTTATAAATGTGGTGTGTTTACAATAGGTTTATCTAGAGATTAAGATGCTGATAAGGTAATTTTGGATGTTTGAAGGGGCATCTTAGCAAAGATGCTGTGGTTGCAGTGAAAGATTTGCTTCCAGAATCAGCTGAAGGTGATTTGGCATCACTTTGCTCTTGGCCTGATGATGTTCGGAAAACTCCCCAATATCGATGGAGTGCTGATCTACATTTTGCTGACACTCCAGATTTCAAGTGTAACTATGAATATTGCAGTAAGTTTGGCTCTATTTTTGCTACTTGTCTAATTTTTCCACAAGGAATAGTGGTTATATTATTCTCAACTTTTAATTTCTAACAAAAACTTCATTTCCCTTCTTATAGGAGATTGCCATGATTTCTATGGGAATAAAGATAGATGTGTGACTGCAGCAATACAAAACTATACAACGCAACTCAAATCAGCTAATGCAGATACCAAATCTGAATCAAAATGTAAGCATTTAGTGCACTAGACTCTTAACTTGTCCATTTCTTTACTTCCATGTTCTTACATTTTCTGCACTTTCTTTTTTGCAGACAATTTGACAGAGGCACTTTTGTTCTTGTCACATTTTGTTGGGGATGCTCATCAGGTTTGCTCTTCCAAGCTCCTAGTAACACCTTACAACTTCAAAGCATCTTGCAAAATACAAACTTCTGTTTCAAAGAGTACTTGTTATCCTCAAATGAACTCTATTATATTTCATAATCATCTTATAAAAAATACAGCACCTTAATTTCGAATCTTACTTTGATTTCTGCAAACTTGATATCCAACATGAAAACGTGTGTTCTAAGGAATTCATTCATCATTGTTTCCATTTTCTGCTGCAGCCCTTACATATGGGTTTCATTGGTGATCTTGGTGGCAACACAATAAAACTTCATTGGTATGATGAGCAAACAAATCTTCATCGTGTAAGTGTTAGAATCCTTGTGAATTTTTCTTTGTCTCCTCTGTAGATTGACAAGGTTAAATTCGAAGAATCGGATTAATTGTGTTTAGTATATACATGCATGTTTGCCTATAGCAGTAATTTTTAATGCTGTAAATATAGTAAGTTTGCTTTTGGTTCAGGTATGGGATGACAAGATTATTGAGTCTGCTCTGAAAACATTCTATGGTTCAGATCTTAAAGTTATGATACAAGCCATCCAAAGGAATATTACAGTAAGTAATTTGTTTGATTCTTTATGTGCTTTTATTNTTTTCTCAATACCACTCACAAATTCAATTCTCAATTACACTAGAAAATATCCCTGAATGCAACCAAGAAAGCTATCCTCAGAAAGTACCAATGTGCTAGGGATCTTAAGTTAAAATTTCAAGATTCAACTATGGAATTTATATGGCTTCATCTTCTGATGCTCTTTAACTGCATAAAGTATTTTTATAGATAAAGAGAAAATTATTTAATTAAATTCTTAACCTTAGCTCCATTGAGTTAGAGGTTACATATGAATGTAAAAAATGAAGTTGGAAAGAAAGGGAAACAAAAATAAGGAGAGAAGAGATGAAAGAATGTGAATTCCGAGAGAGGGCTAGCTCACTTGTAATAGACATAGTCATATAGTTCAATACCTTTTCAGGAAAAAGAATTTCCTTCAGCTAATTTTCTTTACCTATGTGCAAATGATGCACATACTCAGCAAAGACAAGGCATATATAAGTATTTATATGGAATTTCATTCTATAAAAATTATAGTGATTACACTTTTCTTGGACTTGAATCTGCACAAGCATAGACCCAAGAGACTGACAAATATGTTATTATTTGTTTTTTGCAGAATAATTGGTCTGATGATATAACTTACTGGGAACATTGTGCACACAATTACACAGCTTGTCCAGATAGGTACATGTTTCCTTTTCAAATCCTTATATGCTATTTTTTTTTTTTTTCTGATATTAGCTTCTATAAGCATGATTACCTCTATCTCATTTGGCTGCTAATTTTTCAGGTATGCTTCTGAAAGTATTAGTTTAGCATGCAAGTATGCATACACAAATGCTACAAAAGGAAGCACTTTGGGAGGTATCTCCAACTTTCTGGCCTAGCTATAGATATTGTAAAAAACTCAAAGTCAAAAATAGAGAGAGTACACTTTCTGTAGCAGTTTTCACTTAATGTTGTTTTGTGCCATCTTCCTTAACTTTACTACTGCGCATAATTAATTCAACAAATTATTGCACATTCAATAGTCTCACTAGCACAAATTTGCTGTTTTTGATTTCATAATGCAGATGATTACTTCCTTTCGCGGCTGCCTATCGTGGAGAAAAGACTAGCCCAAGGTGGTGTGCGACTGGCAGCTATCCTCAACCGTCTTTTTGCTCCTCAGATCAGAATTGCTCAAGCTTGAAGACATGTTCAGTAATGAGTAGATCATTATCATGGGGGAACCAATAAGATATTTATAACTCTATCATTTGTAGAGACCTTTGAGAACATAGTACTTAAGCTTGACTTCCTCCATTTCTTTCAACCCTTCTAATTAAGTTCTATATATATATGAAGTTGCTGATGGAAGTTTGAAAGCAAGAACTTTCCATGTCCGATCAGTGCTGAAGAGAGAAAAGGACTATTAGAGTTTGTGTGCTTTCGGTTCAATTTTTTCTTTGTGGCAGGTTCCTTGTTTTCTCCTTTGCTTTTTATCGAAATTTAAAATTGTTAGTTCTATTTCAACCTTATGAGAAAATACCTAACAAAAAATCTTAGTTATCTTTATATAGATAAATAAGAATTTTCTTTTATTCAAAAGATTTAGCAACTTGTATCAATGATATTTTGTATATAAATATAATATAGATTTAACTTAAACATAAAATTAAAGGAAAAATTTAAAATAAAATCAAAATGATTATTTTGTAAATCTCATGAATATAAATACAAGGTACACAAATTTCTTCTTTTGAAAAAAAATTTGATACACAAGCTAAATTGTTTCTGATATAATTTATACATCAAAACAATAATAATTTGAACCAAAATTATGTTATAACTAACATTAATCATGAAAACTATAAAAATATCAAATAAATAAAAAATTATGTTATATTTATAATATTTTATAAATTTTTATATGAAAAAAAATTGATAATTTATAAATAATATAAATCGAAAATAAAATCTATCGGATTGTGAAAATAATATTTATATAAAAATAAAACTTGAATATAGATTTCTATAAAAAAAAATACAATAAATTTATAGATATATTAATGAGAAATTCTATTTTAATTTTTTTGGGGGAATTAACGAGAAATTTTGAAAAATTATAAAATTAAATAATTTCTGTCTTAATGTGGTATAAATTCATTCTACGTGTTTTCTAAATTTTAATTATTTAAGTCTACTTTTTAATTTCGTTAATGAATTGGGCTATGGGCCAAACTTGATGAGCCCAATATCCATAAGCCCAAACTAGGAAGCTATGATGGAGCTCAGGTGACCCATCAACCTCTTCCTTTACCGGGCTTTGTGTTGTGTGAGGGTTCTCTACTTTCCATTCCCACCCTTTCCTTCAAAAGTAAATTCCCCAATTAAGGGCAGAACTCCAATTTGCAGAGCTCCAGTTAGTTCCTTCTATCCTTCGTTCTTGCATTGCAACCAGAAACTTGTTTCAACTCTGCAAGATTTGATTTTTCTCAAATATTTTCATTCAGGTTTGGCTTTTTCTCTGATTTCTTCTCTTGCAGCCATGTTTGAAATTTCAATTTTTTATTTTTTTTAAAAGTTAAGGGTCAGAACTCCAATTTGCAGAGTACCCAAATTGCTCTCCTTGAAGTGTTTACCGCAGAGCTTGCTCTATTTCTGTACCATATCTTTGGCTGAATATTACTCGAATTCTGGGCATGTATGTGAAGAATTAGGGAGGAAATGCTTAAACTTTAGCTATCTTTTTCGTTTTGAATTGGTTCTTACATGCTGTGAGCTCTGAAAATTGATGTTAGAACTAGAAGAGGAACCTGAATTTTTATTTTTGTCTCTAACATGATTGCTGAGTTCTACCTTGTTTCAGCTTGTTGTAGAAGTTTTCTTTGTTGCTCTCCTATTTGATAGATTTGGACATAAAGGTATTTTCTGGGGTTAGTCATACATTTGATAAATGCTAAGTGCACACCATACACACAGACATTATTACACTGACATGGTGGATTCAGAAATGTTATGTAGTAAAAAATATATATATACACACTAAAAGAATTAATATCTTTTTTATTTTAGATATAATTTGTTTGTCCCAAATAACATATGATATTAATTAATTTGTTATATGAAAAGTCTCATCTATTTAACTCTCTTCTTTAATTCTTTAATGAATAGTAGAGATTATTTCAAATGAATAATAAAAATTAAATTTTAAAAGTTTTTTTTTTATCTCATTTCTTAAAAACTATTAAAGAAAACATATATATAAAAAAATTTAAAGAAAAATAAATAATAAATTTATATGTTAGTAATTTTCTAAAACATTTTTTTTAATTATTTTGTCTTGATTAAATTTTTTTCTTATAAATTTAACTAAATTCATTTAATTTTTTTTAGAGATTTATACTTTTATTTATTAGAAAATATAAAATTTATATAACATTTAAATTTAATTGTAATTTTATTTTTTTATTTTATCTAAATAAATAATTGAATCTCTTCATTTTAATTTTGAACAATTTAATCTTTTTATTTACCAAAATATTATAATTTTGTACTCTACCCTAATTATTTTTTAAGTTGTGATTTTAATTTTTTTTTTTTTTTTACAATTAATCATTATTTTTCAGCTAATTAAACTAAATCTATCTAAAATTACAATTAAATAAAAATGAGGAAAAAATAAAGAAAGGAAAAGCCAGGGCAACAGAATAGAACGATAGAGAAAGAGAACGGAGCGCGGGAGAGAAAGAGAACGATAGGGAGAAAGAACCTGGTTAGAGTGAAAGAATATCAAATAAAGATGGAGACAGAGCTAGAGCAAGAGGAATAAAAATAGTAACCCCTAAGCAGGGAGAAAGGAAGCAGATCGAGAAAGAGGAATTGAAATTTCAGATTTAGTGTGTGGGTAATCCTCTGTCTCCCTACTTCTGGGTAATCCTCTGTCTCCTTTATGAATCTGTGCTAATTAAAGGGGAAAAAAAAAAAAAGATCTGTCCGAAGTATGCTTTTATTTCTTGCCCGACGCTTTCCCTCAAGAGTCCCAATTTGCTCTCCCACTGTTGCTAGTGATATCTGAGGAAAAGCTTGGATGCTATGACGTTGGTGGGGGCAACTTTGTTGAATGATATATAACCATTGAAAATTATTTCTTGTTGTGGGGGCAAATGCCCCCACATCCTTGTACATAGATCCGTCATTGCTCACTGCTCACACACAGTTGAAATTGAAGCTGTTGGATATTTCCAAGTGTGGAATGTGAAGTAGTGTAAAGTAAAATGATGTGGTAGAAGGACTTGCAAGGATACCTGATGATTTTCACTGGAATCTTGAAACTGCTTCTATTGTTTCTTTGATACATAAAAGTTCCGCTCTGTACTATATTTTCTTTTTGGCCAATCCACTGTAAATGTTCAGTCATAAGGTTTCTCCGTTCTCACTAGTTTTACATTTGTAGCTATGGTGGGACTGTCTCTTGGAGAAAAGCATTTCATAGAAGGTGGTATTGCCCAAGACCTCCGGTCTGATGGTAGAAAGAGGTTGACATACCGGCCTATCTATGTTGAAACTGGAGTCATTCCCCAGGTAATAGATTTGTCAGTTGAGAGATTAATCTGATTTAGTCACCTAGTTTTTAGCTGGCTGGCCCATGTGTATTTACTTACTTTATGTAGTTTTAATTTCTACATATGATTTTAGGCAAACGGCTCAGCAAGAGTCAGGATGGGTGCTACTGATGTCATTGCCAGTGTGAAGGTATGTTATTTTTCAAAATGCTGGAACCGTTGGTGTTTAAGGGGATCACAAATCCCATTTGTAGTGTGGTACAAATTTTGCTAATAATATTAGTTCTTTTACAAAGTCATGATATATTTGCTACACAAGTGCAGGCTGAACTTGGAAGGCCAAGCTCATTGCAGCCTGACAAAGGGAAAGTCTCTATACATATTGATTGCAGTCCGACTGCAGAGCCTGCTTTTGAGGTTGCATATTCTACTCTGCCTATTTTTCTACTTCCTCTTCTCTACTGAAGTTAATACTGTGGTTTTCTCCATATAACATGGCGTTAATTACCATGACTGAGACTGATGAAACATATCAGTCATCCTCAATAGCTTAGTAAAGTTAACTGGTGCAATGGACTTATAAGCTTTAGACTCTGCCTTGAATTGGTTTCTAATCATTGCTGTCTTTATTTTATGATTCTTCAGAAATTATAAACATCTGTTTTGGCTACCTCCGATTGCCTTTTGTATTTCAATATGATAATTTTTCTTGTGCATGTTTTACAGGGTAGAGGGGGTGAGGAGTTGTCCTCAGAACTGTCAATTGCTCTCCAACTTTGTCTCTTGGGTGGTAAAAGTGGAGCAGGTCAGTCTTCATTGTAGCATGAGGAAAAGTGGTGCAGTTTTTATTTTCTACCATATGATTTGCCTCCCATGTTCTTGCCTTCTTTTAATCTTTCATTAATAGGTCTTGTGCTTGACTTATTTTTTCAGGTGCTGGAATTGATCTCCGCTCACTGATTGTTGTGGAAGGAAAAGTTTGTTGGGATCTTTACATCGATGGTCTTGTTGTTAGTTCAGATGGGAATTTGTTAGATTCCCTTGGTGCTGCCATTAAGGTACTAAGTAGTATACTAGGAACCATGTCTTTCCTGCTCAAGCTTGTATTGTTGAAAAGATGATGATAATGGATTGGTTGACATAAGAAAAATACGCATTTCTGAGACTTTGATTTCTATCCTTTTGTGATGATGGCAATTATGCTTAATTTTTAATTTTTTGCCCATTTGTCTTGTTTGAGCTGTTGATATTACAAACATATGGTATGTGGGCATTATGAAGGCTATGGAGTAAGGCATTTTGAGAATAATTAGATGTTTCTTGAAACATGTGATCTTCAGTAATTTTTTCTTCAAACTGTAAAGGAAAAATATTTTATTATTCTCTGGATACTTTCCAAAAATTGTTTTTAACATTTTTGAAAACAGTTTTGTTAGAGTGTTGTCCCATGTATTTCCTTTTTTCATGATGTGAAGGTTTCTATAATGGTAAAAATGCATCTAATTCCTGTTATTTTTTAAGGCTGCTTTGAGCAATACAGGCATCCCAAGTGTCCAAGTTACAGCTGATCCTTCAAGTGATGAGCAACCAGAATTTGACATAAGCGATGAGGAGTTTGTACAGTTTGACACATCTGGAATCCCTGTTATAGTTACACTGACTAAAGTAACTATTTTTTCTCTTCCATCTATTCAGATTAACCATATTGGTGATAATTTCCTACGATCTTACTGATTTGTAGGTTGGTAGGCACTATATTGTAGATGCCACTGCAGAAGAGGAATCACAAATGAGCTCTGCTGTTTCTATCTCTGTCAATAGGCAAGGGCACATCTGTGGGATAACCAAGCGAGGAGGTGCCGGCCTGGACCCAAGCATTATTCTTGATATGATATCCGTGGCAAAACATGTAAGTGAGCAGCTCATAAACAAATTGGATTCTGAAATAGCTGCTGCTGAAGCCGAAGACGAATCATGATATACTTAGAACCTATGATAACTGACAACTAGGATGTGTTGTACACTAAGATCTAATCTTTTGATGGTTGACTCAGAGCAAGTTTTTCTAATTTGGTAACCCGTGTTATGTAGGGATTAAATCAGAGTGTATTTCAGAACTTTCCATTTCTTTTGAGTTGAGCTGACCTGATTGCACCATGGATATGGGTCAATGCTAAGTTTGAAAGACAAATTTTTGGCTTTTAGAGGGAATGAAGTAAAAGAAATTCCAGCTACCAATGTGAAGTTTTTAGGGAAATGTTTAGTATAGTAAAAATGGAATTCTGATCTCATAGTCTCTTGGGTTGAAAATGTTGAAGCTACATAATCTGAGCCAAATATATGCCTTGTAGCGGCAAGTGGCATTAGAAAATTATCTAATAAATTTCTTATTACACAAAAATAATTTGTAGTTTATTGGATATTTATAAAAAATTTATGTAGTAGTTTATTAGATAATTTGTTAATTATTATCTAATAAGCTACATACAGAAAAAAAAATTGGTACAATAAACTACATAAAAATGAACCTATAGTTGGTTAAATATAGGAATTATATCTCTTACAAGGTTTAATAACCATTAAATTATGAATTCTTCTATCACGAAAAGAATAGAAAAATATTCAATGCATATAAACAAAATGTAAGTAAAATGTTATAGGACATTCTCTTCAGTGCATTGAACTTTGCGAGGACAAACTATTAAATGTTTTCTATTTTTCTTTTCATTGCCATTAACCCAAAATGATTTTTTTTTAAAGTTACGAAAATGCCCATATTTTTTGTGTTTTATGCTTGTTAACTTAGTTTACATCTAGGGTATCTTTACATCTTTTGAATAAGAGACTAATCCATATTCGGGACGAAAATAGTAACCAATAAATTTCTCTCAACAAGTGCGACTCTAAAGATTTAAACTTGTTAATTTAATGTAATTATATATAAAAGAAAGGAAAAATTACTTATAATATAATAATCGTATTTTAAATTTTATTAATCATCAAAGAACTGCAAAAGTACATCACCCTTCAATCCTTACGATATTTGGGATACTTGCGTAGTGTATAGAGAAGCCAAAACATAAAAACGAAAACAGAAGAGAAGGGAAACTTCTGAACCAAGGAGAGGTTAAGGCAATCTATGGGGTACAAGTAGGTACTTTACCCTGAACTATAGGCTTGACGTTCAAACATTTTGCAGTTGCTGGTGCTCCATTGAATGTAAGGTCAATGTTGCTAAGTTTCACTTCCTCACATGGTACACCACGACTACAAAGAAGTGAGACTCCTTCCTTAGTGGCAGAGGTGCCCCTGATGTTGTTGAATGTGATTTTGCTTATCTTTATTTTCGATGGAGTCTACAAACATTGAAGGCAAAAAAAAAAAAAAAAAAAAAAAAAAAAAAAAAAAAAAAAAAATTAAAAAACGACAAAAAGTTTAGTGTCTCAAATATTTATGCACATGCATGATAAACCAAAAAGAGAAGCTCCAGTTAGATGCAACTAGAGAAGACATTCCATGCACTTTGGCTTATCGAGTTTGTTTATTTTGTTATTAAGCATGATTATAGTTGCTATAGAAAGTTTTATTCATCTGCATTGAATTGGAATTGTCCCAATTCAAAACTAAGAGTGAAACTCAGTCAAATACCTGTTTCGAGCATTGATTCCATGGGCAGTACTCTTGATCTATGATTATAGGAAAACTGACTTTGATCATTATAATGTCTTCAAAATGCATATCAGACACATGAATGGTTGATGGGGAACTTGGCCATGTCTTGATCCTCACACCATTTAGTGTGTTTTGTAGTGTGCAGTTCCTGACTATGAGACCTTCCACAGGCTCTTCATTATTATACCTTCCAAGGCTTCCAACACTAATTCCATGTCCAGGTCCACAAGTTACCTTTTCAACAGTCACCTGTTTGGTGCCATCACCCACAGAGATGCAATCATCACCGGTAGCAATGTTTGAGTTAAGAACTTTGATATCACTTGATTTTCCAATATGGATACCATCAGTATTGGGGCTATCTCCAGGGGCACTGACGGTGAAGTGTATAAATGAAACATTCTTGCAGCCCAAGACATTGACATGAAAATTTTTGCTATCCTTTGAAGTTATACCCTGGATTATTGAATGGCTGACGAAGCCAAAACCAAAATTCTGGTCGTATTTTTGGAGAAGCACAAATTGTTAGAGTGATTGATAAAAATGAATTAGCTGTAGAATAAAATTGAAATGGACAAAATATTTACCATTGAAAGCTTCTTGCAGTCTTTAGTTGTATGACAGTTATTTTGTTTCCAAGCAGTTGTACCTTGGCCATCAAAAGTACCACTACCGAACAAGGTCAAGTAATCAATATAATTGAATCTAATCCATTGAGTATTGCCATCTAGTTGGTTATGGTCTGCTGGTGCTTGGATCGTCCCATCAACCTGAAAGTCAAGAGGAGCCTTGCAAGGACCTTTGAACTCGATTTGGCCTAACTTGTATGTACCTTTAGGAATATAAATTGTGCTTCTAGTTGTTGATGCACATGCTTCATTCCAAGCTTTTTTCAAACCCTAAGAACACAAGCAAACAGAAAAAAATGCAAAAAGGAATAAGACCTAGCAGGAAATTCTATTTATATAAAGCTAACAGAAAGTTTTGTGAATTCAAAATGTTCTTACCTGGGTTATATCTCCATTGGCTACCCCATATTTTGTTATATCAAGGACTGCGCATAGGGCATAGTTGGCAGAGGAAACTAGCAATAAGAACCAAGAAAACGTGGTAACACTCAATTTCATATCCATCTTGATTTATTCTTTGTCCTTACAAACTCTATAGCTCCTTTCTTCGCTTGTTCAAGTTGAATGTCCCCATATGCAGTCTATTTATACTACGGCTACGAAGATTCAAGGCCACTAACATGATGAACAAACTTACATCCGATTTAGTAAATTAGCTTTAATTGTTTCTTTTTCCTTTACAGAAACTAAAAAATCTTAACCAATGCCATCCCCAATCGGCGGAAACAATCATCCAGTGGCCCCAAAGAGAAAAAAAAAAAGTTGTCTGGTTCAGCGTCTGCTCTGGTCTTCTATTATTAGGTTTTCACTTTTTCTTTTGACACTTCAAAAATAATCACAATCTATTTCTGTAACCATTATGTAAGGGAAAGGAGAGAAAGGAACAACGTTAAGTCCTTCAAAAACCCTAAATGAACGGTGAAAGAGTTTTGGAAGATTAAACCCCAAGTCCTTCATTTTCCTCCCTCCTTAAAAGAAACTAATAATAATAATAAAATGTCTGTCAAGTCTCAAACATAGGAGATGGTTGGTTACTTCCTCTCATTCCCAGCAATTCAACCCCCTGCAAAAAAAAAAACTGTCAAATTGTCTCGTTGAAACTGCAAAACAAAATATTTCTAAAAATCACTCTGCAAAAAAAAAATTTCAGACTCAGAAAAATTATAATAATTTTTTAAATTAAATAACTAAATCTTACAAGAAATCATATAATATTATTTAAAATTTGTCAATATATATTTACCAATACAATTTGTAAACTATACTAATAAATCTGGGAAAGGAATTACATAGTTAATGCTCTTTCCAAGATAAAACAAAGTTTCGTTTAACATGTATATTTGACTTATCTTAGTCAATTTCCTATCCTTTCACTTTGATATATATTAACCCATTGCGATATCCATCAATCAATTAAAATAAAGAACCCATTGTTACACTATTCTTTATTGAACATTTTTATTACGAATTTAAGTTTTCTTTAAATATGTAACTTACTTATTTTGGGAGAAAAAACAAAACTGCGGAACAACAGAGTCCTTCAAAGACAAAATATAGATTTGAAAAAGATACAAAAGCTCATTATTAATATAAAAGAAATACTGATCAATATGGTGCATTAGCCAAGTAAATAAAAGCTCTATAAATGTATTCATCAAGAAAATTATCATATGCTTCAATATTAGAGGAAAGCAAGGAAGATTTGCTCTTCAATAACAAAGTTTGGGATCGTCCTGCAATGGTTCATAAGGCTTCAGAGGACCTAGAAGAATTTAATTCATCATTGTAGTAGGTTTAGTTTACCTCTACTTATACTAAGTAATGCTCTTAAGTGGTATGCCAAACTAGGTAATTAAGTACTTTCTACCAAAATTTGAACAGTCATTATCGCAAGAACTATACTAAACCTCTATTTGGCCAAGGCAGAGCCCACCACCCTCTCTCTTTTCAAACCAGCCATTAAATGCAAATATAGAACTTCAGTTTACATTTTACAAGTAGTTGATGTTTTTGCACCCTCTCATCCCCTTCACAAGCTGTTATATGAACCACCTTCCTTATCAGGCAATCCTTCTTAACATATGTTCCTTCTTTACACTTCCTTAGGACATGCAGTGACATTTATTGATTCAACGAAAGAAATAGCATGAATTCAGTGAAGCCAAAACAAAATGAGCAATAAGAAAAGGACATAAAAATATTATCAAGGTAGCTGAGATTGATAATGCTTACAAGGTACTAGAATTAAAAGATAGCATCGCACTTTCTTTTGGTTTCTTGACAGCATGCCAAATCAATAACTAATGTTCAACTTTGACCGCGAAAAGCACTTATACAAAAAGAACCATACCTAGTTAAAAGATGTAAAATATCTACAAAATGGTATGGTTTTTCTCAATCAAATTATATAAACGATGTATAAAAAAGTACATTTTCTCAAGAAATTGCTGATATGGTTTTTCAGATTCCAATTTCCCCGGGCAATGACAAACTGGTAAAGTGTTACTAAGGATGAAGCATAACCCGCTTCAATNACTAAAGTTCAACTTTGACCACGAAAAGCACTTATACAAAAAGAACCATACCTAGTTAAAAGATGTAAAATATCTACAAAACGGTATGGTTTTTCTCAATCAAATTATATAAACGATGTATAAAAAAAGTACATTTTCTCAAGAAATTGCTGATATGGTTTTTCAGATTCCAATTTCCCCGGGCAATGACAAACTGGTAAAGTGTTACTAAGGATGAAGCATAACCCGCTTCAATCAGGTTATAAGGTGGCTTTGAAAATTTTATATGATAATGGTATATCTCAGAGGTCTGAAATATTGTTGAAATTTATATCTATTTTTTCATAGTAATCATTCACGATATTAGGTCAGAAATATTGCTGAAATTGATCAAGAAAAACGTAAAACATAAGAATTAAAGGTGTACGGAGGGAAGTGAATAAAATCCAATAGGAAGTAAATAATAAATAAGCTCTCAATTCACACATTTTAAATATGAGAACTTCATTGGTAACATGAAAGTTTAAAATTTCAAACATCTGTCTCACATGTATCTTTGGTACTGAAAGCAAACTAAAATATTCGTTTCTAGGAAAAATTCAATTTCGTTCAAGTGAATAAAATTGGTTTTAATCATACCGAACTAAATATGATTTTGTTTGCATCTCAAGTTCATTAAAACTGTAACATTTAAAAATTCTTGCGTTGAAAAGTTTACAACCACATGATAATTGTTTAGCGGCACACACATATATATATATATATATATATATATATATATATATTAAAACGCTTTCAATCAAAGAAAATTGTGGTTATTAAATTCAACATCTCATTCATGCATGATAATTGTCATGAACTTGAAACAGTGTGCAGATTACTATTTTTAATAAGAGTAAAACCCTTTTTTAGCCCTTGAAAAATATAGCTACTGACAAATTCGTCTTTCAAAAATTTTCAATGAAAAATTGGTCATTGAATTATTATTCTGTCTAACAAATTAGTCCTCCGGTACTTTAATGAGAAAATATCTGGATCCCTGCAGACCCATTTCCTAAATTTTTTTCATTGATCTTACCCAGCTATATTTAAGCCCTCATTTTCTTATTTCAATTCCTCCTTTTCTTTTCACTGATCTTGCCTACCGGAGGACTAATTTGTCAGTGGAATAATAATTCAAGAACTAATTTGTCACCGAAAATTTTTGGATGACGAATTTATCAATGACTGCATTTTTCAAAGACTAAAAAAGGGTTTTACTCTTTTAATAATAGCACAGCTATAATTGTTTTGTAATGGAATAACTGCATATTTTACAACAAAATTTTCATTTCAAATCACCAAAGTTATAATATATTTTCGTTTTGAAGTCTATGGAGAGTTTGTTTTTGTTATATTCTACCGAAATTTCATCTCATTGTTGTGTGAAGATTTATCTTCATATATATGTACCAATCTATATCAGTAAGGCCATGGATCACAATGGCAATGAATCCTTGCCTTCAGGTTGCATTAAGAGTGTTAGCAAAGATTATGTAATAAGAAAACAAATCTCAAATTTAAAGGCCAATCTCTCAAGTATGTGAAATTTTCTGCAAGAAAACTCGAGCGAGTGACCTTTCTTTCCTTTTGAAGATGTGAAACATACATGACATTGATAATAATAACAAAATCATGTCTATTAGTTAACTCACTATATACGTATTACAAATGTCATCCCATTTTCCTTGAATGGGGATTCCTTATATGGTTTTCAAAGAACAGAAAAAACTAAAAGAAGGAACAGAAAATTTTGATCCAAGGAGAGCCTTGAAAAAGTTTAAGACTCTAAGCTGCAGGACAAGCGGGTGCTTTCCCCGAAACTATGGGCTTAACATTAGAGCATTTAGCAGTTGCAGGAGATCCATTGAATGTGAGATCAACGTCACCAAGCTCCACACCTTCACATGGTACACCACCGCTGCAAAGAAGAAGAACTCCTTCCGCAGTTGCAGAAGTGCCTCTAATGTTCTTGAAGGTGACCTTGCTTATCTTTATTTTTGATGGATTCTACAGCTAGAGAAAAATTTGATTAAAAAAAGTTTAAGAAACCTCAGTGCTCCAAAAAAATTCACTAACATATATAAAATTTAAAGTATAAGGTTAGGTGATTTTATGTCTGAATTGAATCAAACAACTTTGCTAAGGAGGGGAGGGTTTCAAGAAAGTGAATTAAAGAGATACCTCTAATTGTGTAACTTACGTGCTAAGAGATGCAAAAAAATAAATTTCAGAGTGTTTTTAACTAAATACCTGTTTCGTGCACTGATTATATGGGCAGTATTCTTGATCTATGATTATAGGGCTTTTGACATTTTTCATTATGATGTCCTCAAAATGCATATCAGTGATAGTAAGTCTTCCTGGAGTATCAGGCCAAGTCTTGATCCTCACACCATTGGTAGTGTCTTCTAATGTGCAATTCCTGACTGTAAAACCTGCTACAGGCTCTTCTTTATCATACTTCCAAAGGCTTCCAACACTAAAACCATGGTCAGGTCCACAATTTACCTTTTCCACAGTTACTTGATTGCTGCCATCCCCTCGAGAGATACAATCATTGCCAGTAGCAATATTTGAGTTAAGAACATTCACTAATGTTGATCTCCCAATATGAATTCCATTAGTGTTGAGGCTCTCTTGAGGGGCAGTGGCCGTGAAGTGATCAAATGTAATATTTTTGCAGCCCAAAAGATTTACACGGAAGGATTTGCTGTCCTTTGATGTTATTTGCGTGATAAGGGCATTGGTGAGGAAATGGAAACCAAAATTCTGTCCAATTCACAGGAAATCATTTTGTTAGTTTGTTTAATAAAAATGCACCAGTTGTAGAATTCAAATGGATAAAATTACTTACCATGGAAGCCAACTTGCAATCTTTGCTTTTTCCGCAACCATTTTGTTTCCAAGCAGTTGCACCTTGGCCATCAAAAGTTCCGCTACCTGATAAAGTGAAGAGTTAATGTATCCAAATTTAATCCACTGTTCGACCACTAATTTGGCAGGGTCTGCTGGTGCTTGAACTGTGCCATCAATGTGAACCTCAATTGCTGCCTTGCAAGGACCTTTTAACTCCACTGCGTTTAACATGAATGTACCAGCAGGAATCACAACTTTGCTTGGAGTTGGTGATGCACATGCTTCTTTGAAAGCATTTGTCAAAGCCTTAAAATCATAAGAACAGAAATTAATGAAAGAAGAATAAAACGCATACCCATGAACTTTAAGTGGCGAAATCATTATGTGAATTCAAACTGTTCTTACCAGAGTTATATCTGCATTGGCTGCTCCGCCATATTTTGTTATATCGAAGACGGTTTGAGCTCTGGCCGAGGAAGCTAGCAATAAGAACAAAGCAAATGTGGCCAGACTCAATTTTGTCTCCATTTTCAAGCTCAATGTTGTTTGCAAAAGATGATTGAATCCCATTTAATTGAAGAGTATTTATATTGCAGTGGGGAAGCTTCAGGGCTGTTAACAAGGTCAACAAACTTTTATCTAGTTATAACTTGGTCTATAATAAGATTTGATGTTTCGATTGTGCTTCTGATCTATTTTTGGCATTTCCTTTACCATCACTAATTTATAACTAACTACTATTGTAACTTTAATAAGTAAAAGTTAAGAGGAGGATAATTTAAGAGTTTGTCTTTGCTTTGAACCTCCGTATAAAAAAAAAAAAAAACAAAGGATAAACTATATAAAACTCTCTTAAGCTTTATCCAATAAGCGAAAGTCCTTATGGTTTAAAAGCGTACATAAAACTCTCTAAACTTTACAATATATACAAAAAAAAAAATCTTTTTTGCTTTAGTTAATGGACTGAAATAACATATGTCATTTATGTGAATTCATTAACCTTTAATTAAAGAACTTATATCCTAAATTTGGGATGAATTATTATGAATATTGGGAGCAATTATTATTATTTATTTGGAATTAAAGTGCCGGTAATTCATCACAATTCATCCGTAATTTGATATTATAGTACTTAAATTAAAGGTAAATAATATCATGTGTCGGGATATTTTCAACCATTGACTAATGGCCAAATGGATTGAAGGGATTTTGTTACACGATTTGTAAAGTTTAAAGAGTTGTATGCACATTTCTAAAATTAATTATGAGATGTTTTTGACATTGAACAAAGTTAAAGAGAATTATTTACATTTAATAATAATAATAATAATAATAATAATAATAGAACAGTCACATTTAGAAAATTTAAAGTAGTACCATGCATCTAATAAAATTCATTTGTTGCATTTTTTTTGTGGGCCACTATCCTTCATGTCCCTACATAGAAGAAGTTTCATTTATCAAATTCAAACAAATCCTCTTGGAACTAGAAATTAGAAGGTGTTTGTTATCCTACCNTAGTACCATGCATCTAGTAAAATTCATTTGTTGCATTTTTTTTGGGGGCCACTATCCTTCATGTCCCTACATAGAAGAAGTTCCATTTATCAAATTCAAACAAATCCTCTTGGAACTAGAAATTAGAAGGTGTTTGTTATCCTACCAACTTCATTTGGGGGTAGCGCAACCTTAGCAAGTTGGGTGGGTTTGGGTGCATTTAGTGTTATTGTGAATATCTTGAAAAATTGAGTTATTCAATATGTATTAGAATAAACAGTTCCTTATAAAATGTAAGTATGGCGCAATATAAGAAAGCTAGCTAGAAAACATAACTTTCTGAATTTTTTGAATATGTTTTTAGTATGCTTTCTTATATTGTATTGTTCTTCTGTCTTATAAAGAATTATTTCTTTAGGTTGAACGGAGAAAGTACATAAAATCAAATAGGAAGTAAATAATATATAAGCTCTCATTTTACAAATCTTATATATGAGAATTTCATCTAGTAACATGAAAGTTGAAATTTTCAACTGTCTGTCTCAAATGTATCTTCGGTATTCAAAGCAAACCAAAAATAGTCATTTCTAGGAAAATTTCAATTTCGTAAAAGTGAATAAAATTGGTTTCATTCGTGCTACATTATATATGATTTTGTTTGCATCTCAAGTTCATTAAAAATATATCATTCAAAAATTCTTGAGTAGAAGTAGTTTACAACCACATGATAACTGTTTAGAAGAAAATTTTTTCTTATAAAAATCAACTCCTCTATCTTGCATGATAATTGTCATGAACTTGAAACTGTGTGCAGATTACTATTTTTAATAATAGCACAACCATAATTTTTTTTGAAAGGGAATAACTGCATATTTTATAACAAAATTATTATATCAGATCACCAAAGTGATAATATATTTTCATTATGAAGTCTATAAATTTTATACATTCTACTTAAATTTCATCTCATTGTAGTGTGAAGATTTTATCTTCATATATATGTACCGATCTATGTCAGTAAGGCCATGGCTCACAATGGCAATGAATCCTCGTCTTCAGGTTGCATTAGGCGTGTTAGCAAAGATTGTATAATAAGAAAACAAACCTCAAACATAAGGCCAATCTTTCAAGTATGTGAAACTTTTTGCTAGAAAACTCGAGTGAGTGACCTTTCTTTCTTGTTGAAGATGTGAAACATACATGACATTGACAATAATAACAAAATCATGTCTATTAGTTAATTCACTATATACGTTTTACAAATGTCATCCCCTTTTCCTTGAATGGGGATGCCTTATATGGTTTTCAAAGAACAGAAAACACTAAAAGAAGGAAAAGAAAAATTTGATCCAAGGAGAGCCTTGAAAAAGTTTAAGACTCTAAGCTGCAGGACAAGCGGGTGCTTTCCCCGAAACTATGGGCTTAACATTAGAGCATTTAGCAGTTGCAGGAGATCCATTGAATGTGAGATCAACGTCACCAAGCTCCACACCTTCACATGGTACACCACCGCTGCAGAGAAGAAGAACTCCTTCCGCAGTTGCAGAAGTGCCTCTAATGTTCTTGAAGGTGACCTTGCTTATCTTTATTTTTGATGGATTCTACAGCCAGAGAAAAATTTGATTAAAAAAAGTTTTAAGAAACCTCAGTGCTCCAAAAAAATTAACTAACATATATAAAATTTAAAGTATAAGATTAGGTGATTTTAAGTCTGAATTGAATCAAACAACTTTGATAAGGAGTGGGGGTTTCAAGAAAGTGAATTAAAGAGATACCTCTAATTGTGTAACTTACGTGCTAAGAGATGCGAAGAAATAAATTTTAGAGTGTTTTTAACTAAATACCTGTTTCGTGCACTGATTATATGGGCAGTATTCTTGATCTATTATTATAGGGTTTCTGACATTTTTCATTATGATGTCCTCAAAATGCATATCAGTGATAGTAATGCTTCCTGGAGTATCAGGCCAAGTCTTGATCCTCACACCATTGGTAGTGCCGTCTAATGTACAATTCCTGACTGTAAAACCTGCTACAGGCTCTTCTTTATCATACTTCCCAAGGCTTCCGACACTAAAGCCATGGCCAGGTCCACAGTTTACCTTTTCCACAGTTACCTGATTGCTGCCATCCCCTAGAGAGATACAATCATCGCCAGTAGCAATATTTGAGTTAAGAACATTCACTAATGTTGATCTCCCAATATGAATTCCATCAGTGTTGAGGCTCTCTTGAGGGGCAGTGGCGGTGAAATGATCAAATGTAATATTTTTGCAGCCCAAAACATTTACATGGAAGGATTTGCTGTCCTTTGATGTTATTTGCGTGATAAGGGCATTGGTGAGGAAATTGAAACCAAAATTCTGTCCAATTCACAGGAAATCATTTTGTTAGTTTGTTTAATAAAAATGCACAAGTTGTAGAATTCAAATGGATAAAATTACTTACCATGGAAGCCAACTTGCAATCTTTGCTTTTTCCGCAACCATTTTGTTTCCAAGCAGTTGCACCTTGGCCATCAAAAGTTCCACTACCTGATAAAGTGAAGGAGTCAATGTATGCAAATTTAATCCACTGGTCAACCCCTAATTTGGCAGGGTCCGCTGGTGCTTGAACTGTGCCATCAACGTGAACCTCAATTGCTGCCTTGCAAGGACCTTTTAACTCCACTGCGTTTAACATGAATGTACCAGCAGGAATCACAACTTTGCTTGGAGTTGGTGATGCACATGCTTCTTTGAAAGCATTTGTCAAAGCCTTAAAATCATAAGAACAGAAATTAATGAAAGAAGAATAAAACGCATACCCATGAACTTTAAGTGGCGAAATCATTATGTGAATTCAAACTGTTCTTACCAGAGTTATATCTGCATTGGCTGCTCCGCCATATTTTGTTATATCGAAGACGGTTTGAGCTCTGGCCGAGGAAGCTAGCAATAAGAACAAAGCAAATGTGGCCAGACTCAATTTTGTCTCCATTTTCAGGCTCAATGTTGTTTGCAGAAGATGATTGAATCCCATTTAATTGAAGAATATTTATACTGCAGTGGGGAAGCTTCAGGGCCGTTAACAAGGTCAACAACCTTTTATCTAGTTATAACTTGGTCTATAATAAGATTTGATGTTTCGGTTGTGCTTCTGATTTATTTTTGGCATTTCCTTTACCATCACTAATTTATAACTAACTACTATTGTAACTTTAATAAGTGAAAGTTAAGAGGAGGATAATTTAAGAGTTTGTCTTTGCTTTGAACATCCGTATAAAACATAAAAATAAATAAAAAAAAGAGTAAAACCCCTTTTTGGTCCCTGAAAAATTCAACGATGGACAAGTTAGTCCCCCAAAAATGTTTGGTGACAAATTAGTCCTCGAATTATTGTTTTCGCTAACAAATTAGTCCTCAAATTATATTCACTGACAATTTAGTCCTCGAATTATTGTTTTTGCTGACAAATTAGTCCTCGAATTGAGGACTAATTTGTCGTACGGAACCATAATTCAAGGACTAAATTGTCAGTGAATATAATTCGAGGACTAATTTGTCAGCGAAAACAATAATTCGAGGACTAATTTGTCACCGAACATTTTTGGAGGACTAATTTGTCAGTGGATGTATTTTTCAGGGACCAAAAAGGGGTTTTACTCTAAAAAAAAAGGGATAAACTATACAAAACTCTCTTAAGCTTTATTCCATATGCGAAAGTCTTTAGGGTTTAAAAGTGTACATAAAACTCTCTAAACTTTATAATATATACAATAACAACAAAAAAGCTTTCTTGCTTTAGTTAATGGGCTGAAATGACATACGTCATTTATGTGACATCATTAACCTTTAATTCAAGAACTTATATCCTAAATTTGGGATGAATTATTATGAATATTGGGAGAAATTATTATTATTTATTTGGGATTAAAGTGCCGGTAATTCATCGCAATTCATCCCTAATTTGAGATTATAGTACTCAAATTAAAGGTTAATAATATCATGTGCCAGAATATTTTCAACCATTGACTAATGGCCAAATGGATTGAAGGGTTTTTGTTACACGATTTGTAAAGTTTAAAGAGTTGTATGCACATTTCTAAAATTAATTATGAGATGTTTTTGACATTGACCAAAGTTGAAGAGAATTATTTACATTTAAATAAAATAATAAAAACAATATAACAAAAATTAAACTAATAATAAAGCAGTCACATTTAGATAATTTAAAGTAGTACCATGCATCTAATAAATTTCATTTGTTGCATTTTTTTTTTGGGGCCACTATCCTTCATGGCACTACATAGAACAAGTTCCATTTATCAAATTCATACAAATTTTCTTAGAACTATAAATTAGAAGGTGTTTGTTATCCTACCAACTTCATTTGGGGGTAGCGCTACCCTAGCAAGTTGGGTGGGTTTGGGTGCATTTAGTTTCATTATGAATATCTTAACAAATTGAGTTAGCCAATATGTGTTAAAATAAACAGTTCCTTATAAAATGTAAGAATGCGCAATATAAGAAAGCTAGCTAAAAAACATAACTTTCTGAATTTTTTGAATATGCTTTTAGTATGCTTTTTTATATTGTATTGTTCTTGTGTTTTATAAGTAATTGCTTGTTCAGGTTGAACGGAGAAAGTACATAAAATCCAATAGGAAGTAAATAATATATAAGCTCTCATTTTACAAATCTTATATAGGAGAATTTCATCAAGTAACATGAAAGTTGAAATTTTCAAACGTCTGTCTCAAATGCATCTTTGGTATTCAAAGCAAACCAAAAATAGTCATTTCTAGGAAAAAATCAATTTCGTAAAAGTGAATAAAATTGGTTTCATTCGTGCTACATTATATATGAATTTGTTTGCATCTCAAGTTCATTAAAGATGTATCATTCAAAAATTCTTGAGTTGAAGTAGTTTACAACCACATGATAACTGTTTAGAAGAAATTTTTTTACTTATTAAATTCAACACCTCATTCTTGCATGATAATTGTCATGAACTTGAAACTGTGTGCAGATTACTATTTTTAATAATAGCACAGCCATAATTTTTTTTTGAAAGGGAATAACTGCATATTTTATAACAAAATTATTATGTCAGATCACCAAAGTGATAATATATTTTCATTATGAAGTCTATAGATTTTTTACATTCTCCCTAAATTTCATCTCAATGTACTGTGAAGATTTTATCTTCATATATATGTACCGATCTATATCAGTAAGGTCATGGCTCACAATGGCAATGAATCCTCGTCTTTAGGTTGCATTAGGCGTGTTAGCAAAGATTGTGTAATAAGAAAACAAATCTCAAATTTAAAGGTCAATCTCTTAAGTATGTGAAACTTCCTGCAAGAAAACTCGAGTGAGTGACCTTTCTTTCTTGTTGAAGATGTGAAACATACATGACATTGATAATAATAACAAAATCATGTCTATTAGTTAATTCACTATATATGTTTTACAAATGTCATCCCCTTTTCCTTGAATGGGGATGCCTTATATGGTTTTCAAAGAACAGAAAACACTAAACGAAGGAAAAGAAAAATTTGATCCAAGGAGAGCCTTGAAAAAGTTTAAGACTCTAAGCTGCAGGACAAGCGGGTGCTTTCCCCGAAACTATGGGCTTAACATTAGAGCATTTAGCAGTTGCAGGAGATCCATTGAATGTGAGATCAACGTCACCAAGCTCCACACCTTCACATGGTACACCACCGCTGCAGAGAAGAAGAACTCCTTCCGCAGTTGCAGAAGTGCCTCTAATGTTCTTGAAGGTGACCTTGCTTATCTTTATTTTTGATGGATTCTACAGCCAGAGAAAAATTTGATTAAAAAAAGTTTTAAGAAACCTCAGTGCTCCAAAAAAATTCACTAACATATATAAAATTTAAAGTATAAGATTAGGTGATTTTAAGTCTGAATTGAATCAAACAACTTTGATAAGGAGTGGGGGTTTCAAGAAAGTGAATTAAAGAGATACCTCTAATTGTGTAACTTACGTGCTAAGAGATGCAAAGAAATAAATTTCAGAGTGTTTTTAACTAAATACCTGTTTCGTGCACTGATTATATGGGCAGTATTCTTGATCTATGATTATAGGGTTTTTGACATTTTTCATTATGATGTCCTCAAAATGCATATCAGTGATAGTAATGCTTCCTGGAGTATCAGGCCAAGTCTTGATCCTCACACCATTGGTAGTGCCGTCTAATGTACAATTCCTAACTGTAAAACCTGCTACAGGCTCTTCTTTATCATACTTCCCAAGGCTTCCGACACTAAAGCCATGGCCAGGTCCACAGTTTACCTTTTCCACAGTTACCTGATTGCTGCCATCCCCTAGAGAGATACAATCATCGCCAGTAGCAATATTTGAGTTAAGAACATTCACTAATGTTGATCTCCCAATATGAATTCCATCAGTGTTGAGGCTCTCTTGAGGGGCAGTGGCGGTGAAATGATCAAATGTAATATTTTTGCAGCCCAAAATATTTACATGGAAGGATTTGCTGTCCTTTGATGTTATTTGCGTGATAACGGTGAAATGATCAAATGTAATATTTTTGCAGCCCAAAAGATTTACGTGGAAGGATTTGCTGTCCTTTGATGTTATTTGTGTGATAAGGGCATTGGTGAGGAAATTGAAACCAAAATTCTGTCCAATTCACAGGAAATCATTTTGTTAGTTTGTTTAATAAAAATGCACAAGTTGTAGAATTCAAATGGATAAAATTACTTACCATGGAAGCCAACTTGCAATCTTTGCTTTTTCCGCAACCATTTTGTTTCCAAGCAGTTGCACCTTGGCCATCAAAAGTTCCACTACCTGATAAAGTGAAGGAGTCAATGTATGCAAATTTAATCCACTGGTCAACCCCTAAGGATAAAATTACTTACCATGGAAGCCAACTTGCAATCTTTGCTTTTGCCGCAACCATTTTGTTTCCAAGCAGTTGCACCTTGGCCATCAAAAGTTCCACTACCTGATAAAGTGAAGGAGTCAATGTATGAAAATTTAATCCACTGGTCAACCCCTAATTTGGCAGGGTCCGCTGGTGCTTGAACTGTGCCATCAACGTGAACCTCAATTGCTGCCTTGCAAGGACCTTTTAACTCCACTGCGTTTAACATGAATGTACCAGCAGGAATCACAACTTTGCTTGGAGTTGGTGATGCACATGCTTCTTTGAAAGCATTTGTCAAAGCCTTAAAATCATAAGAACAGAAATTAATGAAAGAAGAATAAAACGCATGCCCATGAACTTTTAGTGGCGAAATCATTATGTGAATTCAAACTGTTCTTACCAGAGTTATATCTGCATTGGCTGCTCCGCCATATTTTGTTATATCGAAGACGGTTTGAGCTCTGGCCGAGGAAGCTAGCAATAAGAACAAAGCAAATGTGGCCAGACTCAATTTTGTCTCCATTTTCAGGCTCAATGTTGTTTGCAGAAGATGATTGAATTCCATTTAATTGAAGAATATTTATACTGCAGTGGGGAAGCTTCAGGGCCGTTAACAAGGTCAACAACCTTTTATCTAGTTATAACTTGGTCTATAATAAGATTTGATGTTTCGGTTGTGCTTCTGATTTATTTTTGGCATTTCCTTTACCATCACTAATTTATAACTAACTGCTATTGTAACTTTAATAAGTGAAAGTTAAGAGGAGGATAATTTAAGAGTTTGTCTTTGCTTTGAACATCCGTATAAAACATAAAAATAAATAAAAAAAAAGGGATAAACTATACAAAACTCTCTTAAGCTTTATTCCATACGCGAAAGTCTTTAGGGTTTAAAAGCGTACATAAAACTCTGTACACTTTATAATATATACAACAACAACAACAACAAAAAAAATCTTTTTCGCTTTAGTTAATGGACTGAAATGACATATGTCATTTATGCGACTTCATTAACCTTTAATTAAAGAACTTATATCCTAAATTTGGGATGAATTATTATGAACATTGGGAGAAATTATTATTATTTATTTGGGATTAAAGTGCTGGTAATTCATCGCAATTCATCCCTAATTTGAGATTATAGTACTCAAATTAAAGGTTAATAATATCATGTGCCGGAATATTTTCAACCATTGACTATTGGCCAAATGGATTGAAGGGTTTTTGTTACACGATTTGTAAAGTTTAAAGAGTTGTATGCACATTTCTAAAAGTAATTATGAGATGTTTTTGACATTGACCAAAGTTGAAGAGAATTATTTACATTTAAATAAAATAATAAAAACAATATAACAAAAATTAAAATAATAATAAAGCAGTCACATTTAGATAATTTAAAGTAGTACCATGCATCTAATAAATTTCATTTGTTGCATTTTTTTTGGGGGCCACTATCCTTCATGGCCCTACATAGAACAAGTTCCATTTATCAAATTCATACAAATTTTCTTAGAACTAGAAATTAGAAGCTGTTTGTTATCCTACCAACTTCATTTGGGGGTAGCGCTACCCTAGCA
>QAOA01004945.1:29107-42655 GCA_003255065.1 Cercis canadensis
TTAGACTAAGATTTTGAAATGAAATTTGGACATATAGCCAGTCTTATGGCATTCTTTTTATCCCCACCTTATACTCTAAGAGTTTCACATGGTTTACAGCTATTGAAGAATACAACAAGCTACTTAAGGACAGACTTGCATTGAAAGATAAGGTCTACTTTTTAAGTTAATGTGGCCCTTCGAGCAAGTAATAAAAAAAAAAAAAAAAACAACAACAACAAAAAAGTAGGGTTGAAGTCATAATTACCTATTGGTTGTTGTCTGTGCAAGATCAAATCAACAGTGAGCAGGGCTCCCTTGTATGGTGATAGTTCTTAAGGTGAGGAAAAACATAACAAGTGATCAAGCCTTTTGAGTTCAATCATATTCCTTGCATTATGATTAAGAGTGTGAACAAGTCTTCAAGTACAAGCCATAAAAAAAAGGGACTAATTATGTGTATGTACCCAACTATGGATACTACAGATAACTAGTCACCTTCTGGACCTCAACTTCAATTATCCTAGCATTAGGATCTCAAAATACTACTAAGCAGCTAGCTTAGGAAAAACAGTGTTGCTATGTGGCCACCAAGGGCACTAAAGAAAAGTCCATGAATTTGTAATATTCAAGAGATCAAAGAAGTCATATTGGAAATTCCTTAGGAACAACATGCAAGCAAGAGTTCTGAGCTTCACAAGACTTGACCAACTATGCACTCAATATCTTTAGTAGATAATGAAAATTTGAGCAATTTACTCTAATGGCCCATATGCTTTTGGTAATGATCAAATATATGATGATAATGGGGCAGCTCTAAAGATGAAAGAAAGACTATGGTATGAGAAAGTGTTGTTTGATACTAAAAGAGACCTCAAATGCATAGGCAAATTCTTTGAAGCTTAGAAGTAGCTACTTTTTCAAGACCTGAGTCACTTTTCTTTTCTTTGAAGAATTAGTGTGGAATTTTTGGTTTTTAGTGATATCTATTACAAATTTGAATCATATCTTAGCATGCATGCATCTCATCACTCATTATTCTTCTCAATATCTTTGCATCCCATTATAGGATTGCATCCTTAGAATAACTTTGTAAGTTTGATTAGCAAGGTTATTGAAAGCAAAGAAGTGATTTCTCCACTTTTAGGGTATTGCTTGAAAAGCTTTATTGACAATTCCCCTTGTATAAATTTTTTTTTAACACGGAGGGAATATGAGACTTATGACATTTTGAGGTTGGAAATATTCAAACCAAAATTTCAAAGGCCAAGTCATGAAAATTTTCATCCAAATGAAGTTTTCAAGCAATGCCAAAAAAAGTGGAACCCTAAATATCATTGCATTAACATGCATCCTTTGTCTAAATCCTCTGTCTAAGGTATAATTTCACACCTTAAACATTAACTAATTTGAGGAGCCTCGGCAGCTCATCAATAACTTTGTAAGTTTGATTAGCAAGGTTATTGAAAGCAAAGACGTGATTTCTCCACTTTTAGGGTATTGCTTGAAAAGCTTTATTGACAATTCCCCTTGTATAAATTTTTTTTAACACGGAGGGAATATGAGACTTATGACATTTTGTGGTTGGAAATATTCAAACCAAAATTTCAAAGGCCAAGTCATGAAAATTTTCATCCAAATGAAGTTTTCAAGCAATGCCAATAAAAGTGGAACCCTAAATATCATTGCATCAACATGCATCCTTTGTCTAAATCCTCTGTTTAAGGTATAATTTCACATGTGCTTTGCCTTTCATGGTGTTGTTTATCTTTTTCTGCTTGAGCATACTTTCTCCATTGTCATTTGTATAGTCAATCCTGAGTCAAATCACTTTTTGAAGTTTCCCTATACTTTTATACTTTCCGTCAAATGTCTTTATCTTTCTCTTTTTCTCGTGTTTCCCTTTTAATTTAATCCCATCAGTTTTAGGGAAAGCTTGACAATTGCATCAATATTTGTAATATAAGGTTTAGTTGCTTAATGGACCAACAGAAGCAATCTCATTTTCCAATAGTTCTCCAAGGTGTTAGAGCTCAAAGTGCAAAAAAGTATAGAAGTGCAGCTACAAGAAATGGCACCGTGATCAATGAAAATGAGTGTTATTTTTGAAATCATCAAGTGATAAGGGCTTGTGAACCTCAAGGTGGCTACTTGGTTAGGCCTATCTTCCCACAACCTAATCTCTTTCACCCGAACCTCAGCTTTCACCCTCACTATTATCCACTGCATCATCCAATACCCATTTCTTCATACTCCCCATGTCAACATTGTTCTTTGGTACCCAATTCACCAAACCAATACATGTCAGTAACTCCTTATTCATCAAATCAACATGTACTAATCCATGCTCAAACACCCAACTCCTCTGGTTCGCCATTGTTTCCCTATCACCCCATTGAGTCATTTTCAAAGATAAAAGCATCACCTCATCAAGTAGGTCGCAATTTCACAAAATTTCTTATTTCTTGGACTGAAGCTCTCTATAAGTTGCTCAAAGAAGGTCAAATCAAGACTACTTCGGTACCACATGAACAATCTTTATCCCTGAAAAGGTATAACACAAAAGCTCGCTATGAATGTCACGAGAGCATGGTAGGACACTCAACAGAGAAGTGCAAATCCCTAAAGAATGCTGTCCAAGATTTAATTGATTCAGGAATGCTAGATCCTGCCTCTTTAAAACCGTGTAATGAAAGGAAGTCATTGGAAAATGCTAGGGGCATAGATTGGTATCTATCTCAACTTAGCATCAAAGACTTATTGTGCATCGCAGCAAAGATTGGTTTGATATGTCCAACACCAGTCAAAGTTACTTCCCAACCACAGTGTGTTCCTTTGACTAAATGTGAATACCACATTGAAGCAACCAGACATACCACTGAAGATTGTATTGGACTAAAAAGAAAAATGAGTGACATTATTGATCAGGGATTGATGACCCCAATAATAATGAAAGAAGGAGTGAAAGCAAAATTCAATCTCATGCCTGTTGTTGTTCCACGGGCCTTGATAGTAATGACTAGCGCGAAAGTGGAATCTTCTCTCAATAAAAAGATCTTAAACCAAGGCATAGGGTTAGACTCCTTGCAAGTTGAGTTCAAAGATCCAAATCTGGCAGTAATGGATAAAGAGGAGTGCTTGATGACACAAGAGGTCTCATGTGGAAATATTGAGCTCGCTGCACTTTTTAACAAGAAATTGGAGAGTATGGCCTTGGAGAACCAGTTGGTCAAGCAACTCAAAATTGAATAAAATGATAAAATTGCATTGTTGTTGTCTTTTTTTGGGACTTGTAATGCATCTATTTTGAAAGAAACTATATGGAGTTCCAATTACTTTAATGAATTTGATGCATGGTGTTCACATTCCTTTCTATTGTCTTTTTCACAGATTAACTTCGCAAAAAAAAAAGGGCTATTCGATTTTTGAGATATGTTTTTCTCTAATCAAAATGGAAAGAAAATAGCATATTTTACAAATAATGGCTAGCTGCCAATTTTGTTACTAATTTATTCATCCTTTTCGTAAAGGTGGATAAACTTTACCCAATTGCCTTCTTAGGCAAATTCACGTAGGGGAGGGCCCCATCTTTAGAAATGAGATTTTGGGTTCATTTTTCACATAAGGGAAGGCCTTTGAAAATGAGTTTTTGGATTCCTCCTTCACTTGTTTTCATAATTTTTGACTACTAAGATCATCAAATTTGACATTAAACAGGTTTTAATTGGCCTCTTTTTTTTTAGACAATGTCATGTTAGGGGAATGCTCCATTCTTGCAAATAAGATTGAGTCCTTACTCGCCTAATATTGCTTGTTCTGTCGATATTGGCTCATAAATCACCAAAATTGATGTTTTCTGTGAACCTTCCCTTATTTAACATTATTAATGAGAAACCATGCTTTTTCTTTGCAACCTTGATTATCTTTCATCTCTCACAATGTTGCATTTATCTTTGAATCTAAAAAAAAAGAAAAAGTTTCTCTGCTCACCAAAAATATTTTGGGTTTCTCCCCCTAAAAATTTGAACATTGATACAAATAAAGATTAATTTGAGGATGATGCAAATTCAAGACCTTAAGGTTTGGCCAGTGTTGCCTAATTGATTCTTGAAAAATATATATATATATAAGCTCCACAAGCAAGTCTTTTCAATGAGGGGGGCAGTCTTTGTTTTTCCAAAACAATAAGGCGCATCCCTAGTCACCCTTTTGAGCTAGAAGAAGTGTTTGTTTTCTTGATCTACAAATTACCTTGGGGAGGGTAGCACTCTATTGAATTTTATGCCATATGTTCAAATACTAAGAAGGATAACTTTCTTTCAGCTATCCAAACACTTATTGTCCTTTGTCAATCCCTTTTGAGCCATAAATTTTCTTTCATGTTCTCAACAAGAATCACTCTTAGGGCGCAATAGGAACCATGCTATGATTAAAGGTCTTCAGTTATCTGAACCAAAATTTGGTCAAAATTCCCCAAAAAGAAGAAGAAGAAAAAAGAAAGGAGAATGAAAGAAAGGAAAAATCAAAGTAATAGAAAGAGGAAAGAGAATCCCTTTCGTTGAAAATCTCTCCAAAGGAAAGCATCCATTTAGAAATGATTCAAAGAAAAAGAAGAAAAAAGAAAGGAGAATGAAAAAAAAGGAAAAATCAAAGTAATAGAAAGAGGAAAGAGAATCCCTTCCGTTGAAAATCTCTCCAAAGGAAAGCATCCATTTAGAAAAGATTCTAACGAAGGACCAAAAAATGAAAATAGACAAAAAGAAGCAATCCTTGAGATAAAGGATGAGAAAACTAGAAGACCATAAGCAAATTGAAAAAGGTTCCTATTGAAGCCCAACACTATTCTCTTAAAATCATTTCTTTTCATTGCCATATATTTTACCTATCATGACCCCATTACAACCCTGGCACATCCTTTGGTAGATGAACTTTGGCATAAAATTTATTTGAGTTAGGTGTTGGAAGAATTTGGAGAAAGATGGTAAAGGACAAAATGCAAATTTTGAGCCTATTTTCTTGTGTTCCAAAAAAAAAATTCACCTAAAAACCCCATTACAAGCTTTTAAAGACCTTGTTGAGGATTGATTTGCTTGGATTGATGATAGGGCAAATTTTTTCAAAGACCTCGTTGAGGATTGATTTGCTTGGATTGATGATAGGGCAAATGTTTTCAAAGAAAAGTGAATTACAACTAGGGCAAAACCTGACTCATGCAAAATCTTCAGTATCAATTCAAAATTTACAAAGGGGATTAGCTCAAAATTTCAAGATTGGGGCAATTTTGTTTTGTTCTAAATTGTATGTCTATGGGTCATTCATCCAAGCTTGCATATTTTTCTTAAAGGAATTAATCCTTGATGGTGATGATATATATCTTGATCAAAATTGGATTTCGTTCCGATTCTCGAAACCTCCAATCCATCTTCTCATCAAATCCTTGCACCTTGCCTTCTTGACACATGGTTTGAATTGATATTGTTACATAAGATAAATGAATTTTAATGTTAACAAAACAAGCATTCCTGAATTAAAAGTTTTCTTCAAAAAGGAGAGAAGTTGAAAATTGAAACTTTCTTTCTAACCATAATGATGATTTCCTTTTTCCATCTCAACTTATTCTCAATCATTTCAAAAGAGTGAGGCCTTAACCTTATCATTTCAAGAATGGCATGACCTTTCATATGTTTTCAAATTCGAGTTCATTATTGAAAAGTTCCATTTTGATGAAATTTGATTTTTTTTACAAAAAGCATTTTGAAGTCATGTTCGCTTCCAAAAAAAAGAACCTCCAAACTGGGGCAGAGGGCAGGTTTCTCACTAGCATTCTGGTTTTATCCAAGTTTTCATTTTAACTTTAGGCTTAAGCATAAGGAATTGGAGTTTTTCATCTGACAAGCTTTCAAAGCCTAAAAAGAAAAAAGAAAGGAAAAATTTTCAAAAAAAAAATTTCACTTTGACTCATTTCATAAGAAAAAGGATTCCAACATATGTTTAAGAGGCACACATTCTAAGAAGGCACCAATTGAATTTACGGTTTTATTCATTGGTGGATGATTGTTGGTTTTAGCCATAAGAGTACTCCAAGGACTTAAATACAATTCTTGACTAGTCTTAAGCAACTATAAGAGAAGCAAATTGTGAATTTGATGTCATTGTCAAGCAATCTCTAAATTTATTCATTCTCCTATCTCAGAGCATCTAGAGGTTTTCCAAAACTTTTTAGTCTCATGACTTGTTTTGCTTTGGCGTTTCCACAAGCAACTTGTTTTCATCTCAATGTCAATGCTTTTGAAGGTTCTCATTTTAAGCCTTAGTCCATCTTAATAATGGTTTAGACCATGTCTTATGACTCTCGATGTCATAGTGACTCATCCATTCTTGATTCAAGATTATGTGATGTTTTTTAAATGTCATCGATACCCATTTCAATTTCAAGTATATGACTTGCATCATAACATCAAGAAAGGAATCATCCTGAAATCACAATTCAATAATGAGAATGTCATCATCAATGGTATACCTCATTAAAATTTGAGTTTTAAGCANTTCAAGATTATGTGATGTTTTTTAAATGTCATCGATACCTATTTCAATTTCAAGTATATTACTTGCATCATAACATCAAGAAAGGAATCATCCTGAAATCATAATTCAATAATGAGAATGTCATCATCAATGGTATACCTCATTAAAATTTGAGTTTTAAGCATGCTAGGTTCATGACCTAAGCATCGTCATTGTTTAATTTTCATACTGTTAAATCGAATCCAGCATGGCTGGATCGAGCCTAGCTTGTCTGGGTCATTGTTGTTAAATTTCTTGCTGTTAAATCGAATCTAGCTTGGCTGGGTCGAGCCTAGCTTGTCTAGGTCATTGTTTAATTTCTTGTTGTTAAATTGAACCTAGCTTGGCTGGGTCAAGCCTAGCCTGTCTAGGTCCCTATTTATTTTCTCCGCTGTTAATTCGAATCCACCTTGGTTGGGTCGAGCCCAGATACCCGGGGTCATTGTTAAATTTCTTGCTGTTAAATCGAATCCACCTTTGTTGGGTCGAGCCCGGATACCCTGGGTCATTGTTAAATTTCCCTGCTGTTTAAATCGAATCCACCTTTGTTGGGTCGAGCCCAGATACCCTGGGTCACTGTTTAATTTCCCTGTTGTTAAATCGAATCCACCTTTGTTGGATCGAGCCCAGATACCCTGGGTCACTGTTTAATTTCCCAGCTGTTAAATCGAATCCACCTTTGTTGGATCGAGCCCAGATACCCTGGGTCACTGTTTAATTTCCCTGCTGTTAAATCGAATCCACCTTTGTTGGATCGAGCTCGGATACCCTGGGTCATTGTTAAATTTCTTGCTGTTAAATCGAATCCACCATTGTTGGGTCGAGCCCAGATACCCTGGGTCATTGTTAAATTTCTCTGCTGTTAAATCGAATCTAGCTTGGCTGGGTCGAGCCTAGCTTGTCTAGGTCATTGTTTAATTTCTTGTTGTTAAATTGAACCTAGCTTGGCTGGGTCAAGCCTAGCCTGTCTAGGTCCCTATTTATTTTCTCCACTGTTAATTCGAATCCACCGTGGTTGGGTCGAGCCCGGATACCCTGGGTCATTGTTTATTTTTTTTGTTGTTAAATCGAATCCACCGTGGTTAGGTCGAGCTCGGATACCCTGAGTCATTGTTTAATTTTCCTGCTGTTAAATCGAATCCAGCATGGATGGGTCGAGCCTAGCTTGTCTAGGTCGTTGTTTACTTTTTCCGCTGTTAAATCGAATTCAACTTGGTTGGGTTGAGCCCGGATACCCTGGGTCATTGTTTATTTTTCTGTTGTTAAATCGAATTCAGCCTGTCTAGATCGAGCCTAGCCTGTCTAGGTCCCTGTTTAATTTCCCTGCTGTTAAATCGAATCCACATTGGTTGGGTCAAGCCCAGATACCCTGGGTCATTGTTAAATTTCTTGCTGTTAAATCGAATCCACCTTAATTGGGTTGAGCCCAGATACCCTGGGTCATTGTTAAATTTCTTGCTGTTAAATAGAATCCACCTTTGTTGGGTCGAGCCCGGATACCCTGGGTCATTGTTAAATTTCTCTGCTGTTAAATCGAATCCACCTTTGTTGGGTCAAGCCCAGATACCCTGGGTCATTGTTAAATTTCCNTTATTTATTTACTTATTTATTTAATTGCTACATTTTTGTTATTTAGCTTTTATTTGTTACATTTTGTCTTACTTCTTCACCACTTCAAAATTTCTTTACTAAATGCTAGAATAAAATTACCAACGAGGGAATAACTAAAATTAACCATAATGATGATAATATTTTGATGATCCAAAAGTAAAGGGATCTCTCTAGTTTATCCAAAGCGTTAATGGGGCTTGAGATCGATCCCTAATAAAAATATTTTCATTTATCTTAAAGTGTGGATCAAGAGTATTGACAAGGGAATAATCAATGATAGTTGTGATGATAGCAACCCTTTTGACATTCTGAAGGCTAAAAGGTCACTTAGTCTTTCCAGAAATATTGGTGGGCTTAGAGAAAAGATTCTAATAAAAATATCTTGCCACAAATCATTAATTTTAATATTCATAGTAAGTTGCATTTTTGCAAATTTTCAAATTATTACTTAACTAATAAAAAATGCCAAAAATTACCTATGACAAAATAAATTGGAAGATGATTGTAGTCACAATCGCTACCTCTACTCAATAGTCTTGAGGCATCTTTTAGGTTTTACTAGTGTTGACACCCAAATTTGTACATGAATTATTTTTGGGATCATGGTCTTTGGAACCATATTTTTGTGTGCTCAATTAAAATATTTCAATACTACAAAATAAAAAAAATATAGCTAAAAATACTGAAATGCTAACAAAAATCAGCACAAAGCATCGGCTATAAAAGGCCTCACACAAAGAAGCAAAGATACAGAGATGGAAGCAATACCATAGGAGAAAAATAGAGAATAAATTCTGAAACACAAAACAGCAAGAAGCAGAAAAAATCCAGTACCACACCGTGGGGAAACTCCAAAATTTTCATCATCTCAGGTACTAATACCATCTTGCATTTTTGTTGTTATTAAATCTTTTATTTTCTTGTTGGTTAAACACTACACAGAGCACAAATTTAACCCACGATTTTTTATATATATATCATAAAAAATAATAATAATCAAATCACCTTTTTTTTTTCCATTTTTGCTTTTGGGTAGCAAAGGAGGTGGGCACTGCCGGCAGTGGTGGCTCCGCCCCTTTCATTTATTTTCATAGACAAATTGAACAAAAATTTTAAACAGAGGTTACCAGAGGAAGAGAAAGAGAAATAGAGCACAAAAAAAAATTAACTCATTCTCATATCTATTAGCACCCAATTTAGAGATATACAACATTTACCGAAAGAAAATAAAAAATACCCAGATGAGGATCCCCAATGTTTAGAGAGAGAAGCTTCCTTTTAGAGAGAGAAACCAATTTGGAAAAGAGAGAGAAATGGAATTTCAGAAAAATAGGGAGAGGCATTTAGAGGAACAAAGAGAAATATTTCTTACCTTAGTCATTGTTACTTGAAAATCAAAGTCAAGTCCTTTGATTTCAAAGAGATGGAAGAAGGTTAAGAGCTCCATTTTTGCAGCTCCCTGGCTCTTTCTTTCTTCTCTGTTTCGGTGGTCTTCCCCTTGCACTGACTTCTCTCTTTTTAGGCCATCTTCTATATTTGTTTTTAATGCTTTATTTGTTAATTGGGCTTCTATTAATTTACTTTGCTGTTTGGTTTCTAAGTGTGATGGGCTTTAACTTCATTTTATTAGTTTTTAGTTTTACTACTTATTTGCCTTGCTGATTTTCGTACAAGGCTTTATCTTTTTGGTTTTTTTTGTTGTCTTGTTATTTATTTGGTTTGTTTAGGCTATTTTGGTTGGGCCTTGTAATGGCCTCTTGCCTTTTTTTTGTTTTCATCCTTTTTGTTTCAATATAAGCCTAGTTTAAATTTAAAGACCATTGTTTGTTTTATTAAGCAATAATGTATGTGTTTTATATATAAATATCAAGATATACTAGCTTGCATTTTTTTTTCTTTAATTGATCATTGCACAATAGAAATGCATTATTTCTTAGGCTTTGTTTCTTTTAATAGGATTGTATTTTTTAGGGGGTTTAATTTTATCTTTTATTTAAAAGCTATATTATTTAATTTTAGCTTTCTTTTGGGTTCATTTATTTAGGACTCATATTTCATTTTTGGCCATTCTAAATTATTTATTTTATAGTTTTTATATCTTGTTCTTTGCATATTGTTATTATTATTTTTATTTATTTATTTATTTTAAATACTAATTTATTTTGTCTTATTTATTTTACGTGCATTATGCATTTTGTATTGTACATAGTCATTTTCCTTTTTAAAGAAAATTAAAGCCCGACGACGGATTAAATTAGAGAATAATTGTGTTGACAATTATTTCCTAATATTCCTGAGGTGAGGGATAATTTTCTTGGTTATGCCAGAGGTACTGGTGCGGCCAATAAAATTCCCAATATCGCTTTATCTTTTTAATTAATATTTTTATAACATTTATTTGCTGCATTGTGGTACATCTCATTACATCTCGTCATTATGTTTTTTCTACCTATGCTAGATTGAGATTACCGACGAGGGAATAATCAAAAAATTAGCTATAATGATAGCGATATTTTGACATTCCGGAGGTAAAGGGGTTTCTCTAGTTTTGCCAGAGGTACTGGTGGGGCTTGAGATTAACTTCTGATAAAAATCTTTCCTATGCATAATTTTCTAAAAAATCTTTCCTGCATAATATGATATTTTTACCTTAAAATGTGGATTAAAGTACCGACGAGGGAATAATCAAAATTAGCCATAATGATGGCGATACTTTGACATTCCGGAGGTGAGGAGTGTCTCTTTGGCTTTTCCAGACGTACTGGTGGGCTAAAGAAAGACTTTCAATAAAAAACCTTTTTTCCATAAATCTCAAATTCATTTTCTAGCATTTATAATAAATTACATTTCATACATTTTCTAGTTATTATTAAAAATGTTAAACTTGTCTATGACGGAATAGATCGGGAGGGGATTGTAATGACAATCACGAACTCTACCTAATAGTCTTGAGGCATATTTTTAGTTTTCGTCAGAAGGACTGACAGGACTTAACAAAGTATTGCTTTATTTTAAGCATAATGTTATGACCAATTTAATTCACTTTAAAAGATAACAAAAGATTAAATAGGTAACCGTTCTAAGAACGGACGTCGTAGGGTGCTAATACCTTCCCTACACGTAATCAACCCCCGAATCCAAACTCTGAACGTAGACCAAATCTTTTAGGTGTCCAATCGCACCATTTCATTTGTCTAAAAATGGAATAAAACGATTGGTGGCGACTCCATTCTTTTGCATCATATTATGCATCCTTATACTTTTTTTTTTTTTTTCATGGTGGGGTTTGGCCGCTCTGCTTCGCGCTCCCGAAAAGGGACGTTGCGACAGCTTGGCGACTCCGCTGGGGACATTGTAGAGGGTTAAGCCATTGCATTTAATCTCTTGTTGTCATATTTGAATTATGGTTGGTCCTTTATATTTATTTATTATTTCTTGTCGCTATTTATTTAATCTTTTCAATAATTATTCATGCTTGTGAGTTATGAATGATCTGGTTTGTATGTTCCCTCTCACACACTATACAATAACACTTTTGCACACACGAGCCTTTTACCCGGGCTAATTACCTTGTAAGATTAGAAAGAGGGCAAAGTAGTGATGCTTTGAGAGACCTTCGGTCTCCGTATAGGCACGCGAAACACCCTCACTCAAATTGAACCATTTCCGCTTGAAGCCTGTCATGGGCGAGGATTGGGGGCTTTACTAGCCAAATTGTTGGCGATAGTAAGGACAATTTGGGAACCATCGAATAGGGGGTTTAGGACTTAAACTCTGCACATGTTTAGAAGAACCCTAAAGCAACCATACTTGTATATAAAGCCATTCCTTTAAGACAGTGTTAAGCCTAGGAAGTTACTTTTTTGTAGGACACATGAGGGAATTCTCTCACCTTATGCTTTCTTGAATTCTAATTCTATATTTAAATTTGGTGTTTAGTTTGTTATACTTATGTATTCATCTCTGACTCAATTCTTTTTTTCATTCATTTACATTTGCATTTGCATTCGGCACCCGTGATTCAAACATGTAAGGATATCACTGAATATCACTTAAACTACCTAGATCAACTTGGAAAATGTGAAAATCACCTTAGTCTAGAATTGTGTATGAAAGATACTTATAAATGAACAAAGACTCAAAGTGGACACAGTTTGAAAGGGAAATTACCTTAAATGACAAATCATTGTCCAATCACCTGCAAGAGGAAAAATGATTTAGACTAGAAGCATGTGAAACCTTAGACTAAGATTTTGAAATGAAATTTGGACATATAGCCAGTCTTATGGCATTCTTTTTATCCCCACCTTATACTCCAAGAGTTTCACATGGTTTACAGCTATTGAAGAATACAACAAGCTACTCAAGGACAAACTTGCACTGAAAGATAAGGTCTACTTTCTAAGTTAATGTGGCCCTTCGAGCAAGTAATAATAAAAAAAAAACAACAACAACAAAAAAGTAGGGTTGAAGTCATAATCACCTATTGGTTGTTGTCTGTGCAAGATCAAATCAACAGTGAGCAGGGCTCCCTTGTATGGTGATAGTTCTTAAGGTGAGGAAAAACATAACAAGTGATCAAGCCTTTTGAGTTCAATCATATTCCTTGCATTATGATTAAGAGTGTGAACAAGTCTTCAAGTACAAGCCATAAAAAAAAAGGGCCTAATTATGTGTATGTACCCAACTATGGATACTACAGATAACTAGTCACCTTCTGGACCTCAACTTCAATTATCCTAGCATTAGGATCTCAAAATACTACTAAGCAGCTAGCTTAGGAAAAACAGTGTTGCTATGTGGCCACCAAGGGCACTAAAGAAAAGTCCATGAATTTGTAATATTCAAGAGATCAAAGAAGTCATATTGGAAATTCCTTAGGAACAACATGCAAGCAAGAGTTCTGAGCTCCACAAGACTTGACCAACTATGCACTCAATATCTTTAGTAGATAATGAAAATTTGAGCAATTTACTCTAATGGCCCATATGCTTTTGGTAATGATCAAATATATGATGATAATGGGGCAGCTCTAAAGATGAAAGAAAGATTATGGTATGAGAAAGTGTTGTTTGATACTAAAAGAGACCTCAAATGCATAGGCAAATTCTTTGAAGCTTAGAAGTAGCTACTTTTTTGAGACCTGAGTCACTTTTCTTTTCTTTGAAGAATTAGTGTGGAATTTTTGGTTTTTAGTGATATCTATTACAAATTTGAATCATATCTTAGCATGCATGCATCTCATCACTCATTATTCTTCTCAATATCTTTGCATCCCATTATAGGATTGCATCCTTAGAATAACTTTGTAAGTTTGATTAGCAAGGTTATTGAAAGCAAAGAAGTGATTTCTCCACTTTTAGGGTATTGCTTGAAAAGCTTTATTGACAATTC
>QAOA01004945.1:46705-88355 GCA_003255065.1 Cercis canadensis
CACAAATCTCAAATTCATTTTCTAGCATTTATAATAAATTACATTTCATACATTTTCTAGTTATTATTAAAAATGTTAAACTTGTCTATGACAGAATAGATCGGGAGGGGATTGTAATGACAATCACGAACTCTACCTAATAATCTTGAGGCATATTTTTAGTTTTCGTCAGAAGGACTGACAAGACTTAACAAAGTATTGTTTTATTTTAAGCATAATGTTATGACCAATTTAATTCACTTTAAAAGATAACAAAAGATTAAATAGGTAACCGTTCTAAGAACGGACGTCGTAGGGTGCTAATACCTTCCCTACACGTAATCAACCCCCGAATCCAAACTCTGAACGTAGACCAAATCTTTTAGGTGTCCAATCGCACCATTTCATTTGTCTAAAAATGGAATAAAACGATTGGTGGCGACTCCATTCTTTTACACAATATCATAGCATCCTTATACACCTTTTTCTTTTTTTATGTTTCTCGTGGTGGGGTTTAGCCGCTCCGTTTCGCGCTCCTGAAAAGGGACGTTGCGACAACTAGAAGTGCTAGAGGGCCTAATAAAATATTGATTTATTTTAAAACTTGATGTAAAGACCAATCTAATTCATTTATTCTTTTTCCAAAGGGCAACAAGTTATTAAATTGATAACTGTTCCAAGAACAAGCGTTGTAGGGTGCTAATTCCTTCTCTATATGTAATTAAACCTCGAATCCAAACTTTGAAAATGTAGACTACTTTTTAGGTGTCCAATGACAGCATTCCTTTTTTTTTTGAGATGGAATAATATGATTGGTAGCAACTCCATTCTCTTGCATATCATGGCATACCGTATTTTTTTTTTCTTAATATTATCTTCTGTGGGGATTTTGCCACTCTACATAGCTGGCGTGTTGGGAGGGATGTTGCGACAAAACTTAATATAAATATATAAAAAAAAGAAACAAGCAAAAATATAGATATATAGTAGAATGGTTGAAAAAGAATAGAATGAGTAAGAAATGATGCAAGATTCAGTTCATATTTAATTAAATCTATTGATCACAAGAGTGGGGTTAGGCTTACACATATATTGTAGAAATGAGTTTCAAACCATTATGGGCTGATTCTTACTATGATTAGGTGGACAGTAGACTTGGCTACTAGTTATTGTGTTTTCACGTGGTGTGTACAAGTAAAAATGGAAAAGTGGGACTAATTAAATATATACCTGAATTTCTAATGTAGCATATTCTATCTATAAAAAAATAAAAAGAAACTATAGTAATGCAAGGGCCATGGCCCCCAAATTTTTTTTTAGAAAAACCTATATATATATATATGCATTACTGAAGCCACATAAATGATTTTTTTGTTGTCCCCCAACACAAAAGAAAAAAAAAAAACACACACACACACACACACACACACAAATATATATATATATATATATAAACTATTATACACTGCAGCAAATTATTTACGAAGTGAAGTAATCACACAATGCTTGATACATCCATGATTCGAATAATTCTGGTTAGGTATTTCTAAAATTTCAAAATAATTTTCTCAAAATTATTCCTAAAAGATATATCTTATTAGTTGTCAGAAATAAAGAAAACATAGACAATATCCTTTTTTTCACGTAAAAAATAGAAATAAAGAAAATAAAACAGGGAAATAATTTTCTTTTCAAAGAAAAAAGTTAGACATTGGTGGCCAAAAAGTGGAAAAAAATTATTATATGTTGTTGCCATATTTCAGCCGAATCGGATATGACAATGGAGTACGTTAGTCGAACGCCTAATTCACACCCATTCCATTTAAAATTAGAGAGCATTTATTATTTTATTGTTCTTTCACCCACAGAATTTGGCAATATTACTTGTACAAAAACTATGTTATAGGCAAATTTTATTCTGAGAAAATTAATTTAACTACCTCCAATCTTTAAAAGGGTCTAGTGTTTTAAATTATATGATTCTTTAACTAACTTGGAAATCTACTATCTATTATATTTAATGCGAAAGGAATAGGGAATATTGTGGTAATTTCTTCTTCACGTAAGCTCAAATTTTAGATATGATTTATAGTGATGTTAGACATAAATCATTGTCTTCTTCTTGCTCTAAAAACAGTGCTGTAAACAGGGATTTATGTAAAAATGGGGAGTTAGAAAGATTGTTTTGATTTGAGGTAGGTTTCTTTGGGTGTTTGTTTTCATGTTTTGACAGACATTGTAATTTTGTTGTGTTTATCACGTTTCTTAGTTGTGAATAAAATTCTTAAAAAAAGAAAAAAAAGGGTGGCTAAAATATAGCTCTAGACATGCCCACAGCTTTCCACATTATACGGACATAACCATTTTTTTCAGAAAAATAAATAATTCTGACCAAAAAGAGCAAAATAAATAATAAATAATAAAGACATAACCTTTTTCTTTTTGTTGGTTAAGAGAGAAATTAAGTCGGAAAATACTCCCAATTTTAAATGGGCATTTCGGTTGAAAACTAAAAATTTGTCCAAGTGCCGGATTTCGATTTTTTACTTGTGAGTTGTTCCGGCCTCCAGCAATTCCAAGATATTTCATGCCTTTCCGACACGAATTTAGTACCTTGGGAATGGCTGCTGGTATGAGTTGAGGAAAAGAATGCTTTGGAGGGAGGGGAAGAAGATGGTGTATTGGGCCAAAACTTAATTTGATACATTCTGTGGATAAATCTACAAAATGGAAAAACTTCCATGATCAGTGTTGTTACCTACAACTCAGTACCAAGTGTCATGCCATAATTAGCTTGTCACTTAATATCAGTTATTGTATTTGAGCAACATGTGGCATGGAAGTGCACCTTTGTTTTAAATATATGTTTAATAATATCATGTTTATCTTTGATTAATGCTGATTGTTGCTTCCTATACCATTTTTGTTATATTTGACAAATTTGAGAGTTGGGCTAGTTATGTGTTTCTTTCACAATTTTACCACGCTACTTCACACTTCAATTAATTTTGTATCAATCATATTTTGCATACGAATTTACACTGGTGTATGTACAAATAAACTTTCTATTCACTAGGGTTTCAGTTTTATTTCAGCTGTTTGTTTCACTTTCAGAATGCATCATCAAATAATTGTGATATATATTTGGTAAAGAGGATTATTTATCTTTGTATTTAAAAGATAAATTTTCATTGAAAGTAAAGAATAACTTCTAAATTTTGTAGCAGTTACACATTCAATTTTCCTTTATTTTTCTAAAATATCACAGATCTCCTCTAAATATTAAAGATATGCTACTGATTAATCTAATTTAAGTATTTAACAAATACATTGAAGCTTAGTCATAGGCGATATATATTATAAAAGAGTATTATTCGTAAGCCTTTGGATTTATGAATCTCCTCCACGTGTCAATGATGATGCGTGCTTGAGGCTGGCTATAAAACCCTCCACCCCCTTCCTTCTGTTTCATTCATGCATAAGTAACATCATTTGCAAAACATGCCTACAGCCATGCATGCCAAATTTCTGTCTTTTGTTATCTTTGTCTTCGTGGCATGTCTCCATATTGAAGGAGCTCCAACCCTTCATCCTTTTAATCCTCCACCATCTCCTCCTCAATCTAAGCACGATTATTTTATACTTGCCCTCACATGGCCGCCTTCGTTCTGTCTCTCGGCCTCGGGACCATGCCAACCATCTCTGCCAACCAGACAGTTCACAATCCATGGTTTTTGGCCACAGAAATATGGTGGAAAACTACAAGACTGTTCAAAATCATCAGTTCATTCGTCAGTGGTGAGTGTTTTATTTCAATGAATTTCTTTCTTTTTTTTTTTTCTTCATTATTGATCCTAATATATATATGTGTGTGTGTAGTATGTAAAGAACAAANTCAAAATCATCAGTTCATTCGTCAGTGGTGAGTGTTTTATTTCAATGAATTTCTTTCTTTCTTTTTTTTCTTCATTATTGATCCTAATATATATATGTGTGTGTGTAGTATGTAAAGAACAAAGGAGATCTCCTAGCATTGTGGCCCCAGTTAAAAGATGCAAATAACTTTACAGCTGGCGAGATATTTTAGAACTATGAGTGGATGAAGCATCGGAGCTGCTCACAATTTTTGTCATCGACATATTTCCCATATGTGATCAAACTTGCTAGGTCATACAATGTAATTTCAATCTTGAAATCTGAAGGTGCTTCTTGCTTGATATATTAACATCTTCTCTTTTATTTATTTTCAGTTTTAATTTCTATGTTGTGTCTATCGTCTATATCTTGTAGGTATCATTCCCAATGGCACCTTCTACGACATGCAATACATAGTCAATACCATGATGAAACACATAAAGGCCGTCGTGCAGCCGAGGTGCTCTGACATCCCGAGCAAACCACCGTATCAGCTACTCACTGAGATTAGGCTGTGTTTTAAAAAAGATGGCGCCACAATCAAGAATTGCACCAACCAATATGGCAATTGTAAAGGACAGATAAAGTTTCCATGATCTGTTGAAAAGAAAATAATTGCACTATCAACTAGATAAGCTTCATAAATTATGTTGATTGTATTTTATGAAAATAGAAAATAAATAAATAATGTTGCTCGTATGTATATCACTGCTTTCCCTTGGTTATTCTCAAGTAAAAAAATAAGTCCTCTCACATCTTGAAAGATAAAAGTTAACAAGAAAATTGTGAAAAAGCCACCAGAAAATGAATATTTATATATTTTGTTAATCGAGCTTCCTTTAATCCATTTCTTCATTTAAATTTGATGATCATATTAATGATACGTCCAGATTAATAAGACACAAACGAGTTTTATTGCTGTACCTCTACTCTATTCTGTATTTGCTTCTGCATGTCTCTTAAAAAAAAATATTAATTCAAGAAGCTCACCCTTTTGAAGAATTCAAACTGTCTCTCATTCTTCCAAAATCAGCAAAAACAATCTTTTTATATGTTTTATTACAATTATTTGGATTATTATTTTACTGTAATGCTTCTTACCATTTTAGTAGTTCTTAACTAATTTATTAATCATTTTTATGTTCTAACACATTTGCCTTGAAAAATTTTACAAAATAAAAAAAAAAAAAACCTACAGATTTTAAATAAACCAAAGTGGGAGCAATTTCCATTATTACAAAGCATACATGTCATCCATCATAAAAGATAAATAAGATATAGGATCTCACACATAAAAAATTGAAAGTATGAACAAAGTTGTGCACCCTTTAAGAAACAAATGAAAAACCTACTTTTTACAATATCACCGTAGCAACCACAATGAATGCAACTGAGATTATTTTTGAGTGAGACTCTTTAAAAGTTCTTCTAGGTGAGATTTCTAAAATGCCTCGGAGAAATTCCAAACATTATACCTATACTTCATTAATCCTCCTTATTAAAAAAAGCATCCAAACCATCAGTACTATCCCTTCTACTTACAGAACTGGAATCCCTCACCTCAGAAACAGAAACATTCCCACCAGGAAGGGAACTATAACAAAAATGGAAATAAAACATGTGATCTTTATAAGCATGGAGGCCATGGAATCAAAACATTTATAAATGAGTAGTTCCATAAACTCTTGATTACATTACATTTATTACATTCATGGTTGGTGAAAATCACTATGAATGATTGCCTTATTAATGTGAGAAAAAAATTATATATGCTTACTAATATTCAAATTCTAATATATATAAGTACTTTAGGCCCAAAGAAAACTCAAAGTTTAGTTGATATCATTCAATTAAATTATCAGATATTTTTTCTTATAGTTCAATATATTATCGATTAAAGTTCTGAGCAAGGGATAGCGGTGAAAGAGGCGGATAGTTGGAGGAATAAAGGGATTAAAAAAGGAACAATTTTTTATTTTTTAAAAAATACCTTTTAAAATTAAAATATGAAAAAGTTTTATTCTTAGTTTTCTCTTATGGTCTGTTTGGAAGATTTTTATGAAAGGAGAGGAGAGGAGAGGAGAAGAGAGGAATAAATTTTTCATCTCCTTTGTTTGAGAGTTTTCACTGAAAAAGGAAAGAAAACAAGGGGATTGATTTAAACCTCCAGAGTCCTTTTTTGAGCAATTCCCGTGTTCCTCCAAATCAGAGGGTTTGGAGAGGAAATCAGTGTTAATGACTATTATACCCTTTACTTTTTTTAAAATTCCTCTCCCATATCCCACACAAACCCGATGCTTTCCTCTCCTCTTCAAATCTCTCAGCTTCCGCCTCTGCCTCCCCCTCCCTTCACTCCAAAGATAAACCCAACTTCGATGCCATCGATTGCCGTCACCGTCACCGATTGCCTTCGCAGTCCACTTCCAGGTAATCTTTCTTCTACCCTCGAACCCTTCTCCCCATATACATTTTCTGAAACAAGGAAGAACGAAGGAGTGTCAGCATCAGCAAGGCTTGATTGCATCTCATGTTCCTAATTTTTGTGCCTCTCGTGTTCCTAATTTCTTTTATATGTATGTTTCTATTTTCCTATTTCTTCTGGAACTGAAATGTTAAAATGTTCTGCTACTTTATCATCGTATCTATTGTTGACTTTGAATTTAGGGGAATTAGATGGGTCATCATGGGGGAAGTTTTAAATTGTGAAAATAAAAGGGTTCCCAGGGGAGTCTGTTTCCATTTTGCGGTATGGTGGTTTGGGACTTAGGGTTGATGAACTCGCATAGAAAATGATATCCTTTGGTTTGGTATCCCTTTACTTTCTCCTATATTTATCACTTGGAGGGCAGTGAAGTATCTCTAATAGAGAAGAGATTTTGGGTGCTCCTAAATTACTTTAATGTTCGAAAATAGTAGATGACAAGAAATGGATCGAGCAATCAATGCAATCTGAGCCCACATAAGCAATGTGATTACAAAGTAGCATGATACGGTTGCAAGTTGAAAATTTAGGTTCTTTTAGTTTATGTGCAATAGTGACTTGGATGCTGAGAATGAAAAAGAAATGGTTAACATATTTAAGGAGGAATAGCTTGCTAACTATACACACCCCGCACTCTGTAATATTTCTCTTTTAGTGTATCATATGTTCTCGATTTTTACTTCCTACTAAGTTTTCTTTTAGTGCCACCAATATCTTATGATGTTATCAATCCTGTGTGACTACTCTTTGAACACCTTCCAGATAAATTATTCTAGGGAAGTATACATGTTCTGTAATTAACATTATATGCTGCATAATTCTGGTTAAGTGTCTTTACCTGTTCTTGTTACTGCTGAATATGTAAACATACTATGTTAAGAATCTAATGATGTAGTCCAGAAATTGAAAACAGATCATTTTCATGATTGGTTTATGCCAAATTTAAGAGTAGTTATCCTACAAATATTATGTCAGTTGAAACAAAATCTTTCACGTCACATGTATGAATTATGGTACACTGATATACTTTTCCACCTTAAATCTTAGGTATTTTATAGTTAAAACTTGCAACCGTGAAAATTTGGAGCTATCAGTACAACAAGGAGTATGGGCAACTCAAAGGAGCAATGAAGCTAAGCTGAATGAAGCCTTTGATTAAGTGGAAAATGTGATACTGATATTCTCGGTCAACTGAACTCGACATTTCCAGGTATGTCTCAAATTTTGGATCCCACTTGACTAGGTTTGTTCAATAGTATGAAGTTAGGCCCAGATCTCTTTGCTAACCAATCATCAGCTGGAAATGAAGAAATTAAAATTATTTTAAAACTTAGCATTCCTTAAGATTTATTTTACTGATTACTAGGATGGAAAGGTCAGTAGATAGATCTGTGTGCAAACATTGGGCTTATTATATTCTAGAATTGATGGTGTGGTGTCAAATTATCAATGGATCACTAGCTGCATTACTTTAACTTGCTCTCGTCTAAGAGAGCTTGATCTGTGGGTTATGATACACAGGGCAGGGAATTCTTGAAATGATAGGTCAGAAAATTATCCAGTTATTGAATAATTTGGAGCTATCCAATTTTGGTCCTACTTATGTGTATAAAAACTTATATGCAGCTTCCTGCCTGTGAGAAAATGTAGATGAGGATACATAGATTAACAACAGGGAGAGGAGAGAATTCTGTAAATGCTTGCATTTATTTATATGGTTTTCTATAAAGTAAATTTGCAAATGTGGATATGAATATAACTTTTAAAGCAGTCTCTTTCACCTAGCATTTTCTTGTAATCTTTTTGCAATTTGACTATTGCTCTTATACAACAACTGCTATTTGCTTTGGATCTGGACCAATTCAGCTTGATTGGACCCATGAACTTCAGTCTTGGATTGCTCTTATACAATAGGGTCTTGTTTCCTATTTTTGTGGGGTTCGGGTATTCGAGGTTTTATTTAATTGTAGACATGTTTTTATTGCACTGCATGTACTAGGTTAGCTAGTTACTTTATCCGTGTAATGTAACTCATAAAGTACTTGTCATAATAAATATCTGCATCTTTGATATTAGTTCAAATAATATTAGTATTGCTGTGACTGCAATGAGCTGTGTAAGTATAGCTTTGGTGTGAAGCTTTCTGTACATGTATAGGCTCCCTGGTTCAAGTTCCCGATTGTTTTGTAGCAGAAAGTGAAACTGATTCAAGGTCAAGGCTCAGAAAACTGATGTTGTACTTTGCATCATGCGAGACTGGAAAAATTATTGACTTTGAATGTACAAATCTTGGGTTTAGTTTGCTTTTTCATATCCCTTGTATTTAATTATTTATAGCTTCACACGTTTCTGAATGATTTATTTTCTTGGGGAGGGAGGGGAACCATTGCACATTTCAGACCTGATCAAAGGAGAAACTAGGCAAGGAAATTTACATGGCAATGTCTATTATAGAACTCTGAAAGACCAAGAACAAATTCCATATATTTATGCTAAGAACATTTTATACTTCAAAGCAGGAAGAAGCTAATCGAAACACTATATTTAAATGTGTTATATTTAATTGACTCTTCTAAGCAACTAGTTCTCAATTTTAAAAGAGTTATGTTACTATTCCATAATACTTGTAAATCACCTTATGATTTTAAGTTGACTGGTTTAAATTTTTTTTTGAATAGTTTATATTTAATTAGGGCCTATTATGGTATGAAATGGTCACATTTAAAGACTTGAGAGTTGTTAGATATTTCATGTGACTTGAGAGTTGTTAGTTTTTATATATATATACTAGTATTAGGCCCCGCGCGATGCGCNTATTTTTCTTGTGATCAAATTGTCTCAATTTGAACTTTTACTGTTATGCTTAATCATTGCTTTATAATATGTTAAGATGATTTATCACTGATTTGTTGATTAATTTAAATTTTTAGAAAAATATTTAATTTATTTTCTATTTTTATTAATTAATTAGTTTAGAGAAAAAAAAAGTGTATTATATTATTTAATTTTATATTAAATATGTCTATTTTAATAATAAAGGGTAAACTAGTAAAAATACTTTACAATAAGACTTTTCCTTCTCTTTCTTTTTCTTTTGCTCATTTTAATCATCCAAACAAAGGAGAGGAAAACTTCTCCCTTTCCTTTCCCTCCCTTTCCTTTCCTTTCCTCTCTTCTCCTCTCCCCTCCAAAAAAAACTCCCAAATAGACCCTTAAAAAAATTAATGTTGGTTTAATAAAATACTTTAATTTAAAACCTGTAAGAAGTTCTTTTAAACATATGAATGCATTTTTTTTAATTGAAGTGTTCTTTATTAAGAAGTTACTTTAAAGAAAGCATGTTGTTGATCGTTTTACTGCTTTATCAATATCAATGTTTTAAAAAGCAAGAAATAATAATCTTATACTTTTTTTTTTTGTGTAGTATAGAAAAATTTTAATAGTACAAAAAATATAGCGTGTTTAAAGTATCTTCATTTAAATTTTTTGAATGTAATTAAGCTCAAATACTATCAAATTATTATTTATTTATTTTTCCTTGTTTTAATTTGGGCTCAGAAATTTATCTTTTTCTTGCATTTTTGGATCTTTGAACCTAAAGATTTGGTCTTTTGAATGCCCAATCCCATTACACTCTCATGATAAAATTAAAAATATAAAATAATAATAATAATACTAATAATAATAATAATAATAATAAAATAAGAAAATAATAATCATAATAATCATAATAATAATCTTATCTATATCTATTTATCTATATTTGGAAGTCATGTATCAGTCACAAGGCATGAATTCTTATCATCCCCATTATTGTCTCTTAATCACGGTCGGAAGTCGTGTATCAGTCATAAGGCATGATTTGTTCTATCATGCCCATTGTATTTCTTTTTTGTTACAAAAGATAATAAACAAAAAACTACAATCTAAAAAAACCTATTCCCATATGATCAATACCCATTGTATTGTTACATATAAAATTCTAAAATTGAAGAGTGTACAATAATTCTACCATAATCGACTTAAAAGATTCTAGAATTGAGGAGTGTACAATAATTCTATCACCGACTTAAAAAAAGCTTAAAGAGATATGTGATGGGAGGAAACGAGTGAACAAGGAGGGTTACAGAGCTTCTATATTTGAGAACTATTTTTAAATGTGAGGGGCAATCTTAGGTATAACACGTAAAGTCTAATCAATTTTATTTTTTCTAATCACCCTAGTTTAAAAGAAATTAAAATAGATTATATTTTTTTTCTCTTATTCATCAAATATGAATCTTATATGACCAATCACTTAGTCAACATGACCTTTTTTTCTTCAGCTGAAGATGACATAGGGGTTCAATATAATTTTGCACCATTTCTGGTTCGACCAATGTGAACAAGAAAAGAAAAACCTTATTGTTTTCAACTTCACAAATTGAATTTAAGAAAAACAAAAAGGATACTAATTCTCAATTATCCAGTAAGAAATAAATCCTAGGATATTGAGTTATTGCAAAAAAAAAATTGAATTTATTCCAAATTAATAGAGTTGATTAGGATTTATATTTTATGCTTTAGTTAGAAATATATATGTTTTAGCATATCTTTTTTGTCAAGAACCAATTCAACCTAAAAACTCAAGCTATTAGGTGAATACCTATCAATGGTTTTATATCTAACACATCCCCACATAGAAAATCATTTTGGGCTTGAAGCTTGGAGAAGCATAGGCTCACTTATACCATATATTGATTTGGTCAAAGAGACTTTGATATCATATCAAGAACTGATTCAACCTAAGAGTTTAATCTGTTAGGTGAAGACCTAGGAATAGTTTTATATCTAACACTTTTATCTATCTAGTGTTTCAAATTTCTAAATAGTGTTTCTAATATATATTAAGATCTTCATAATCTATCCTATCTAGTTTTTATTTATTTTTTATTTTTTGATTTTGGTCATTAGATAAATAAAGTTAAAACTTTTAGTTAGGGATATTGACAAATGAGAAATTAACCTTGAAACATCAACCTTAAAAGAGATCACTTAAGTTAGTATGTGCCTGCGTCAATCAATCCTATCTAGTTATCTTGTTTATCCGTATCTTTTGATATAACCTACTACCATAAGTAGAGGTGCTCATTTAATTATACTCATTCTATGGTAAATCAATGTAACGAGTGTTTATTACTTCACTGTTCTTTCACTCATGTATTGAATGAAAGCTTTGATAACTAGTTACCGCCGTTTCATTATTTAAGTAAATTGCTTCACAATCTGCGGTGTAAAGGGCTTCCTGTTTATGGTTCCATCTTCTAAGAAATATTGCGCTTTAGAAGAAGAACTTATAAGTAATCATTTCAAAATTTGTGATTATTCATTTTAGGAAAGGGTGATTGCTAAGCTACATAAGAGATAATACTACTCCACCGGGTTTTAGAGGGACCTATTTAAGTTTAGTAGTTGAAAACTTAGAGTTTAATTGTGTCGTGTTATCTAAATTGACTCACATTAGGTGACTCATTTTTTTTTTTNACCTATTTAAGTTTAGTAGTTGAAAACTTAGAGTTTAATTGTGTCGTGTTATCTAAATTGACTCACATCAGGTGACTCATTTTTTTTTTTCAATATCTTTGCAATGTCACTAATTTTAGAATGTGAGTCTCACTTAAACCCCTCAATAGGGGCCGTCAAGTATGGATAGCCTAGCAACCACCTTTTAGAAAGCTGATCAATATGTCATTCTAAAAGTTAACAAGCCTCTCTTTATCTCTTAGTTTCTGAAATCACAATGTGTAAGTGAATTAAACTCTTCATATTCCTCAATGTACTTGCCCATGCACAATTAAAAAAGAAAAGGAATTATAAATTAATTGTCTCAAACATAGTAGGGTGACAAAGTACAATTAACTCAAAAACCTTATTATTAATGAGTATGTTATTATTTGGGAAGGGTAGGGGAATCTTAAGGACTTTTACCTAAGCTAAAACTTGCACCAACTCTGCGAGAGCCTCCTTGGTGCCATGTGATCAAAGACTTCAAGCTTATTGGCTAGGATAAGAGTTTTTGTTCTGAACAAAAATTTGACAAGTTGGGAATCCAAGAACATGTCTAGAAGAATTTTCCATTTGGGCCCCCCATGATAGAAATGGGCACAAGTAGAGAATCTTACAGCATTCCATTGAGTCATTGACCATTTGATGTTGGATAACTTTTGTTGTCAACTTATCATGTTTGGTTTTTATTGAGCTTCTTTTCTGTAGTTCCTTCTTCTATATGTTGTCTTGTTTCTCATTTTGCAAGAACTTCCTTGAAGAAAAAAAAAAGAGTAAAACCCCTTTTTGTCCTTGAAAGATAGGGGCGGTGACACTTTAGTCCCTGAAAGATTTTTACCGACACTTTAGTCCCTGAAAGATAGTTCCGTTAGCCATTTTAGTCTGCCGCTTGTTTCTGTTAGTGGGGCTTAATAGAAAATTCCACGTGGCACGTTAAGTGCTGATGTGGCCGTTAAGTAATGACGTGACACCTTAAAAAAAAATTCCCTGTCTCTTCCCCCTCTCTCATTTCTCTCTCTCTCTCTTTCCCGTCTCTCTCATTTCTCTCTCTCGCTCTTCCCTGTCTCTCTCATCTCTCTCTCTCTTCCCCTCCTCTCTCATTTCTCTATCTTGTTTTTCCCTGTCTCTCTCATCTCTCTCTTTCTTTATTTATCAACTGTCACGACCCAAAGCCAGTGGGGAGTTTGAAGCTCACATCTACATGTGGCACTTTGGTTGTTACTCTGGGTCCAGTTCTGCACCTCTTCGTCCATGCGACCAAAACTGTGCTCTATATATAGTTAACAGTAACACAGAGCACCATAAGTTTTTTTTTTTTTTTTTTTAAAAAAAATCCTTACTAGCTAGCTCACTTGTTAGGTCCCAGTCAAAGCAGAAATATAGCACCAGAAAACTGAAGTAATTCTCCTAGGGTGAGAATAAAACTGCAGGTGTATTTTGCATAAAAATCTTCTACCCCTTTCATTAACAGCAGTGGCCCTATAAATAGTTACAACTTAACTACTAAAAAATTACTACTACTCCCACTAACAAACTACAAGTTGTTAACGTGCAACAAAGGAAATAACAGAAAGCTAAAAACAAGCAACCAAAAGCAAAATAATAGCCACGTTTTAGTTGACCCAGTCCTCCTGTATGTGCACCATGCATGCACCCATTCTCCACTTCTCTCTCTTAGCCATGATACATGGGATTTGGCTTGGGCATGTTTGCAGAACGTGGTGTATGCCTATCATCACTCTACTTGGTCCATTTTCCAGTTCCTCATTCGCGACCTCGTCGATGTCCTCATCGCCGCTTTCATGTTCGAAACCTTCAATTTTCTAAAGGTACCCTTGACAATCTTCTCCAACTCCACTTCTCTCTCCTTATTCTCCGTGGACCTACGCAAGCTTAGATTGACCCATTGAGTTACATATACCCCTTACTGAGTTAACCCACCGAGTTTACATATACCCCATGCATGCAATGGTTTTCCACCTACCAGCTTATCCCCTTCAAGTACCAGCTCTCCCATGCATGCATTGATTCTCTTCTGCCAAAGCTAAAGCATTATCTTTCTCTTTCCGTTCAATACTTCCTCCCTCTCGCTGGCAACCTCACATGGCCCAATGGCTCTCGTAAACCCATCATCTCATATGTCCCCGGCGATGCCGTCATGTTCACCATAGCCGAGTTTGATGCCGATTTCAATCATCTCTCAGGAAATGATTTTTCTGAAGTATCAGAAAGCCACCATCTTATACCTCTCTTAACCATATCACAAGAAAAAGCTGCAATCTTGGCCCTGCCACAGGCAGCTTTCTTGGCTATTATTGCTAAAGAACTTTGCTTTTTGGCTTGTACCTAAACTGTGGGTAATTTGTTGTTGCTTTTTGGCTTGACCTAGTCCGAGTTGCATGACTCAGTCTGAGTTATGTGTGCCTCGAGTCACATATTCTAGTGTTTGAAGTGGCTTTCTCAAGAAGAGCTCTCCATTTCTTTGTTGGTTTGTTAATATGTTGGTGTTTATTTTTTCAAGATATGCAGTTGCATGGTAAAGGTCATGAACTTCTAGATAGAAAGTTACTCCTTATATGGTCCAATATCAAATAGTGGCTTTGTGCTCTGTGTTTTTGCGGATACACATCCTTTGCAAGTTTGTTTCCATGAGAGAGAGAAATGAGAGAGGAGGGGAAGAGAGAGAGAGAGAGATGAGAGAGACAGGGAAGAGTGAGAGAGATAAATGAGAGAGGAGGAGAAAAGAGAGGGAGAGAGAAATGAGAGAGACGGGAAAGAGAGAGAGAGAAATGAGAAAGGAGGGGAAGAGAGAGAGAATTTTTTTTAAAGTGCCACATCATCACTTAACGGCCACATTATCACTTAACGTGCCATGTGGCATTTTCTGTTAAGCCCCACTAACAGACACAAGCGGCGGACTAAAATGGCTGACGAAACTATCTTCCAAGGACTAAAGTGTCGGTAAAAATCTTTCAAGGACTAAAGTGTCACCGCCCCTATCTTTCAAGGACTTGACTGAGACATTTTGCGCTTCAAAATTTTCCTTTTAATTTGAACGGTACTCCTGGCCAAAAGGAAAATCATAATTTCAAAAGAGAAAATTGGCACATGTGCTGAATCCTCATGTTCTGCTTTTAGATGTTTATTTCATTTGTAAAAGAGAAAAAAGGACTTGACTGAGACATTAGTTTGGTGAAAGTTTAACGATTTCATGAGTATAGGAGACATACACTAGGCATATAAAACATTCTGAATATGTGTTAGTTGAAGACTGACACAACCATATCCTTATTTATCATGGCCGTGTCATAGCCGTGTTATGGTCACAGAGAGCATGAACTTGTTGAAGGTAGACACGGTTGATCACTGAAGATGAACATGGTCATGTCTTTATTGATCATGGCCGTGTTGCAGAGAAGAACACAAGGGTGTAATTTAAGTGAACACGGGCGTGTCTTCATAGATCAGAACCGTGTTACTAAGTTCAGTCAGTTATTGCAATTTCTGATGCTGAGTAGTTAATTAGTAAAAGTTAGTTACTTGTTTATGATTAGATGATTAGCTGGCAATCTTGTAAAGGAAGTCGTAGTCTTGGAGTGTATATATATTCATGTAATTGTACATTCATTCAATCAAGAAATTCATTTTTCTGCAAATTTGCTTTCCTACTTCTCGCTCTCAACCTTCTTCTCTGAAGAAGCTTCTCTGCTCAACTTTGATTTCATGGTATCAGAGCTTTAATAGCTCGATCTCCTCTTGCATTCCTTTGATCATCCTGCTTGTGATCCTTTTCTTTTTGTTTTCTGAATTTCTGAAGATATGGCATTTGATCCTTTGTCTTTTACTAATGTCTCTCATCAAGGTTCTGGTAATTCTGAAGATTTCATGGTTGATCCTTCAAGTCCTATGTATCTGCACTCCTCAGATAATCACACACCTTATCAAATACTCTTTAATCAATTACCTTCTTTTTTTCATCTTAATCCTTTTGGTTGTCTCTGTTTTATTTCCACTATTGCTCAAGGCAGAGACAAATTCATGCCTCGGTCTTTCCCTGGCATCTTCTTGGGAATGGAATAATTAAGTTACAGGAAGAAGTAAAGCATCTGAGTTATGAGCATAGAGGTGAAGGGAAACTTAGTCCAAAAGATAAAATGAAAGAAACAAACAAAACATACTCTTTGTTAGCAGTAACGTCACAAAAGTGATGTAAAAGCTACTCCAAACTATTTCTCTCCAATTTTAATACCCTTGAGGCCTGAGCAGTTCAATAAAAAATAGATTTAGTACTACGTCAGAGAAACTGGCATGAGGAGATAGATCATTTGATACTTAAAATGTATCCAAATTACCAATCCGTGACAACTCAATTGGAATGGAGCCTTGAAGATTGTTGGAGGAAAGGTTCCTGAGAATGGTCATCAAGCAATCTCATTTGGTGCTATGACTAATATTGACTACATAATCACAAAATAACTGCACATAATTCAAATTTGAAACCAAGTAATAGCACAACTGATTTCTTTTTCCTTTTTTTATTAAAAGCAAACTACAAGTCCGCAGCTGGCCACAAAGTACGGACGTTATCATGTTAAAACAACTCTAGGCAAAAGCAAATTGCCCCTTCGGCCTCCTCTTCTTTGAAAACTGGATACCCATAAAAACAGCTAGTTCATTCCAAATTTCATTCCAAATGGGGCAGCATTATAGTTCTGCATAATACCATTAACAAAGATGCTAGAACAAATCATTTTTAATAGGAACACATCAAGTGAACATAAAATTAATTTGACATTAATTTCATATGAACTAGTTTATAAAAAAAGTTGAATTATTTTGAGAAACAACAGCATAAAAACCACCTTTCATTAGCCACAGTAGGATCACAAAAGCACAAAGCTATTAAAACATGTGCTAGGGATCCAAACCAACTCGCTACAAAACCCTTCTTACCTTCTCTACATGAACAAGGATGTTAAAAGAAAACTCTCAATTATGCACAAAGATATTAATAAAAAGCTAAAAAGAAAAAATAGTCTACTACTAATGGGGTCAAACGACACAAAAAACTTTCCAGCTCCATTCTAGTGCAGAGGAAGCATAATTAGTAATTGCTAAAATATATATCTCAATAGCAATAATTTTAGGTCTGTTGAACATAAACGTAAGAATCCATAAAGTTTAATCAGCAACAACAGATCAGAATAGCTAGATGTGAATACCAAAAAAAAAAAGAAGGAACAGCTAGATGTGATTAATGGAGAAACAATGAAGCCAAACTAAACAAGCCATCATAGCCTTACTTTTTATTGCATCAGCAAGGGAGGATTCTGGGAAAGTGAAAGCGCAGGACCTGGCCTCAAAAGATTCACTGTGGGAAACACTTTGAACCATAATATTAGTGTGGGGAACATAGGTTGAATGCTTGGATGCCACCACTCCAATATAGTCAGCCAGAGAAATGTCAGTAACCCGATCAACAAAGTTCAAGTTAAATAAACAAAGAGTAGTCTGCTCACTAAAGCCATTAAACATAAGATTAGTGAAATAGCAGTACAATTTGCATCTACAAAACCATAGCAACAACGCCCTAAAGTAGATTGATAAATTATAATTGTAAAGTCTTCATAAAGAAAGGGACTATCACTCTGGAGTCTGGAGCACAACAACAGCAACCAAAGATTAAGTACAGAATACAGTTGAAAGCAACAATAGTGAGGAAAACAAGAGCACAACAGAAGAAACAACCAGGAGACAAATTGAATGAAAGAAAAAAAGAAAAGCAATGAAATGTCAAATACCACACTAATATAAGAAATTGGCAACTAATACAAAATTTAAACTTGTGCATCGACGTTCGTATTAATTGCTTACCTACAAACAGATTATAATAATTACTAACTATCATTATACTTTCGTTCCACAGAAACGAGATAAAAGGAAACCCTATATATATATATATATATATATATAATATATAAAAGAGAATCTCAATTTATGATTTTGAACAAAAGATGAATGAACAGTAAAAGTACGGAGAGAGAACCAAACGCAGAGAGAGAAAATATTGGAATTGCAGAGGGATATTTCTGCTCGGATCCTGAGCTACCAATTGAAACCCATAAGAAAACAATCCATCATCCGAAACCATATTCACCAAATTGCACGCACAAAAAGAGGTAGATTACCTTTGGGGGTCTTGGTTCTACTATTGCAACCGAGGGTCACCGACACTGGGAGGAGAAACCGAGGCTCACCGATGCACTTCCAATCTTGCAGGTACAGGGCAAGAAAGAAGAGAGCTGTCGGTGAATGAGGAGAAACAAAATGCTAAAAATGGGAAGAGGGAAAGGGAAGACTGAATGGGCATTGCCTTAAACTTGCATTTTGGTTTTTTTTTTTTCCTCCAACGGTAAATTCCGATGGAATTTAAAAAAAGAAAAATCTGTTTTCTCTATTTGCAAATTCCAACGGTAATGTAATTTCGTCGTTAGAATTTCAACAAATTTATTCCGTTGGAATTACTGTTAGAATTTTTAGAAAATTTCAATTATATTTTGTTCCCTTGAAAAACTGCTTTTTTCTTGTAGTGATTGTGCAATGCTAGGTTTCCCAGATTAGCAGTCACATGATGTGTAGCCCTAGTATCCAGGAACCATGGAGTATTATCTATAGTTTCTATGGTGGCCATTAATGCTTGTGGCTCTTAGGACTGTGATTTGTTTCCATTTACTGGTATGGGCTGAAAATCACTATCAAATATGTGCCAAAACTCATATGCTATGTGACCAGATTTGTGGCAGATTTGGCACTGAGGTCTGTTGCCACTGCCATTACTCAGATGCTATGTGACCAGACTTGAGAATTACGATTTGGTACATGACCATTTTCAGATTGAAAACCAGAACCAGAACTTCCAAATTGAAATTTCTTCTTACCTGTAGATTACCTGTACTGTGCAACATTTGCTTGCGTCAACACTTGTTCATCGACTGATTTTTGTCTCTCCAATCTTCCTTCAAAGGACAGTAAATGACTCTATAAACTTTCAATACATATGGACTCAAAGGTGAGTGGAGCAACTACTGGATTGTATTCAGGTCCCAATCCACTCAAGATTGCCATGACTTGATCATCCTAAGTGATGTGTTCCCTTATTGCTCTCAAATTATCGCAGATGCTTCTAATTTTTAAGATGTAATCCCATACTCCAAGATTGCCTTTCTGTGTAGTTTGCAATTTTAGCTTGAGTTCCATAATTCTTGCTCTTGAGGAACAAGCAAAGCATTCTGCCAATGACCTCCAAATTTCTGCAGCAGTGTTGTATGACATAATTTGAGCCATGATCTACTCAGATAACAAAGCATAGATCTAACTCATCACAAGACGATTCTGCCTTGGCCAAAAAGTATATTCTGGATTCAAAGTTAACACACCTGGAGCAGACATGGAATCTTGGATGAATTTCTCTGAACAAGTCTTGGATCCATAAAAAATTTCTTCATAGCCATTTGCGATTACTACATTCAGCAGTTGATTTCTCCAGATCAAGTAATTACTTCGATATAGTTTGATGGTGAGAGATTGACCTAACATTGGAAAAATGGAGTTCCCTGATCCTTGTGGTGATGTCACAAGAAGATGCACAGTGATCCGTCATTAGAGTAGCTCTGATATCATGTTAGAGTTGAAGACTCTTTCAAGAAACAAATCAACCATGAATTCTGAATTATGAACGGAGCCAAGCAAGAGCCATGTTGATATACCAGAAAGCAGAAAATATCAGAAGTATAGAGATTATGCAGAGAAGTTCTAGAGAGAAAAGAGAGAAGGAGAGAATGTAACTCAATTGTAAAACTGATCTTGTTGAATGAATGAATTCAATTACATTCATTCTGAATCGTAGTTCATCAATAGATAGATATGAGATGAGTCTTCTTCTAGAAGATGTAAACCAGCTAATCATTACTTAGCTAACTTGTTAACCGACTATAAACTAACTTATCAATATGACTAAGCACTAACTAACTTCTAACTGACTTTGACTTTAACTGATGAGTTGGCAACTGACGTGGCACTGATGACTTCTGTTTAACATGTGGGATTGATAACTTCTGTTTAACAGCAGTAACCTGAACCAATCGACTGGGAATATTACAGAAAAGGAATTGGCTCTCCCATAGTTGATATGTACAAAGAAGCTTATGATAGTATGTCTTATATTATGCCTATTCTATGATATATCTTTGACAGTGTGCCACTTGTATTCTTGTTGGCTGTATACGTTTGATATATTAGAGATCAATCTCTAATAAGTTCACACCCTGCGTAAAACAGTGTGAAACTTTTGTTGCTGTAGATAAGCAAAAGGGAGGAAATTCTAGAAAGATCTGAAGAGAGAAAAAAGAAGGCAGTACACTTGATTACTCTGACCAATACAATAGCATACAAAAGTAAATTTTAAGCAGAGAAGGTTCATATTTACTCCCTCCACAGATGTGCTTTTTCCCTACCCTCCAAGTTTTCCACATAATAACGGAGTGTATAACCCCAATACCTCCTTTAGATCTAATAGATATTTCTGTATTTTGAGTTGATGCCTTTCTCTAAGAAGGACATCACCAAAACAGTGCTTCTATGAACTGCGACAGAAGTTGCTCCCATAGAACATATCCGTGTGAAAGTTGAAGCTATTGAATGACTAGATATTCAAAAGTTGAAGCTAATATCTGTCTTATAGATGTAATTTAGCTCCCATAGAACATATCCGTGTGAAAGTTGAAGCTATTGAATGACGAGATATTCAAAAGTTGAAGCTAATATCTGTCTTATAGATGTAATTTTCAATTTAGCTCTGAAACATTATAATTTTGGATTGCTGGTTTAAATTTTGATGCATGCCCAATTTACTGCGAAGATGATCATGTGAACATAACAATTAACTCAAGTGTGGCCAAAAAACTAAAGTACCATAAGGTTTGCCCAGTTAGTTGTTCTCAAAATGATAATTTTCAATGAAATCAATTTGGTTGGGTATACGGAATAATCAAAAGCTTCCAAAATGAGGTAGGATTTTTACCAAGCAAAATGCATAGAATTATTATCTTCTCTCTATCAGTTTGGTGTGTACTGTTTTTTTCGCTGTACTGATACTGTACTTAATCATGATTTAATTAGTTATTAGCTTTTAATCTTCACCTTTGTTTCCTTTTCGTCTTTTAGATAACTAAGGGGCTTCTGGAGAAGTAGTCCAGAGAGGGTTCTTGATACTCCAATCACTGAGGTCATTTTTGTTACTCAACTTGTCCTTACTACTTGCTCTCTCCTTTGGTACTTCTGTAGCTACTTCTACGAGTTGTTAATCATCTCCTTCTCCCTTTCATTCTTTTATATGTTTAAAATCATATTGTCATTTTATTAAATTTTATTCATTACTCCTATGAGTTTTTCTTTTGAAACGTGGTAATTTTAATGGTCCTATTCTTTTGCCAGTTTTAGATCATATTAATTATTGAATGACAGGAATCATAATTCTTGTGATCCATAAATGCATCATTCTACAATTCTCAACCTATAAAAACAAAATTCTGTGATCTGAACTATCATATATAGCAAGGCTTGAATCTTGGTGGTCATGCTTACTTTTCTGAGTCAGCAAGGAACTCTCACTATTCGGTAATTAGCATCATGAGACACAGATTAAGGCGGTAAACTTGGTGATTATGATTGTAATTTGGTTTCATATTGCACTCCAAATGTGGCTTCATTTGAAGAACAGTTCGACAGGATTTATATTTTTGGTAGTAGTTGTTGCTTATATCACCTTCTTGCTAAATGTAATGCAGGCTGGGTTTACTGGTACTGGAGTTGGCGCTGCTTACTATGGTCTAAGGCCTGCTGTTGAGTTTATGACATTTAACTTCCCTATGCAGGTTAGAACTCCTCTATTGTGACTACATTTTTCTTATACTGAGTGTATACTTAGATGAGTTATATGAATTGTTACCGGCAACTATTGACTTTGGAACAATTTTCTTGCCACTCATTGCTTTAGTCCGCAAGCAAGCAGTATTTTAGCTATTAATCATCTTGAGAAGTTATATGATCTCTCTTCTTTGCATGACCATGTTGTGGACAGTTGAATAAGTAAGAACATTGATAAATTGAAAATAGTTTAGTGTCTGTGTGTCCACTGAAATATAGTTTATGGCATCATCTGTTAAGTAGACTTCTAAATTTGGTTCTGTAGTGTAATGTTCAGTTTTGTCCCACTAACTGTCTCATTGTATTTTTATTTGTGTTGCAGGCAAAAGATCACATCATTAATTTTGCTGCAAAACCAAAATACATGTTAGTATTAATTTTTTGTGCTATTTCTAAATCTCAGTTAGTATTAATTTTGGGTTTGATAGAACTACAGGCTCTAGTGAGGAGTTAGGAAGAGAGGGAGTGGACATGTTAGGAGGTCCACTGGTTAGGCCCAAAATATGGAGGGTATATTTGAGAAAGAAGAAAGGCAAGGGGACTGAGATGTAATTGGTTGCATGAGTTGGTTAGGAGGTGTGCGTGATATTAGGGAGGGAAGGTAGGAGAGGAGGTCATTCTGGTTGTGTGTTATTTTTCATTGGGAGCAGAATTCTCTCTAGCAGAGACATTTCTGTAGGAGCCCTTGGCTCTGTGAGTGATTGTAATCACTGTTTCTGAGTATTAGTCTTAAGAACTGTTTCTTTTCTTTCTGGTTTCTATCAATTGGTCCGACCTGTCGGATTCATCACTATGCCGCCTAAGCCAATAGACAGAGGAGATGCTATGGAAGCTCGTATGGTCAATGTGGAAACCATGGGTCCTTGATTGGAAGGTGTGGAGATTACCTTAAATGAGTTTCGTGGAGCTCTTTTGGAAATGCAACGATCTCAGCTTGACATGCAAGTGGCACTTACTGAGAAAATCCAATAATCTCAGGTGAATTTGCAACAAGCTTTCATGAAGGAAATCAATAGGGTAATTGGGAAGCGAGTTGAGGGAGACAAATCGAGTGAGAATCTTCAGGATAATTCATCGACATCTACTGGAACACCATTTCGGCAACCAGGTGGTAATGCGATGCATGATGGGTTGGATGAGTATCGCTTATCGGTGAAGAAGGTGGAGTTACCGGGGTTTCAAGGTTTTGACCCTATGGGTTGGATTCAGAGAGCTGAATCGTACTTCGAAGTACATAATACCCCTGATGATCTGAAGGTGAAGCTGTCTCATTTGTGCATGGAAGGGAGTACAATCCATTGGTTCACTCTACTAAGAGAGTCGGACGAGCAAATAACGTGGGACAAATTCAAACACTCTATGTTGCTGCGATACGGTGGAACGGTGTATGATAATCCTTTTGAAGGATTATCGGTTATTCACCAATCAGGGACGGTGGAGGAGTTCATTGAGCTTTTTGAAACTGTTTCAGCTTAGGTTCCTCGACTAACAGAGCTTCAATACCTGGGTTATTTCATGGGAGGGCTGCGCCCAGATATTCGACAGAGGGTCCGTTCGTTCCATCCTTCTACGCGATGGCAGGCGATGCAGCAAGCTCATGACATGGAGCGCGAAATCGAAGGAGTGACTGTCGGCAATGACATCACATCCTTCCGAGCTTGCTTAGGTTAATCCGATGTAATGGGTAAGCATTTCGGGTCACACCCGACCCGGAAATAGGGACAGAGTCATAACCCGATAGGTCTTAGTAAACCCAGTAGTGGGTGGAGCCCTCAAACGGTGTCGCAAGGTGGAGCGACTCTGTTCCAAGGTTCGAATGCACAGATGAAGAGCAATGCATCAGGCTTCCAGGCTGCATATGACCTTCTGAACGTCCGAATTAGCTTTGGCGCCCTGAAAGAAAGTTGTATACAATTATCTCAGCTTTCCAACAAGGTATGACTCGGAAATTTTAGACATCCAGAACTCAAGATATGCCTGAAACACAGAGACAGCATATAATGCCCAGTATTGCTGGAAATTGCAATTAAGCATAAATGGATACAAAGTCATGAAATGAGGTCTAAGTCTATGCAATTCAGCCCAAAAGAGGTTTAAAAGACTAAGTATGAGGGATAACTATTATATAAAAAGTGTGTTCATCAGTTGGCGCTGCTTACTATGGTCTAAGGCATGCTGTTGAGTTTATGACATTTAACTTCCCTATGCAGGTTAGAACTCCTCTATTGTGACTAGATTTTTCTTATACTGAATGTATACTTAGATGAGTTATATGAATTGTTACCGGCAACTATTGACTTTGGAACAATTTTCTTGCCACTCATTGCTTTAGTCCGCAAGCAAGCAGTATTTTAGCTATTAATCATCTTGAGAAGTTATATGATCTCTCTTCTTTGCATGACCATGTTGTGGACAGTTGAATAAGTAAGAACATTGATAAATTGAAAATAGTTTAGTGTCTGTGTGTCCACTGAAATATAGTTTATGGCATCATCTGTTAAGTAGACTTCTAAATTTGGTTCTGTAGTGTAATGTTCAGTTTTGTCCCACTAACTGTCTCATTGTATTTTTATTTGTGTTGTAGGCAAAAGATCACATCATTAATTTTGCTGCAAAACCAAAATACATGTTAGTATTAATTTTTTTTGCTATTTCTAAATCTCAGTTAGTATTAATTTTGGGTTTGATAGAACTACAGGCTCTAGTGAGGAGTTAGGAAGAGAGGGAGTGGACATGTTAGGAGGTCCACTGGTTAGGCCCAAAATATGGAGGGCATATTTGAGAAAGAAGAAAGGCAAGGGGACTGAGATGTAATTGGTTGCATGAGTTGGTTAGGAGGTGTGCGTGATATTAGGGAGGGAAGGTAGGAGAGGAGGTCATTCTGGTTGTGTGTTATTTTTCATTGGGAGCAGAATTCTCTCTAGCAGAGACATTTCTGTAGGAGCCCTTGGCTCTATGAGTGATTGTAATCACTGTTTCTGAGTATTAGTCTTAAGAACTGTTTCTTTTCTTTCTGGTTTCTATCAATTGGTCCGACCTGTCGGATTCATCACTATGCCGCCTAAGCCAATAGACAGAGGAGATGCTATGGAAGCTCGTATGGTCAATGTGGAAACCATGGGTCCTTGATTGGAAGGTGTGGAGATTACCTTAAATGAGTTTCGTGGAGCTCTTTTGGAAATGCAACGATCTCAGCTTGACATGCAAGTGGCACTTACTGAGAAAATCCAATAATCTCAGGTGAATTTGCAACAAGCTTTCATGAAGGAATCAATAGGGTAATTGGGAAGCGAGTTGAGGGAGACAAATCGAGTGAGAATCTTCAGGATAGTTCATCGACATCTATTGGAACACCATTTCGGCAACCAGGTGGTAATGCAATGCATGATGGGTTGGATGAGTATCGCTTATCGGTGAAGAAGGTGGAGTTACCGGGGTTTCAAGGTTTTGACCCTATGGGTTGGATTTAGAGAGCTGAATCGTACTTCGAAGTACATAATACCCCTGATGATCTGAAGGTGAAGCTGTCTCATTTGTGCATGGAAGGGAGTACAATCCATTGGTTCACTTTACTAAGAGAGTCGGACGAGCAAATAACGTGGGACAAATTCAAACACTCTATGTTGCTGCGATACGGTGGAACGGTGTATGATAATCCTTTTGAAGGATTATCGGTTATTCACCAATCAGGGACGGTGGAGGAGTTCATTGAGCTTTTTGAAACTGTTTCAGCTTAGGTTCCTCGACTAACAGAGCTTCAATACCTGGGTTATTTCATGGGAGGGCTGCGCCCAGATATTTGACAGAGGGTCCGTTCGTTCCATCCTTCTACGCGATGGCAGGCGATGCAGCAAGCTCATGACATGGAGCGTGAAATCGAAGGAGTGACTGTCGGCAATGACATCACATCCTTTCGAGCTTGCTTAGGTTAATCCGACGTAATGGGTAAGCATTTCGGGTCACACCCGACCCAGAAATGGGGACAGAGTCATAACCCGATAGGTCCTAGTAAACCCAGTAGTGGGTGGAGCCCTCAAACGGTGTCGCAAGGTGGAACGACTCTGTTCCAAGGTTCGAATGCACAGATGAAGAGCAATGCATCATCAAATTGGTCATCTGCTGGCCGAAAGTGGGAGGGTGACCGACGTGGTCCACCAGAAATATCAAAGGGCGTGCGACACATTTCCTATCAGGAGCTTATGGACCGAAAGGTGAAGGGGCTCTGTTTTCACTGTGGGGAAAAATTCCACCCCCTGCATCAATGTGCTGAAAGGAGTTTGAAGCTGGTGATTATGGGGGATGAGGATGATGAAGGGAGAGAAGAAGAGATAATTGCTCTGGAGGTTGAACAGGGAACAGAGAGGGAAGGATTAGAGTGTAAACTCATGGGTCTCATGGGAGTGACAGGGGCTGACTTAACTGTCTTCAAAACTATGAGGCTCGAAAGGGTTTTGAAGGATATTCCTATATTGGTGTTGGTGGACAGTGGGGCTAGCCATAACTTTGTGGCACCTCAAGTGGTCAACTCATTAAACATTCCTATGAATTCTTCAAGGAGATTCGAAGTGAGACTTGGAGATGGGCATAGGGTCCACACTAGAGGTAAATGTTCTAATCTACCTCTGCGTTTTGGAAAGAATAGTGTGGTGGTGGATGCATATGTGCTTGAGTTGGGTGGTGTAGATATGATTTTAGGGGTATCTTGGTTGGAAACCTTGGGTAAGGTAGAAATGGATTGGAGACATATGACTATGTCATTCCGAGTGGGAAAGGAATTGGTAGAATTGCAAGGAGTTGTGGTTGCTAATTCTAAAAATAAATCAAGCAATAATTCAGAATTGAGTGCTGGCTCACTACTTGGAGTTATGGAGATCCTACTTGGCAACTGGAGGCAATGCTATGGAATGCTGAAGGAGGTTTTAAGTTGAGGAATATTGCAATGTTGGGTCAACAGCAAGAACAAGAGTTGACTAGGTTGCTTGAGACTTTTCCTGAAGTGTCTCAAGAGATGGAGGGGCTGCCTCCTTTTCGAGGGATAGTTCACTTTATTGTGCTAAAAGAGGGGACTAAACCTATTAACGTTAGACCATATCGTTATCCACACCATCAAAAGAATGAGATAGAGAGGCAAATCCATGAGATGCTGCAACAAGGAATAATTGCCAATAGCTCCAGTCCATTTTCTAGTCCAATAATTCTTGTTAAAAAGAAAGATGCATATTGGAGAATGTATGTGGACTATAGGGCTCTCAACAAGGCGACGGTGCAAGATAAATTCCCTATTCCTATGGTTGAGGAGCTGATGGATGAATTACATGGGGCGGGGTTCTTTTCCAAATTAGACTTAAAATCGGGATATCATCAAATTAGGATGAAGAAGGAAGATGTGGCTAAAACTGCATTTCGAACTCATGAAGGACATTACGAATTTCTTGTAATGCCTTTTGGGTTGATGAATGCACCAGCCACTTTTCAGGCAGCAATGAATCGGATTTTCAAGCCTTATTTACGTCAATTTGTATTGGTCTTCTTTGACGACATTCTGGTCTACAGTGGAGATTGGAGGACTCATCTAATGCATTTAACTACGGTTCTTCAGGTGCTTAAAGAGAATCAGTTTGTGGTAAACAAAAAAAAATGTAGCTTCGGTCAAAGGCAAGTGGAGTACTTGGGGCATGTTCTGTCCAATAGAGGTGTGGCTGTAGATCTAGCTAAGGTAAGGAGCGTGGTGGAGTGGCCGATACCTCAGAATGTGAAGGGTGTTAGAGGATTCTTGGGCTTGACTGGGTATTACAGAAAATTCATCCAGGGTTATGGAAAATTAGCTAAACCCTTGATTGAGCTCACTAAGAAAGAGGCTTTTAAATGGGGACCAGAGGCTCAACAAGCTTTTGAAGCTTTAAAGAGGACGGTCACTACTGCCCCTGTTCTGTCCTTACCAGATTTCTCACAACCATTTGCTTTGGAATGTGATGCTTCGGGCATTGGGTTGGGGGCAGTCTTGATGCAAAATGGTAAACCTCTAGCTTATTTCAGCAAGGCTCTCTCTAGCTCTCACCTTTCAAAATCAATTTATGAGAAAGAGTTGATGGCTGTAGTACTGTCAATTTTACATTGGAGACACTACTTGATGGGAAGAGAATTTGTAGTGTATTTAGATCAAAAGAGCCTAAAAGATTTACTTCGATAGAGAGTAGTGTCTGCAGACCAACAAAATTGGCTAGCTAAATTGTTGGGCTTCCAATTTGAGGTTATATACAAACCTGGGCCCGACAATAAGGCTGCAGATGCTCTGTCAAGGCTGCCTACTGAGGAAGAATTGGCTGTTTTAGTTTCTGTTCCAGTTTGGAGGCAAAGTGGAGAATTAATATCAGAGGTGGGTAAGGATCCGAAGCTTCAAAAAATTATTTCTGATCTAGAAAAAGATGCAGAAAGTCATCTGGGTTTTAGCCTTCACAAAGGGGTCCTTATGCATAAAAATAGGCTGGTGATTTCTGCACAATCCAGTCTCATTCCTACCTTGCTTGAGTAATTTCACACCACTGCTACAGGGGGTCATTCAGGTTATACAAGAACCCATAGAAGATTGGCTGGAAATCTATATTGGAGGGGAATGAAGAAGGTTGTGATGGAGTTTGTTCAAGCTTGTGAAGTTTGCCAAAAAATGAAGTATGCTGCCACACTTCCTAATGGATTATTGCAGCCATTGTCAATACCAAATCAGGTGTGGGAGGAAATTTCAATGGATTTCATTATTGGACTTCCAAAATCTAAAGGGTATGATGCTATCTTAGTGGTTGTGGACAGGTTTTCCAAATATGCACATTTTGTTCTCCTAAAACACCCTTACTCAGCCAAAAGTATTGCTACAGTTTTTGTGCAAGAAGTTGTGAGGCTCCATGGGATTCCTGTGTCAATCCTTAGTGACAGAGATCCTATTTTTATTAGTGTTTTCTGGAAAGAACTCTTTAAAATACAAGGCACCTTGCTCAAGATGAGCACGGCTTACCACCCGGAGTCTGATGGGCAAATCGAAGTGGTGAATAGGTGTTTGGAGTCTTATTTGCGCTGTTTTGCTTCTGAACAGCCCAGAAATTGGTCTCTCTGGTTACCTTGGGCAGAGTTGTGGTATAACACCACGTTTCATATCTCCACCGGCTCTACTCCTTTCGAAATAGTGTATGGCCGCACACCTCCTCAAGACCAAATGAAATATTATGCAGATAAAAAAAGGAAGAAAATGAAGTTTGCTGTAGGAGATTGGGTTTTCCTTAAGTTGAGACCTCATAGACAANTGTTCTCCTAAAACACCCTTACTCAGCCAAAAGTATTGCTACAGTTTTTGTGCAAGAAGTTGTGAGGCTCCATGGGATTCCTGTGTCAATCCTTAGTGACAGAGATCCTATTTTTATTAGTGTTTTCTGGAAAGAACTCTTTAAAATACAAGGCACCTTGCTCAAGATGAGCACGGCTTACCACCCATGAGTCTGATGGGCAAACTGAAGTGGTGAACAGGTGTTTGGAGTCTTATTTGCGCTGTTTTGCTTCTGAACAGCCCATAAATTGGTCTCTCTGGTTACCTTGGGCAGAGTTGTGGTATAACACCACGTTTCATATCTCCACCGGCTCTACTCCTTTCGAAATAGTGTATGGCCGCAAACCTCCTCAAGACCAGATGAAATATTATGCAGATAAAAAAAGGAAGAAAATGGAGTTTGCTGTAGGAGATTGGGTTTTCCTTAAGTTGAGACCTCATAGACAATCATCTCTATCTCCAAAAATTTACTCTAAATTATCTCCTAGATATTACGGTCCTTTTTAGATTATAGAAAAGTATGGGGAGGTGACATACAAGCTCCAATTACCTTCTACTTCTAGAGTTCATCCGGTGTTCCATGCATCTCTATTAAAAAGAGTTGTTGGTCAGTATTCTGTTGCACCAGAATTGCCTGAGGATATGGCAGTGGAGGACTCAACAGAACCAGAAAAGGTTTGGGCAGTCATAGAAAAAAAGGAAGTTGGTTTTCTATCCAAAGAATATCTGATTCAATGGAAAGGTTTAGCAGCTGAAGATTCTATATGGGAGGATAAACTTTTTCTGAAACATCAATTTCCTTTCTTCAGCCTTGAGGACAAAAACGACACCAATTCTATGCTAAGCTCTCTAAATGTAGGTTTGGGTGAAAGGAGGTGGATTACTTGGGCCATATTATCAAACATAATGGTGTCATGGTGGACCCAGCAAAAATAGAAGTTATCCATGCATGGCCTTGCCCACGAATGGTCACAGAGTTGCGAGGATTTCTTGGTCTTACAGGATACTATCAAAAGTTCATCCAGCACTACGGTTGGGTAGCAACTCTACTAACCAAACTACTCAGGAAAGGCGGGTTCGAATGGGGAGAAGAAGCCCATAAAGCTTTTGTACATCTTAAAAGCTTAATGTGTAGTGCACCAGTCTTAGCCATGCCCGATTTCACCAAAACATTTACTGTCGAAACTGACGCAAGCGACCATGGGATGAAGGCTATGTTATCACAAGAAGGAAAGCCAGTGGCATTCCTAAGCAAGGCCTTGGGTGCGGCTTCTAGAAGCAAGTCAACATATGTCAAAGAAATTATAGCAGTGTTAGAGGCAATTCATATATGGCGTCCCTATTTGTTCGGGCAACACTTCATCGTCCTTACCAATTAAATGAGTCTTAAATACTTGCTAGAACAAAAGATCACAACACCTGAACAACAAAAGTGGGTAGCTAAGCTACTGGGGTACGACTATGAAGTGCAGTATAGACCAGGAAAAGAAAATGATGCCGCCGACACCTTGTCACGCCACCCAGATCCCCCAAGTATATTGGCTATTACATACCCACAATTTGCAATCTTACAGGAGCTGCATGAAACTGACATTCTACGAAGGCCATCCCAATCACAGAGCAAGAAGTGCTTCAAGCCATAGCGGATTCCAGCAGGCTTTGATGGCTGCAGCAGCTGATGGTGGTGAAGCTGCTTCTGAGCACATCAGCTCCGGCATGCCAGCTATGGTCGTAGAAACCATGATCCTTGTTCCTTCCGACGATGACCACAGCACTGTCTCCACTAGATTGGTCTGTTTAATTTCTGGGTCTTATTGAATTTTTTTTTTCTACATGCGACTTTGTTGGAGACAATGAATGGTTTTTGCTGTTCTTTTGAGATTATGAATGTGTTTACCAGGAAAAAAAANAAAAAAAAAAAAAAAAAAAAAGTCTTTAGTTTGGAAAAGATTTACCTATAAATCATGGAAGCATGGTTCTACTTTAAAACTTGAGTTGGGTTTTGCACGTCAAGTTGTAGTAGTCATTCAATTATAATTAAGTGCTAATTGAAATTGGGTCTATGTTTCTCAACCGCGGTTTCATCGTTCCTAAAATTACCAACATACCCTCCAGCTCCACCTCCTCCTGCTGATCCTGCTTCCACACAATCGCAAGCCCAGTGTATGAAGTTTCCACATTTGAAGCAACCGCTGCTGAAAATGGCGCCGTTTTCTCCAACAACAGTAACGACCTTGGATCTTCTCTGAGCTATGGATCTTGGAACTGAGAGAAGGTTGTCGTTTCCTTTCAAAGTAGTGGTGTATAACCCATCGGATTCTTCCTTGGGAGCCGTGCAAGAACCAGGCCTAAAAATTCGAAGAAATCAAATTGATGAGCTAATGTCTTAAACCCCCAAATGCGTTCATCACAAAAAACAGACCGAACGTGTTCGAGTTTCCTCTTGGGGTTAGGATAAGTTGAGTCATTTCTATTTTCATTTCACTACTTCGAATTCAGGGAAAGGATTGAGCTCAGCCTAACCAGGGCTAGGCTAGTTTCAGTGTTGAGAGAGAAAGAGAAAAGTGTGGAGGTTGAAGATGATTACTTTTAAATATTATTATTTGATCCTAAAAATTTTTGAATATTAATTTTGGGCCCCAATTTTATAAATTTATTTTCATTTAAACACATCACGTGCATGACACGTGCTTTTTCCATCCATTATTGGATGTCTGTTTGAATTTTGAGGGTAAAGCGCACATTTTAGTAGTTGAAGGAGGTCTTCTCTACGTTTTTAAAGCATGGGGGGTAAAGCGCACAAGGTGTATAGTTCATAGGAGTTTTTTGGACTTTTCCCAAGAGAGTATCGAGGGAGTGAGTTTTCAAAATTTTATAGATCCTCATTCAAGTACATCAAATACTTTGAAAAAATCTGAACCGTTGATTTTTTTCATCAATGATTATTCTTCTACATTTTACTCTCTAAAGTACACACCTCACTTTAAAGGATTTAAATACTTTTTGTATATACTTTTGAGTTACGAGGGGTCTTATATTTTTAGTAGCTGTCTTGCTTCACTTTACCCTAGAATAGAAAAGTATCAATAAATTAGATTGGAAACTCCTATGTGTGAAGTAATAATATGAAAACTTTGAATATAATTTAACAAAAGTTTTAAGTTCAAATGTTCATGTTGTTGTCTACTAAAGAAATTTAAAACTAGGATCTAACTAAATTATTTCAAGTTGTAGAAAATTTGTGTTAAGTCTCAACCTTGAGAGAAGGGCTGAACAAAAAAGAATAGCCTATTAGGTAAGAGAGTCTTTTATAATTGAGTACCATTTCACAATTGCTTGTGGAACATATGTGTGACTTGTAACATTGCCCACCCCTTGAGAATCCAGATGGCCATGGATGGCTTTCAATCCAAACTCTTCTTGGCACCAAGTAGCCCTTTTTTCCTTTGGATGACTTCAATCCGAACCTTATCAAGTAGCTCTTTCTCATCTTGCCTCATTTTTTAATGAAATCACCAATGATAGGTCTCAAGCCCACCAAGAGGAGAGCCTATTAGGTTAAAAAAAAAAAAAGCTTATTAGACTTAAGTACTATTCCACAATTGATTGTGGAACCGATGTGGGACTCAACAATTTGTCTCATGATACTTTACGATTAGTACAAGTGACCAGATTATATTCCCAGAAGATTATGTTACAACTAATGTAAGCATCTACAAGGGTAGCATGGTATATACATGAAGATGGAAAAACTTCAAGAAAAAAAAAAAAAACAAGACAAATTGCTGATCACTGCATTATTAATTTATTACATTAAAAATGATCAATGTGATGAAACACTAATTAATTAGACAGACACAAGACATGAAACTGCATATAACATTGAAAGGATAGATGTTATTCTCAACTTCAAACATGCAAAAGGAAGACAGAAATATCGGAACCAAATGCACAGATCCAACCATACCTTGGATTCAATATCCGTACTACTGCAATTTAAAGAAAAGAAAACAAAGTAAATGGAATAAATGTAAAATCTGTTTTTAATAGCAACTAGCGTCGTGGGCACATAGACTAAAGATGAGAACGTAATTAAATGGCATTAATTGAGAAACTCTTTATAAGTGAAATCACCGTTGTGGGTTCTGGTTCTAAAGGCTAAAAAATCATAAGAAAGCTTTTGAATATGGTACTNGGATTCAATATCCGTACTACTGCAATTTAAAGAAAAGAAAACAAAGTAAATGGAATAAATGTAAAATCTGTTTTTAATAGCAACTAGCGTCGTGGGCACATAGACTAAAGATGAGAAAGTAATTAAATGGCATTAATTGAGAAACTCTTTATAAGTGAAATCACCGTTGAGGGTTCTGGTTCTAAAGGCTAAAAAATCATAAGAAAGCTTTTGAATATGGTACTAAAATATCGTTAGAATTTTGAAAAATTTCAACGGAAGAAATTTTGTTGAAATTCCAATAGTAATGTAACGGAATTTTTTTCTAATTGTTTTTAATTTTTTTTTTGATTCTAACAGTATTTTCAACAGTAATTTACATTTTATTACCGTTGGAATCCTGTAGACTATTTTCCCCTCCACCCTTCGCATTTCACTTTCTCAAATCCCTAACTTCTCCTCTTCTTTGACTCTTCATAAATTACAATCTCAAATCCTCTCCTTCTCCTCTCTTCTATCGTTCTCTAACTCTCCCAAGCTCAAATCCCTAACTTCCCTTTCTCTTCTTAGTCCTTACTACTTACCACTCTCCATCGGATTTTAATCCATCACCTCGCCGGTGTCTCTACTCTGCCTTTGTTGCTGTCTCGTTGTCTAGGTGGGTTCAGTGAGTTATACTTCTTGTTCTTCACTTGTACAATTTTATTTCTGTTTCTGTTTCCATTTCCATTTCTGTTTCCATGCTTCTTCGGTGCCTAGGTTGTGCATTTCTTGCTGTTGGATTTGTTGCTCTCTTATGACTGTCTACCTTTGGGTTCAACCTAATCTTCTCTCTTCTTCATCTTTTTGTATTTTGTATATGGATGTATACACTTATCTTTTGTTGGGAATTTTTTGGGTTAGCGCATAGCTTAAATCCGAAAATGGGATGGGAAAATTGATGATGTGTGAATTTTTTGGTATTTTTTGGATGGATTATGAAACCTCTCAGAAATTTAAGCCAGAATTTTCGCATTGTTTCATCCAATTCTCTTCTCTCTACCCGGATTTTGAAGCAAGCCCATTGTAAAACACTTTGCATTTTAGTTGTTGTGGTGAATTCTCTCGACAGGAAAAGGAATCAGGGATTGCTTCATTGAAGAATACTGTTTTCAGCTTTGAATCATTCATTGAATATCTCTGCAAAAATCCCGTTTAGGTAAAGAATCTTTTTTTTTTATTCTCCCCAATTGGTCTGTGATACTTGTCTGAACTCTGCGAGCAAAGCTCTGTTTAGTTTATCAGAAAGCTATTTTATATATTTATAAGCCTTTTTGGGAATCTGATTCTCTGGATGAGTTTTAGTTCCTCACAATTATTACAATTCGTTGCAAATAATGGTTTCATTAGTCAGAAAGGATGGAATTTTGAGTTTCTATTAAGTACTCTTGCAAAGGCCCCTGATTTTGATTAGCTTCCTTGTCGACCAAACTGAGTTTCTATCAATACATACTTGTTAAGTTCTGGTTTCTATCAATTGGTCCGACCTGCCGGATTAATCACCATGCCGCCTAAGCCAGTAGACAGAGGAGATGCAATGGAAGCTCGTATGGTCAATATGGAAACCATGGGTCCTCGATTGGAAGGTGTGGAGATTACCTTAAATGAGTTTCGTGGAGCTCTTATGGAAATGCAACGATCTCAGCTTGACATGCAGATGTCACTTACTGAGAAAATCCAACAATCTCAGGTGAATTTACAATAAGCTTTCATGAAGGAAATCAATAGGGTAATTGGGAAGAGAGTTAAGGGAGACAAATCGAGTGAGAATTCTCGGGATGGTTCACCAGCATCTACTGGTACACCATTTCGACAACCAGGTGGTAATGCGATGCATGAGGGGTTGGATGAGTATCGCTTATCGGTGAAGAAGGTGGAGTTACCAGGGTTCTAAGGTTTTGACCCTATGGGTTGGATTCAGAGAGCTGAATCGTACTTCGAAGTACATAATACCCCGGATGATCTGAAGGTGAAGCTGTCTCGTTTGTGCATGGAAGGAAGTACCATTCATTGGTTCACTCTACTGAGAGAATCTGACGAACAAGTAACGTGGGACAAATTCAAACACTCTCTGCTGTTGCGATATGGTGGAACGGTGTACGATAATCCTTTTGAAGGATTATCGGTTATTTACCAGTCAGGAACAGTGGATGAGTTCATTGAGCTTTTCGAAACTGTATCAGCTCAGGTTCCTCAACTAACAGAGCCTCAATACCTGGGGTATTTCATGGGAGGGCTGCGACCTGATATTCGACAGAGGGTCCGCTCGTTCCATCCCTCTACGCGATGGCAAGCGATGCAACAAGCTCGAGACATGGAGCGTGAAATCGAAGGAGTGACTGTCGGCAATGACATCGCATCCTTTCGAGCTCGTTCAGGTCAAACCGACATAATGGGTAAGCATTTCGGGTCACACCCGACCCGGAAATGGGGACAGGGTCATAACCCGATGGGTCCTAGTAAACCCAGTAGTGGCTGGAGCTCTTAAACGGTATCACAGGGTGGTGCGACTCTGTTCCAAGGTTCAAATGCACAGACGAAAGGCAATGCCTCTGGTTCGAATTGGTCATTTGCTGGTCGAAAGTGGGAGGGTGACCGACGTGGTCCTCCAGAAAGATCAAAAGGTGTGCGGCACATTTCCTATCAGGAGCTTATGGACAGAAAAGTGAAGGGGCTTTGTTTTCGCTGTGGAGAAAAATTCCACCCCTTGCATCAATGTGCTGAAAGGAGTTTGAAGCTGGTGATTATGGGGGACGAGGAGGATGAAGGGGAAGAAGGAGAGGTAATTGCTCTGGAGGTTGAACAAGGGACAGAGGGGGAAGGATTAGAGTGTAAAATCATGGGTCTCATGGGAATGACAGGGACTGACTTAACTGTCTTCAAAACTATGAGGCTCGAAGGGGTTTTGAATGATATTCCTATATTGGTGTTGGTGGACAGTGGGGCTAGCCATAATTTTGTGGCACCTCAAGTGGTCAATGCACTAAACATTCCTATAGATTCTTCAAGGAAATTTGGAGTGAGACTTGGAGATGGGCATAGGGTCCACACTAGAGGTAAATGTTCTAATCTACCTTTGCGTTTTGGAAAGAATAGTGTGGTGGTGGATGCATATGTGTTTGAGTTGGGTGGTGTTGATATGATTTTAGGGGTGGCTTGGTTGGAAACCTTGGGTAAGGTAGAAATGGATTGGAGACATATGACTATGTCATTCCGATTGGGAAAGGAATTGGTAGAACTGCAAGGAGTTGTGGTTGCTAATTCTAAAAATAAATCAAGTAATAATCCTGAATTGAGTGCTGGTTCATTGCTTGGAGTTATGGAGAACCCTACTTGGCAACTGGAGGGAATGTTATGGAATGCTGAAGGAGGTTTTAAATTAAGGAATATTGCTATGTTGGGTCAACAGCAGGAACAGGAGTTGACTAAGTTGCTTGAGACTTTTCCTGAAGTGTCTCAAGAGATGGAAGGGCTGCCTCCTTTTCGAGGAATAGTTCACTCTATTGTGCTGAAAGAGGGGACTGAACCTATTAACGTTAGACCATATCGTTATCCACACCATCAAAAGAATGAGATAGAGAGGCAAATCCATGAGATGCTGCAACAAGGAATAATTGCTAATAGCTCTAGTCCATTTTCTAGTCCAGTAATTCTTGTTAAAAAGAAAGATGCATCTTGGAGAATGTGTGTGGACTATAGGGCTCTCAACAAGGCAACGGTGCAAGATAAATTCCCTATTCCTATGGTTGAGGAGCTGATGGATGAATTACATGGAGCTGGTTTTTTTTTTCCAAATTGGACTTAAAATCGGGATATCATCAAATTAGGATGAAGAAGGAAGATGTGGCTAAAACTGCCTTTCAAACTCATGAAGGACATTACGAATTTCTTGTAATGCCTTTTGGGTTGATGAATGCCCCGGCCACTTTTCAGGCAGCAATGAATCAAATTTTCAAGCCTTATTTACGTAGATTTGTATTGGTCTTCTTTGACGACATTCTGGTCTACAGTGGAGATTGGAGGACTCATTTGATGCATCTAACTACAGTTCTTCAAGTGCTTAAAGAAAATCAGTTTGTGGTAAACAAAAAAAAATGTAGTTTCGGTCAAAGGCAAGTGGAGTACTTGGGGCATGTTCTGTCCAATAGAGGGGTGGCTGTAGATCCAACTAAGGTAAGGAGCGTAGTGGAGTGGCCAGTGCCTCAGAATGTGAAGGGTGTTAGAGGATTCTTGGGCTTGACTGGGTATTACAGAAAATTCATACAGGGTTATGGGAAATTAGCTAAACCCTTGACTGAACTCACTAAGAAGGAGGCTTTTAAATGGGGACCAGAGGCTCAACAAGCTTTTGAAGCTTTAAAGAGGACAGTCACTACAACTCATGTTCTGTCCTTACCGGATTTCTCTCAACCATTTGCTTTGGAATGTGATGCTTCAGGTATTGGGTTTGGTGCAATTCTAATGCAAAAGGGTAAACCCTTAGCCTATTTCAGTAAGGCCCTGTCTAGCCATCATCTTTCCAAATCGATTTATGAAAAAGAGTTAATGGCAGTGGTGTTGGCAATCCTACATTGGAGACACTATCTGATGGGGAGGGAGTTTATAGTGTATTCAGACCAAAAAAGCCTAAAGGATCTATTACGACAACGAGTTGTTTCTGCTGATCAACAGAATTGGCTAGCCAAGCTGCTTGGGTTTCAGTTTGAGGTTGTATATAAACCAGGGCCAGACAATAAAGCTGCAGATGCACTTTCAAGACTCCCAATTGAAGGGGAATTGGCTGTAGTGGTTTCGGGTCCAGTTTGGAGGCAAGGTGGGGAATTGAGATCGGAGGTCGACAAGGATCCCGAGTTACAGCAGATTATTTCTGACTTTGAAAAAAATGCAGACAGTTGACCAAGTTTTAGCCTTCACAAAGGGGTTCTCTTGCATAAAAACAGAATGGTGATTTCTACAAAATCCACTCTCATCCCTATTTTGCTAGAAGAATTCCATACTACTGCCACAGGGGGTCATTCAGGCTATAATCGAACCTATAGAAGGCTGGCTGGAAACTTGTATTGGAGGGGAATGAAGAAGGCTGTGATGGAGTTTGTTCAAGCTTGTGTCGTCTGTCAAAAGATGAAATATGCAGCCACACTCCCAAGCGGACTGTTGCAGCCTTTACCAATTCCTAATCAAGTATGGGAGGAAGTCTCAATGGATTTCATTATTGGACTTCCAAAATCAAAAGGATATGATGCTATTTTGGTGATAGTGGATAGGTTATCTAAATATGCTCATTTTATTCTACTTAGACACCCCTATTCAGCTAAAAGCATTGCTGCAATTTTTGTGCATGAAGTTGTGAGGCTCCATGGTATTCCCTTGTCAATACTAAGTGACAGAGACCCCATTTTCATTAGTGTTTTCTGGAGAGAGCTTTTTAAACTGCAAGGTACCTTGCTTAAGATGAGTACAGCTTATCACCCAGAGTCGGATGGGCAAACTGAAGTGGTGAATAGGTGTTTGGAGTCATATTTGCGTTGTTTCACCTCTGAACAGCCCAGCAAGTGGTCTCATTGGTTACCTTGGGCGGAGCTGTGGTATAACACTACATTCCATATATCGACTGGATCTACTCCTTTTGAAATGGTTTATGGACGTAAACCTCCATCTATAGTGAGGTATTTGGAAGGGGAAACCAAGGTAGAAGCTATGGCTAGGGACCTCAAGGATAGAGATGAAGCATTGAAGCAATTGAAATTTAATCTCAGCAAAGCACAGGAACAGATGAAGTATTATGCAGATAAAAAAAGGAAGAAAATGGAGTTTTCAGTAGGAGAGTGGGTTTATCTTAAGCTCCGGCCTCATAGGCAATCTTCTGTATCACAGAAAATTTACTCTAAGTTATCTCCTAGATACTATGGTCCTTTTCAGATCATAGAAAAGTTTGGAGAGGTGACATATAAGCTTCAATTACCTTCTACTTCGAGAGTTCATCCTGTCTTCCATATTTCTTTGTTAAAAAAGGCTGTGGGACAATTTTCTGCTGCACCAGAATTACCCGAAGACATGGCAGTGGAGGAATCAACAGAACCTGAAAAGGTTTGGGCAGTGCGGGACAAAAAGGAAGCTGGTCTTTTGTCCAAAGAATATCTAATTCAGTGGAAAGGATTAGCAGCTGAAGATTCCACATGGGAGGATGACAGTTTGATGAAGCAGCAATTTCCTTATTTCAGCCTTGAGGACAAGGCTGTTCTTCCTGCAGGGGGTATTGATAGGATTGTGGGCTTTAGTGAGGGGTTGGTTAGAGAGGAAGTGGATCAGTTAGAGGATCCACTGGTTAGGCCCAAAGAGTGGAGGGTATATTCGAGAAAGAAGAAAGGCAAGGGGACTGAGATGTAACTAACTGCATGAGTTAGTTAGAGGAAGCGTGATATGAGGGAGGGAGGTGAGCAGAGAGGGGACATTCTGGTTGTAGGTTAATATTGAGTGGGACAGGATTCTCTCTAGTAGAGTAATCTCTGTAGGAGCCCTAGGCTCTGTGAGTGATTCAATACACTATTTTCTGAGTATTCTTATCTGTTTCTATCAATACATACTTGTTAAGTTCTGGTTTCTATCATTGAAACTGACCTTGCTTCAATGGGGATTTATTTGCATTGTTTCAGACAACTCATTATTTGTTTTTCACTCTGCCGCAGCAGTAATATATCTCCTTGTCTATGTCGATGACATTATTCTCACTAGCTCCAGCTTGTCCCTCATCAAGCAACTTATCACTACTCTAAATTCTGCTTTCTCACTCAAAGACTTGGGATCTCTTTATTACTTTTTGGGCATTGAGACTACTCAGACAACTCAGACTGTTCATTTATCTTAGTCTAAGTATATCACTGATATGCTTCATAAAGCTGGTCTGGACAGTGCTAAACCAACTCCTCCTCCAATGGTTAGTTCACATCTTCTTTCTATCTCTGATGATCAGTTGCTGCCAGATCCATTGCTCTATCGTAGTACGATAGGTGCTTTACAATACTGTACTGTGACCAGACCAGATATTGCTTTCTCAGTAAACAAGTTGTGTCAGTTTATGAGTGCTCCAACTGATGTCCACTATCAAGCTGCTAAACGTGTGCTTAAATACTTTAAGGGCACCTTGTCTTATAGTCTTACTCTTGCTAAGTCAAGTTCTCTTCCTTTATTGGCTTATTGTGACTCGGATTGGGCTAGTTGTCCTGATGACAGGCACAACACTAGTGGCCATGCCATCTTCCTTGGCTCTAGTCTCATTTCATGGTCTTCCAGCAAGCAAAAAGTAGTTGCTAGATCAAGTACTAAGGCCGAATACTGAGCCTTGGCCAATGCTACATCTGAGCTTCTCTGATTGCAGTCTTTACTCAAGGGATTGTATTGTCCTTTGCCTGCTCCTCCATTGTTACTCTGTGATAATCTCAGTGCCACGTTTCTTGCAGCAAATCTTGTGCTTCATGCTCGTACCAAGCACATTGAGATTGATTGCCACATTGTGAGGGAGAAGTTGCTCAACAAATCTCTTTCTCTCTTTCATGTGCCATCCAATGCTCAACTTGCTGATATACTCACTAAACCATTGCCTACTAAACCTTTCTAGTTAATCGAGCCAAACTCACTGTGCTCCCTAGCACTCTGAGTTTGAGGGGGAATGTTAAGTATACCAGTGGTGTACCTGATCCAGGATAGCAAGATAGCATGAGCTGGCATTACTGAGTCATCAGTCAAGTTAGTTATGCTGAGTCAGCAGTCAAAGTGGTTAGATTAGTTAGTTGACTAGTTATGGATTGGCTGTCAATTCAGTTATGCAGAAAGCTTTGCAATAGGCTGAGTACATCAGTCTTATATATACGTGTAATGTATTAACTCTTAATTCAACAATCACAATTCAGTTTTTCTGATCTCAATTGAGAATTCAGATCAAATGCTTCAGAGTTCCTTTCTCTTCCGCTTTCCTTATTAGCTTTTCTTCTCTTGTTACTTGTTCATCTCTTTCTGTTACATTCATCTACTTCAACCTAAAGTTGCAGAAGATTCATACAAGTTCTACATTATTCTCTTGAATTTTACTCTCTAAACTCATCTCACAAAGGGGAAACATAATTACTGAATTCTGGATTCCCCAGAATCACAACAAAAGATTTTATGTTCTAAACTCCTAAGTGTAAATAGATAAATATTTTATGTTCTAGATAAACATTTT
>QAOA01004945.1:89002-136341 GCA_003255065.1 Cercis canadensis
ACGAAGGTCAGTTCAAATGTCAACATTATCTTTTGGTTCCTTGCAGTGTTCATAATGTTTATAAAGTTGTTCAGGCCAGAAAAGGAAGCATGCCACTTGCATTGGCGATGGTAATACTTCTTCCCATTTGATACTTCTACCCAAATTCTGGTTGCTCTATTGATGTGTTATATTTGTTTCTTGGCAGCTTTACCCATTCATTGCACTTGTGGGAGGAGTTCTTGTGTGGTATAACTCAAGTTACACTATGTTTCTTGTTTATGTTTTGTTCTCACTTTTGTTCTAAAGAAATGCATGTTCTATTCGTTTGTATGCATAGGTTAACAAAACATAGTGAATTATTTGTGCAGGGATTATTTGTCACCATCTGACATCGTGAGGAACTACCCACATTTAGTTATAATTGGAACAGGACTTGCTTTTGGGTTCCTTGTGGTAAGATAGCTATGCTCTAAATGTGATATTTTTGCTTAAGGGTTTCATTTTCATTCCTTTCTGTGGGACTCCTACTTTTTTTATATCATTCTTATTTATTTCTTTGGTGTTTATTTTAGCTGGTTGATTATTAAAAGTATAGTTAAACAGGCCAATTCCACAATACATATTTATCAAAGTTCATATTGATGCCTATTCAATTATGGCCATGATGGGATTGTGGGCTCTAGTGAGGAGTTGGTTAGAGAAGAAGTGGATCAGTTAGTGGGTCCAGAGGTTAGGCCTAAGGTGTTGAGGGTATATTCGAGAAAGAAGAGAGGCAAGGGGGTAGATATGTAATTGTCTGCATGTGTTTGTTAGGGGAGAGCGTGATATTAGGAAAGAAGGGTAGCAGAAGGGAGGCATGCTGGTATTGTGATTTTTCCTTTGGGAAGAGCAGAGTTCTGAGGTAGCAGGGCTGCTGTAGGAGCTATAGGCTCTAGAGCGATTGTTTCACTATTTTTCTTTGCTAAAGGCTGAATAATACTTACTACCTAGTTTTGTTTTCTATCAATTGGTCCGACCTGCCAGATTTGAATATGCCGCCTAAGCCTGTAGACAGAGGGGAAGCAATGGAAGCTCGCTTAGGCAATGTGGAGGCCATGGGTCCTCGGTTGGAGGGTGTAGAATCTACTCTTAGTGAGTTTCGTGAAGTCATTCTGGAGATGCAGCGATCACAGGTAGAAATGCAAAAAATGCTCACTGAGAAGTTGTAACAGTCTTAGGAGAATTTGCAACAATCGTTCATGAAGGAAATCAATCGGGTTATTGGGAAGAGAGTTGAAGGAGAGGAAAATAGTGAAATTCCTCTAGGTGGTTCATCGTCATCGGCTAATACAGCCAATGGACGGGGTCCTCGACAGCCAGTCTGCAATTCGATGCATGAAGGGTTGGACGAGTATCGTCTGTCAGTAAAGAAGGTGGAATTACCTGGATTCCAGGGCTTTGATCCTATGGGCTAGATTCAGAGGGCGGAAACATACTTTGAGGTCCACAATACTCCTGATGACCTGAAAGTGAAGCTGTCCCATTTGTGTATGGAGGGGAGTATCATTCACTGGTTTACTCTGTTACGAGAGTCGGAAGAGAAATTAACATGGGACAACTTTAAACAAGCTCTGTTACTACGGTATGGAGGTACTGTGTACGACAATCCTTTCGAAGGATTATCAGTGATTCATCAGTCAGGTACGGTGGAAGACTTCATCGAGTTGTTCGAAACCGTCTCGGCCCAGGTTCCCCGATTAATTGAACCTCAGTACTTGGGGTACTTCATGGGAGGTTTAGGCCCAGATATTCAACAAAGGGTCCGATCATTCCATCCCTCTACTCGGTGGTAGGCGATGCAGCAGGCACGCGACATGGAGCGCGAAATCGAAGGGGTGACTGTCGGTAACGATATCGAGTCCTTCCGAGCTCGTTCTGGACAACCCACTGTAATGGGTAAGTCTTATGGGTCGAACCCGACCCGGAAGTGGGGAAAGGGTCATAACCCATCGGGTTCCAATAGACCCAATGGCAACTGGAGGGCCCAACCGGTGTCACATGGAGGTGCAACAACATCCCAAGGCTCGAATGATTATACGAGAGGTCTTGTTGCTTCAACTATGTCTTCTTCTTCCCGAAAATGGGATGGTGAGCGACTGGGATCAACAGAAAAACCAAAGGGTGTGCGGCACCTATCCTACCAGGAACTTATGGACCGAAAAGTGAAAGGGCTCTGTTTTCGTTGTGGGGAAAAATTTCATCCCTTGCATCAATGTGCTGAGAAGAGTTTAAGGTTGGTGATTATGGGAGATGAAGATGACGTGGGTGGGGAAGGAGAGATACTTGCTTTGGAGGTGGAACAAGAAACGGAGGGCGAAGACTTGGAGTGTAAGCTCATGGGTCTCATGGGAGTGTGATAGAACTATGGGCTCTAGTGATGAGTTAGGAAGAGAGGGAGTAGACATGTTAGGAGGTCCACTGGTTAGGCCCAAAATATGGAGGGTATATTCAAGAAAGAAGAAAGGCAAGGGGGCTGAGATGTAATTGGTTGCATGAGTTGGTTAGGAGGTCTGCGTGATATTAGGGAGGGAAGGTAGGAGAGCAGGTCATTTTTCTGGTGTGTTATTTTTCGTGAGGAGCAGAATTCTCTCTAGCAGAGACATTTCTGTAGGAGCCCTTGGTTCTGTGAGTGATTGTAATCACTGTTTCTGAGTATTAGTCTTAAGAACTATTTCTTTTCTTTCTAGTTTCTATCAATTGGTCCGACCTGCCGGATTCGACAATGGCGCCTAAACCAACAGACAAGGGAGATGCAATGGAAGCTCACATGGTCAATGTAGAAACAATGGGACCTCGATTGGAAGGAGTGGAGATTACCTTAAATGAGTTTTGTGTTGCTCTTCTGGAAATGCAACGATCTCAGCTTGACATGCAGGTGTCACTTACTGAGAAAATCCAACAATCTCAGGTGACTTTGCAACAAGCTTTCATGAAGGAAATCAATAGGGTAGTCTGGAAAAGAGCTGAGGGAGACAAATCTAGTGAGAATTTTATGGATGGTTCATCGGCTTCTGCTGGTACACCATTACGGCAAGCAGGTGGTAGAGCGATGCATGATGGGTTGGACAAGTATCGATTATCGGTGAAGAAGGTGGAGTTACCGAGGTTTCAAGGATTTGACCCTATGGGTTGGATTCAGAGAGCTGAATCGTACTTCGAAGTACATAATACCCCTGATGATCTGAAGGTGAAGCTGTCTCGTTTGTGCATGGAAGGAAGTACAATTCATTGGTCCACTCTACTGAGAGAGTCTGACGAGCAAGTCACATGGGACAAATTCAAACACTCTCTGCTGCTGCGATATGGTGGAACGGTGTATGATAATCCTTTTGAAGGATTATCGGTTATTTACCAGTCAGGAACAGTGGAGGAGTTCATCGAGCTTTTCGAAACTGTATCAGCTCAGGTTCCTCGACTAACAGAGCCTCAATACCTGGGGTATTTCATGGGAGGGCTGCGACCTGATATTTGACAGAGGGTCCGCTCGTTCCATCCATCTACGCGATGGCAAGCGATGCAACAAGCTCGAGACATGGAGTGTGAAATTGAAGGAATGACTGTCGGCAATGACATCATATCCTTCTGAGCTCGCTCAGGTCAAACCGATGTAATGGGTAAGCATTTCGGGTCACACCCGACCCTGAAATGGGGACAGGGTCATAACCCGATGGGTCCTAGCAAACCCAATAGTGGTTGGAGCTCTCAAACGGTATCACTGGGTGGTGCGACTCTGTTCCAAGGTTTGAACGCACAGACGAAAGGCAATGCATCTAGTTCGAATTGGTCATCTGCAGGCCGAAGGTGGGAGGGTGACCGACGTGGTCCACCAGACAGATCAAAAGGTGTGCGGCACATTTCCTATCAGGAGCTCATGGACAGAAAAGTGAAGGGGCTATGTTTTCACTGTGGAGAAAAATTCTACCCCCTGCATCAATGTGCTGAAAGGAGTTTGAAGCTGGTGATTATGGGGGAAGAGGATGATGAAAGGAAAGGAGAGGTAATTGCTCTGGAGGTTGAACAAGAGACAGAGGGGGAAGGATTAGAGTGTAAACTCATGGGTCTCATGGGAATGACAGGGACTGACTTAACTGTCTTCAAAACTATGAGGCTCGAAGGGGTTTTGAATGATATTCCTATATTGGTGTTGGTGGACAGTAGGGCTAGCCATAATTTTGTGGCACCTCAAGTGGTCAATTCACTAAATATTCCTATGGATTCTTCAAGGAGATTCGGAGTGAGACTTGGAGATGGGCATAGGGTCCACACTAGAGGTAAATGTTCTAATCTACCTCTGTGTTTTGGAAAGAATAGTGTAGTGGTAGATGCATATGTGCTTGAGTTGGGTGGTGTTGATATGATTTTAGGGGTGGCTTGGTTGGAAACCTTGGGTAAAGTAGAAATGGATTGGAGACATATGACTATGTCATTCCGAGTGGGAAAGAAATTGGTAGAATTGCAAGGAGTTGTGGTTGCTAATTCTAAAAATAAATCAAGCAATAATCCTGAATTGAGTGCTGGCTCACTGCTTGGAGTTATGGAGAATCCTACTTGGCAACTGGAGGGAATGCTGAAGGAGGTTTTAAGTTGAGGCAGATTGCAATGTTGGGTCAACAGCAAGAACAGAAGTTGACTAGGTTGCTTGAGACTTTTGCTGAAGTGTCTCAAGAGATGGAAGGGCTACCTCCTTTTCGAGGGATAGTTCACTCTATTGTGCTAAAAGAGGGGACTGAACCTATTAACGTTAGACCATATCGTTATCCACACCATCAAAAGAATGAGATAGAGAGGCAAATCCATGAGATGCTACAACAAGGAATAATTGCCAATAGCTCCAGTCCATTCTCTAGTCCAGTAATTCTTGTTAAAAAAAAGATGCATCTTGGAGAATGTGTGTGGACTATAGGGCTCTCAACAAGGCGACGGTGCAAGATAAATTCCCTATTCCTATGGTTGAGGAGCTGATGGATGAATTACATGGGACTGGGTTCTTTTCCAAATTAGACTTAAAATCGGGATATCATCAAATTAGGATAAAGAAGGAAGATGTGGCTAAAACTGCATTTCGAACTCATGAAGGACATTATGAATTTCTTGTAATGCCTTTTGGGTTGATGAATGCACCGGCCACTTTTCAGGCAGCAATGAATCTGATTTTCAAGCCTTATTTGCGTCGATTTGTACTGGTCTTCTTTGACGACATTTTGGTCTACAATGGAGATTAGAGGACTCATCTAATGCATTTAACTACGGTTCTTCAGGTGCTTAAAGAGAATCAGTTTGTGGTAAATAAAAAAAAATGTAGCTTCGGTCAAAGGCAAGTGGAGTACTTGGGGCATGTTCTGTCCAATAGAGGTGTGGCTGTAGATCCAGCTAAGGTAAGGAGCGTGGTGGAGTGGCCGGTACCTCAGAATGTGAAGGGTGTTAGAGGATTCTTGGGCTTGACTGGGTATTACAGAAAATTCATCCAGGGTTATGGAAAATTAGCTAAACCCTTGACTGAGCACACTAAGAAGGAGGCTTTTAAATGGGGACCCGAGGCTCAACAAGCTTTTGAAGCTTTAAAGAGGACGGTCATTATTGCCCCTGTTCTGTCCTTGCCAGATTTCTCTCAACCATTTGCTTTGGAATGTGATGCTTCAGGCATTGGGTTGGGGGCAGTCTTGATGCAAAATGGTAAACCTCTAGCTTATTTCAGCAAGGCTCTCTCTAGCTCTCACATTTCAAAATCAATTTATGAGAAAGAGTTGATGGCTGTGGTATTGTTAATTTTACACTAGAGACACTACTTGATGGGAAGAGAATTTGTAGTGTATTCAGATCAAAAGAGCCTAAAAGATTTACTTCGACAGAGAGTAGTGTCTACAGACCAACAAAATTGGTTAGCTAAATTGTTGGGCTTCCAATTTAAGGTTATATACAAACCTGGGCCTGACAATAAGGCTGCAGATGCTTTGTCAAGGCTGCCTACTGAGGGAGAATTGGCTGTTTTAGTTTCTGTTCCAGTTTGGAGGCAAGGTGGAGAATTAATATCAGGGGTGGGTAAGGATCCGGAGCTTCAAAAAATTATTTCTGATCTAGAAAAAGATGCAGAAAGTCATCTGGGTTTTAGCCTTGACAAAGGGGTCCTTATGCATAAAAATAGGCTGGTGATTTCTGCACAATCCAGTCTCATTCCTACCTTGCTTAAGGAATTTCACACCACTGCTACAGGGGGTCATTCTGGTTATACAAGAACCTATCGAAGATTGGCTGGAAATCTATATTGGAGGGGAATGAAGAAGGCTGTGATGAAGTTTGTTCAAGCTTGTGAAGTTTGCCAAAAAATGAAGTATGCTACCACACTCCCTAATGGATTATTGTAGCCATTGTCAATACTAACTCAGGTGTGGGAGGAAATTTCAATGGATTTCATTATTGGACTTCCAAAATCTAAAGGGTATGATGCTATCTTAGTGGTTGTGGATAGGTTATCCAAATATGCACATTTTGTTCTCCTCAAACACCCTTACTCGGCCAAAAGTATTGCTACAGTTTTTGTGCAAGAAGTTGTGAGGCTCCATGGGATTCCTGTGTCAATCCTTAGTGACAGAGATCCTATTTTTATTAGTGTCTTCTAGAAAGAACTTTTTAAAATACAAGGCACCTTGCTCAAGATGAGCACGGCTTACCACCCGGAGTCTGATGGGCAAACCGAAGTGGTGAACAGGTATTTGGAGTCTTATTTGCGCTGTTTTGCTTCTGAACAGCCCAGAAATTGGTCTCTCTGGTTACCTTGGGCAGAGTTGTGGTATAACACTACGTTTCATATCTCCACCAGTTCTACTCCTTTCGAAACAGTGTATGGCCGCAAACCTCCATCTGTAGTGAGGTATTTCGAAGGGGAAACTAAGGTAGAAGCTGTGGCTAGGGAACTCAAGGATAGAGATGAAGCACTGAAGCAACCGAGGTTTAATCTTAGTAAAGCTCAAGACCAGATGAAATATTATGCAGATAAAAAAAGGAAGAAATGGAGTTTGCTGTAGGAGATTGGGTTTTCCTTAAGTTGAGACCTCATAGACAATCATCTCTATCTCCAAAAATTTAATCTAAATTATCTCCTAGATATTACGGTCCTTTTCAGATTTTAGAAAAGTATGGGGAGGTGACATACAAGCTCCAATTACCTACTACTTCTAGAGTTCATTCGGTGTTCCATGTATCTCTTTTAAAAAGAGCTATTGGTCAGTATTCTGTTGCACCAAAATTGCCTGAGGATATGGTAGTGGAGGACTCAACAGAACCAGAAAAGGTTTGGGTAGTCAGAGAAAAAAGGGAAGCTGGTTTTCTATCCAAAGAATATCTTATTCAATGGAAAGGTTTAGCAGCTGAAGATTCTACATGGGAGGATGAACTTTTTTTGAAACATCAATTTCCTTTCTTCAGCCTTGAGGACAAGGCTGTTTTTCCTACAGAGGGTAATGATAAAACTATGGGCTCTAGTGATGAGTTAGGAAGAGAGGGAGTGGACATGTTAGGAGGTCCACTGGTTAGGCCCAAAATATGGAGGGTATATTCGAGAAAGAAGAAAGGCAAGAGGGCTGAGATGTAATTGGTTGCATGAGTTGGTTAGGAGGTGTGCGTGATATTAGGGAGGGAAGGTAGGAGAGCAGGTCATTTTTCTGGTGTGTTATTTTTCGTGAGGAGCAGAATTCTCTCTAGCAGAGACATTTCTGTAGGAGCCCTTGGCTCTGTGAGTGATTGTAATCACTGTTTCTGAGTATTAGTCTTAAGAACTATTTCTTTTCTTTCTGGTTTCTATTAGAGTGACAGGGCCAGACTTGATGGTTTTTAAAACCATGAGACTTGAAGGAGTTCTGAAAGGGATTCCTATTGTGGTGCTGGTTGACAGTGGGGCTAGCCATAATTTTGTGGCACCTAAAGTGGTTACGTCACTAAACATTCCAGTGGATACTTCGAAGAGATTTGAGGTGAGGCTTGGAGATGGGCATAGAGTCTTTACTAAGGGCAAATGCTCTCATATGCCTCTGCGGTTTGAGAAGAATGATGTGGTGGTGGATGCATATGTGCTTGATTTGGGGGGAGTAGACATGATATTAGGGGTGGCTTGGCTGGAAACCTTGGGTAAGGTTGAAATGGATTGGGGTCACATGACTATGTCTTTTAAATCAGGACAGAAAATTGTGGAATTGCAAGGAGTGATGGTCTCAGGTTCTAAGCATCATTCAAGCAATAATTTTGAAATCAGTGCTGGATCATTTCTTGGGGTGATGGGGGATCTTAACAGGAGGATGGAAGGAGTGTTATGGAATACAGAAGGAAATTATAAAGCAGGACAAGTGGAGCTGCTGAATCCTCAACAAGAACAGGAGTTGGGCAGATTGTTAGAGGATTTCCCTGAAGTATTCCAAGCAATGTCAGGGCTGCCTCCATCCCGGGGAATCGCTCACGCCATTGTTTTGAAGGAAGGCACATCACCCATAAATGTTAGACTCTACCGGTATCCTCACCATCAAAAGAATGAGATAGAAAGACAGGTTCATAAGATGCTACAACAAGGTATAATTACCAATAGCTCTAGTCCTTTTTCTAGTCCAGTAATCCTTGTAAGGAAAAAGGATGCATCTTGGCGTATGTGTGTAGATTATAGGGCCCTCAATAAGGCAACTATATAGGATAAATTCCCTATTCCAATTGTTGAGGAATTGATTGATGAATTACATGGAGCTAGCTTCTTCTCTAAACTAGACCTAAAATCAGGATACCACCAAATTCAAATGAGGGAGGAAGATGTGGCTAAAACTGCTTTTCGCACCCATGAAGGTCATTATGAGTTCCTTGTAATGCCTTTTGGACTAATGAATGCCCCAGCAACTTTTCAGGCGGTGATGAACCAAATCTTCAAACCATATTTACGAAGATTTGTGTTGGTGTTCTTTGATGACATATTGGTATATAGTGGGGATTGGAGGACTCATTTGATGGATTTAACTACTGTTCTTCAGGTGCTTAAGGAGAACCAATTTGTAGTGAACAAAAAGAAATGAAATTTTGGCCAAACTCAAGTGGAGTACTTGGGGCACATTCTGTCCAGCAGGGGTGTTTCTGTAGATCCAGCGAAGGTGAAGAGTGTGGTGGACTGGCCAATACCTCGAAATGTGAAGGGAGTTAGAGGATTTTTGGGATTGACGGGATATTATAGAAAGTTCATACAGGGGTATGGAAAAATAGCTAAACCCTTGACTGAGCTCACTAAGAAAGAGGCTTTTCGGTGGGGGCCAGAAGCTCAACAAGCTTTTGAAGCCTTGAGGAGGGCAATTACCACTACTCCAGTTCTGTCCTTACCGGATTTTTCACAACCGTTTGTGTTGGAATGTGATGCATCGGGCAATGGTGTGGGTGCAGTCCTAATGCAGCAAGGGAAACCATTAGCATATTTCAGCAAGGCCCTTTCAAGTACCCGTCTTTCCAAATCTATCTATGAAAAGGAACTTATGGCGGTGGTCTTGTCAATTCTACAATGGAGACATTATTTGATGGGAAGGGAATTCACAGTATACTCCGATCAAAAAAGCTTAAAAGACTTACTACAGCAGCGGGTAATTTCTGCAGATCAGTAAAATTGGATGGCCAAATTGCTTGGTTTCGGGTTTGAAGTTGTATACAAACCAGGGCCTGAAAATAAAGCTGCTGATGCAGTCTTGAGGATACCAACAGAAGGGGTATTGGCTGCGATGGTCTCTTTTCTAGTTTGGAGGCAGGGCGGTGAATTGAGAAATAAGGTTGATAAGGACTCGGAGCTACAACAAATTATTTCGGATCTAAAAAGAGATGCAAACAGCAGACCAGGTTTTAGCCTTCATAATGGGGTTCTGTTATACAAAAATAGGCTGGTGATTTCTGCCACATCAACTCTCATTCCTACCTTGTTCCAAGAATTTCATACTACAGCTACCGGAGGCCATTCTGGCTATCATAGAACCTATCGCAGGTTGGCTAGAAATCTGTATTGGAAGGGAATGCAAAGGACTATGATGGAGTTTGTCCAATCTTGTGAAGTTTGCCAAAAGATGAAATATGTTGCAACACTTCCAAGTGGATTATTGCAGCCGCTGTCAATACCAAATCATGTATGGGAAGAGATTTCAATGGATTTCATTACTGGACTTCCAAAATCTAAAGGGTATGATGTCATTTTGGTGATAGTGGACAGACTTTCTAAGTATGCCTATTTTATTCTACTTAAACACCCTTATTCAGCCAAAACCATTGCTGCTGTCTTTGTGCAAGAAGTAATGAGGCTGCATGGAATGCCATTGTCAATCCTTAGTGACCGGGATCCCATCTTTGTTAGTATTTTCTGGAAGGAGCTCTTTAAACAACAAGGGACAGTGCTTAAAATGGGGACAGGTTATCATCCAGAGTCAGATGGTCAAACCGAGGTAGTGAATCGGTGTTTGGAATCCTATTTACGCTGCTTTGCTTCTGAACAGCCCAAAACTTGGTCTCTTTGGTTGCCATGGGCTGAGTTGTGGTATAATACTACCTTTCATATATCAACGGGTTCCACTCCCTTTGAAGTGGTGTGTGGACATAAACCTCCATCGGTGGTGAGGTATTTGGAGGGGGAAACCAAGGTAGAAGCAGTGGCTAGGGAACTCAAGGATCGAGACGAAGCACTCAGGCAACTCAAAATTAATCTTAGCAAAGCACAAGATCAGATGAAGCTTTATGCAGACAAAAAGAGGAAGAAAATGGAGTTTACAGTAGGTGATTGGGTATTCCTTAAGCTACGGCCACATAGAGAGTCATCTCTCTCACAGAAAATCTATTCTAAACTTTCTCCTAGATACGATGGACCTTACCAGATTCTAGAGAAGTATGGGGAAGTGGCTTATAAACTCCAATTGCCTCCTACTTCTAGAGTTCACCCGGTGTTTCATGTATCTTTGTTAAAAAAGGCTGTGGGTCACTACACTATTACTCCAGAATTACCGATTGATATGGCAGTAGAAGCTTTAACAGAACCTATCAAGGTTTGGGATGTGCGAAACACTAGGGCAGCTGGTCAACTGTCTAAAGAATACTTAATTCAGTGGCAGGGTTTGGCACCTGAAGATTCGACATGGGAGGATGAGAGTTTTATGTAGCATCAATTCCCATACTTCAGCCTTGAGGACAAGGCTGCTATTCCTGCAGGGGGTATTGATGGGATTGTGGGCTCTAGTGAGGAGTTGGTTAGAGAAGAAGTGGATCAGTTAGTGGGTCCAGAGGTTAGGCCTAAGGTGTGGAGGTATATTCAAGAAAGAAGAGAGGCAAGGGGGTAGATATGTAATTGTCTGCATGTGTTTGTTAGGGGAGAGCGTGATATTAGGAAAGGAGGGTAGCAGAAGGGAGGCATGCTAGTATTGTGATTTTTCCTTTGGGAAGAGCAGAGTTCTGAGGTAGCAGGGCTGCTGTAGGAGCTATAGGCTCTGGAGCGATTGTTTCACTGTTTTTCTTTGCTTAAGGCTGAATAATACTTACTACCTAGTTTTGTTTTCTATCAGGCCACTTATTTATTGTCGCCTGTTATGTAACTCTACTGAATTGTACACATTGTACACGCGGTAGAATCTAAGTTTGGATAGAATAAAATTTAAGTGAGACTACTTGAACATAGACAATGTTAATTATCCAATTTGTATACAGTTGTGTACAGTTATAGAGCAGATGAGAATAAATGAGTGACTACTTGGTTTTTTTGGAGGGTTGCTTGTCGTCATTCTTATAACTGATTATTGGTTATCTTCAAACATGTCTTGTCTTTTTGCCTTTAAAAGCAAGTGGAAAATTTGGATATAATCAACGGTAGACCTGCACCTGCACCTGCTTGTCCTCATTCCATTCTATCTTTGTTCTTGTTCTTTAATAAGTTGTGCTTAGTAGACCTGCACCTGCTTATTGCTCTTGAATTTGTATTCCTTCTGGATATTATGCTAAGAGTCAATCTTCTTGTTAATGAACTGGGCATCTTGCAGGGTCCTTTGGTCCAAAAGAGTTCTGGCAGGTGGACAATCAAATGTGGACAATTAGGTGGTCTCAAACCTCGAATGTGCGACATCAATGTGTGACCATTTGTGAATAAATAATGAGAATCAAATGTAGATGATTGTGGCTTCATAAGTCATTGAATTGGTTGGTTGTCAGGGCTCTTTGATAGATTCAAATGTTGCTAGAAGTTAAGATGAAAAAGTAGTGTAAAATTAGAGAAAAATTATCTTGAGTCATTGTTTTGCAGAGAATAGGAATTAGAAACGGTTGATGCATTAGACTATCTTCTGTTCTTAGAAACAATATGCATGCTGCTTCTAAAGTATACACAAAATGCTCTAGTGATCATTGAATACATTAGTGAGTCTGTGACTTCTATAATTCTTTTGGGTCATTGATGTATATGTTATCTTGCTTTTGCTTGGGTGTAAGAAATATGCTGTTTTTTCATGACCAATAAAAGAATGCTCTATTACACATGTTCCCTTTGTCTAGTTATAGAATGCTCACACAGGAATTTGCATTAAGATAATTTTAGAGTTGGGGATTATCAAAATAAAGTCTTGAATGTGGTAAGTATACTGTGTGNTTAAGTGAGACTACTTGAACATAGACAATGTTAATTATCCAATTTGTATACAGTTGTGTACAGTTATAGAGCAGATGAGAATAAATGAGTGACTACTTGGTTTTTTTGGAGGGTTGCTTGTCCTCATTCTTATAACTGATTATTGGTTATCTTCAAACATGTCTTGTCTTTTTGCCTTTAAAAGCAAGTGGAAAATTTGGATATAATCAACGGTAGACCTACACCTGCACCTGCTTGTCCTCATTCCATTCTATCTTTGTTCTTGTTCTTTAATAAGCTGTGCATAGTAGACCTGCACCTGCTTATTGCTCTTGAATAATGAACTGGGCATCTTGCAGGGTCCTTTGGTCCAAAAGAGTTATGGCAGGTGGACAATCAAATGTGGACAATCAGGTGGTCTCAAACCTTGAATGTGCGACATCAATGTGTGACCATTTGTGAATAAATAATGAGAATCAAATGTAGATGATTGTGGCTTCATAAGTCATTGAATTGGTTGGTTGTCAGGGCTCTTTGATAGATTCAAATGTTGCTAGAAGTTAAGATGAAAAAGTAGTGTAAAATTAGAGAAAAATTATCTTGAGTCATTGTTTTGCAGAGAATAGGAATTAGAAACGGTTGATGCATTAGACTATCTTCTGTTCTTAGAAACAATATGCATGCTACTTCTAAAGTATACACAAAATGCTCTAGTGATCATTGAATACATTACTGAGTCTGTGACTTCTATAATTCTTTTGGGTCATTGATGTATATGTTATCTTGCTTTTGCTTGGGTGTAAGAAATATGTTGTTTTTTCATGACCAATAAAAGAATGCTCTATTACACATGTTCCCTTTGTCTAGTTATAGAATGCTCACACAGGAATTTGCATTAAGATAATTTTAGAGTTGGGGATTATCAAAATAAAGTCTTGAATGTGGTAAGTATACTGTGTCAAATGGATTTCTGAGTTTAACCTCACAAATCTTAGTGTTCTTCTAAGTTGAGGGTTAAGGACATTAGCTTAGCTTTACTTACATTAAGTTGGTTATTGTAGGATTTCCATCTGTCTGATATATTTCTATTTGCCATTTGTGATGTGGACAACATTGAAAATAATTTGTATGACAGGTCAGATATTTAATTTACCATAGTGCGGCCTTGCTATTGCTTGCTTGGCTGCTTTTTGGTTTATTTTGATATGGTCAAATCTAATTTACCATCTTTTCTAGTCTAATGGATGACATCTTGGTCATGGAGAAATGAAAACCCTAACTGAGTGAACATTGCAGAATAATGCAGCTATAATTTGCATTCATAGTGATTTCTGAATTCACATCTTGCTGAATGAGAAGTTGCTAATTTGGAGTAATCAGTTAGTTTAATTTTTGTCTCATTGACTATTTTGTTTTTTTTTTTTGTAGCGTATTGCAGCAACAAGTGTCGGGATAGGTGCTCCAAGGCAGGAGTTCAAAATAGGTGCTTGAAGTTGTATGCAATATGCTGCGCGGAGTGCAAATGTGATCTTTCTGGGACTTATGGGAACAAGCATGAATATTCTCCTACACAGCACAATTTGTACAATGTTGTGGCAAAAAAATTGTAAATATCATTACTCTGCAGTGCAAGTGTAGGCATTTTGTTGTGGGTTGTTGATTCTTTTTATTCAATTAATTCTTTGTAATGTAACTCGTCAAATATCTTCATCAATAATAAATTTATTCACTTCAAATATATCTTTATTTACATTTTACATGTATAATGTTTTCTTTTGGTATATAAAAGAAAGTAATAAAAAATTATGTATTATTTAGGAATTTACAAAAAAAAAAAAACTTTAAGAAAATTCCAATGGAACTTCTAACGAAAATTTCATTATGTTGGAATTTCAAAAACAAAAACCAAAAAATATTTTTTAAAATATATTAAAAATTTCAACGGTATTTTTCGTTAGAATTTTTCAAAATAATTCCAACGAAATTTTACCTTTGGAATTTTTGTTAGAATTTGTTGTTGAAATTTTTTTCCCAAAATCGAATTCCAACGGTAAAATTCTGTTGGAATTTCCATTGGAACTAAAAATTCCAACGAATTTTTTCTCAACGACCCAAATTTTATTGGAATTCAACAATTTTCTTGTAGTGAAATATGGATTTTGACCAAAAATCACTAAAAGCCCAGAAAATTATAATCTTTATGTCCAAATAAAATATTTACAGAAAATCAAATTGGCCAAGAGGCCCCATACTCAAATTTAAAGAAAATGGGCCAAGGGGCCTCCTAACTTAGGTTAAAATGAAGTAAGCCAATGCCCAAAGATCAAAACTTTGATCCAAAAGCTATAGGAGGCGTTAAAGACTTCAAAATTAGATTTCCCACTTGAAAACATAAATTTTGAATTTTAAATAAAAATAATTAAAAATATTTTTTTTCAAAAAACGTGTAACACCTCCAAACAAAATACAGTGTCTATAGTTATCCATCTTTATATGTTTTCTTATAGAAGGACATGATGGGCTATGACTTGTCACGACCTTCGTATAAGAAACACATAAAGATAAAAACATGAATGCTTTGTCTGGGAAAATACCAANATATAACAGTATAAATTATAATGACAAAAATCAAAGTGGCAAAAATTAAGATAGCAGAAATTTAAAATGTCATACCATCTTTCTTAGATCAGATCATCTTATGGCAGAAATTTAGTGGCAACAAATTAAATGACAAAAAATTAGTAGTAGAAATAAATGGCAAAAATTTAGTGACAAAAATAAAATGGCAGAAATTTAAAATGACGTACCGTCTAGCCTTTATCAGAGTGTCTTACAGCAGAAATTAAGTAGCAGAAAAATTAGTGGCAACAAATTAAATGACAAAAATTAAATTGCATAAATTTAATGACAAAAATTTAATGGCAAAAATTTAGTGGCAGAAATTTAAAATGACATACTGTTTGGCCTTGATTGGAGCGTCTTACAATAGAAATTAAACGGCATAAATTTAGTGACAAAAATTTAGTGGCAGAAAAATTAGTGGCAACAAATTAAAAGGTAGAAATTTAGTGGCAAAAATTTAAAATGACATATCATCTGGCCTTGATTAAAGCATCTTACAGGAGAAATTAAGTGACAAAAAAATTAGTGGCAACAAAATAAATGGCAGATATTTAGTCATTTTCATACCTGATGACACCAAGGTAAAGCATAATTAACTCTCATAGGTCAAATCTAAGCTCAAAATCTTGCAAAATCAACTCACTCGAGCAGCTTTTCTTCTTATTCTAAACTTGAGTTCCTTAGAACTTTTGCAAACCCAATGAATTTTCTCTTCAAAAATAAATTATTTCATGTTTCTTCTATTCATCCATTCATATTTCATTATCACTTTATCTTTGTCTATCCATCCATCATTTTCATTCATTTCATCTATTCCTGAAATCTAGAAACCAATGTCAGAAAATATTCCTTGAGAATAATTGAATCTGTCATTACAATAAAATCTACTTGCATTTTATTTAGAATATTAATTTTGTAATTTAAACATGGAGAAAATTCATGGCAGGAAGAAATAACACAAATAATCAACTTTTTTTTATTTCAAGGAGAGAAATGTATGGTAGAAGGAAATTAATTCAAAGAACTACATTCATTTATTTCTGAAAGACGAACACACTTTCAAGAAGGACAAATTTGAAGGCAAGAAAATCTTAGAAATGGAAATTTGCCCCAATTTAAGGTTTTTATGAAATTGGACTTGCCCTATTAAATAGGTGCCTACGTATCCTTGATGAAGAATCAAAGCTCACATAGTTCGAGAACACAGACATAGGAGCTAACACAGATTAGGGATTGCCCCAGTTTTCAGATTTGTCATATCCACTTGATTGATTCTCGTATTGTCTTGAAACAGATTTCCATTCCACTAGGGAGAATACAAAAATTTTTGATACCAAAATGCGAGTCTTTACGGTTTCTTGCTAATTTCACTGTTTCTCTAGATACCATTGTGAACTCTTCCATTTTGCTTAGACCACCTTTTCGGGTTTTTAGCCCAACATATTTCCCCATTATTTTTTATTATTTTTCCTTTTTTTTAATCTTTAACTTTTACCTAGATCGCCCTTTTTCAAGTTTTCAACCTAGTGGGCTTTTCTTTTCTTCTTATTTTTCTTAATATTAGGGTAATATTTCTTGACTGCATCAGAATTCACACGATTGAAGAGTTCTTGCCCTAGGTAAGGATCAATGCTCCTCCAAAGAAGGCATGTTTGACAACATAAGGCCCTTGATAGGTTGGAGCCAATTTCCTGTGGACTTCCTCTTGATGTGGCAAAACCTTTTTCAATACTATATCTCCAGGTTGGAATTCTCAGGGTCAAACCTTCTTATTAAAGGCTCTAGTCATTCTTTGTTGGTACAACTGTCCATGACAAATGGGGGTCAACCTTTTTTCTTCAATCATGTTCAATTGTTTATATCTAGCTCTTGCCCATTCAGATTCTTCTAATTTAGCCTCCATGAAGACTCTCAACGAGGGGATTTCTACCACTATAGAGGTGACTACTTCCATGCCATACACCAAGGAATAAGGTGTTGCCCCAGCTGAAGATCTAACTAATGTGCGATAAGTATGTAGTGCATAAGGGAGAATCTCATGCCAATCTTTGTACCTTACCACCATCTTTTCAACTATCTTCTTGATGTTCTTATTGGCAGCCTCCACAACCCTATTCATTTGTGGCCTGTTGGGTGAAGAAATGTAATGCTTGATGGCAAATTGTTTGCATAATTTCTAGATTTTAAAACCATTCAAATTTGAGCCATTATCCGTGATGATCCTCTCAGGTTGACCGTATCGACAAATAATGTTTATGTTCAGGAATCTAGCAGCCATCTTTTTGGTCCCTTTGGCAAAAGAGACGGGTTCCAACCACTTGGTGAAGTAGTCAATCGCAACCAAGATGAAACGATGTCCATTGAAAGCTTTTGGATTGATTGGCCCGATGACGTCAATTCCCCACATAAAAAATGACCAAGGTGTTGTGGTAAGGCCATGTGAACACATCTAGGTAATCTCAAAAGAGAATGATCATTTCTTCCTACTCTGGGTTATCTACTATCTTCAACTTTTTTTTCTCATTTTCCGTCCCCAAATTTATAATCTGAACCTCCTCATCATGGGGACTCATAGCCTTCTCATGAGACTCAATCATTTTAGCAAACATGTCTGAAAGTTTTGTGCCCTCTTCAGTGTCATATTCATCTTCTTCCAATTCAATATGAGAATCAATCACTGGACAAATAAAAACTTCATTTTGGGTTAAAAGATTCGTGGTATCAAGCCTCCTGAGAATGAATTTGAGAAAATTTGAACAAGAATTAGGGAATAGAAATCAAGTAAGAGTAATGGACTTGAAAAGAAAAAAAAAGGAACAAAATTAAAAAGCCAACTCCATGTTTGAAAATACTTCATCAATATTGTTGAATAAAAGAAGTCCAATACATATATAAAATTTTCTAATAACCTTGGACTTCAATCAAGAGAAAAGTAATGACAGAAACAAAAAGAAATTACTCAAGAGGAACAAGATCTGGAAGAAGTTCCATCTCTTAATTGGCCAGTTATTCATTATCATTGCAAGGTTAGGTTCAGTGGCTTCTTCCATAATTGTCCTCCAAAGTGTTCACGGCTTGTGATGACCTCTCAGCCTCCTGAGGCATTATCACTTTAGCTTGCAAAGGGAAGGTTTTTCTCATATGAGGGATGTCTTTTGCTCCTTGGGCTAAACTACCCTTACCCACAACTTCAGCATGAAAGGGCTTATAACCCAAACCTTGTCTAGCAATATTGACTGACAAAGAAATAGGATAGCTAATTCCTTGCAAGTTGACCCCCAGGCCCTTTCCATCTTGGAAGCCATTCTTCTCCAACATCCTTACCACCACCTGATTAATTTCACTCCTCTTTTGAGACTGTTCATCAATGCACTGATCTAGCTCCAAAGATTGGAAAGAGGATTTCAATGCTTGTTCGGTTGCTTCCCTATAAGGCAACTAGCTGGGTTTGGACAATAGCATCTCTTCTTCCCCATTCACAGTTATGACTCGACTACCATCAATGTATTTCAGCTTTTGGTGTAAGGTAGAAGGCACCATTCCTGCTGCATGTATCCATGGCCTACCCAACAACATTGTATAGGCTGGTTCTATGTCCATAACTTGGAAGCACACATCGAATTTGCTTGGTCTGATCTTTAGTTGCAAAGGAATATCTCCTAACACTTCCATTCTAGTCCAATCAAATGCCCTTACCACTATACTACTTGACTAAATAAGGGATAGATTCATTGGTAACTACATTAGAGTCGAGCTAGGAAGCACATTCAGGGTAGACCCATTATCGATTAGCACCTTCGCTACAATGTATCCTTCACACTTGAGAATGATATGGAGGGTTCTCATGTGATTGCTTGTGCTTGGTACCAACTCTTCCTTGAAGAAGGAGATCATTCCTACCTTCCGAATCATATTCACCATGTTGCCAAAAAATTTCAGAGTGATATCCGAAAAAATATATGCTTGATCAAGAAATTTTTATAGAGCTTTTTTGTGAGTTTCAGAACTCACAAAGAAAGACAAAAGTGAAATCCGAGCTGGAGTCTTCTTTATTTTCTCTACAATATTATATTTGTTTTGTCTCATTATTCTCAGAAATTCTTCTTCTTCTCCCTTATCCTCTGGCTTATTCTTTTCTTTGCCTACAACTTGCTTTATCCCATCTGTCATCACAGCTTTACCCTTTTATTTTTTCTGTTTCTCTACCTCCTCTGGCAAGTAGCATCTTCCGCTTCTTGTTATACCTACCCTTCCACCGACATTGGTAACATCACTATAGTCTTCTTTGAATGTATTATTCTCTATCAAGCTTCCTTTTAAGGCTTTCCTCTAGGTGTCATAACCCTTACCCCATAATTTTAAGAGACTGCATAGTTACTTGTGTATGAAAATGGAGATAGCACTTGAATGACCACCCCAGGATTTGTTTGCTTACTTGCAAAGTCAGTTAAAATCTTCAACACAAAGGGTTGGAATCCTTGCAATTCCTTCTCGGTCATACCAAATTCTTTTCCTTCTTCAACGCCTTGCTTCTCTATCCTCACCACACCTAAATGCATTAACTTTTGCACCACGCACTTAAACTCCCAGCACTCTTTTATATCATGCCCTTGTTGTTGATGGTGTTCGTAGAATGCTTTCTCATCGAAATGTTCATTCTTCTCGATTTTCCTCAATGGCACCTTTAACTCATACTCAACCTTCTTCAAACCCTTCCAAATTGCCTTCATCGACATCCTTAAGCCTCTTGATCACATGGGATTCTCTCTCAACAACATTTATCCTTGGCCTTCCTTCATGATTAGGTAAAGGATTGTGTTGACATTCGGCCCTCCACCCATATCTTCTATTTTAATTATCATCTGAGTGTTTGAAATTGGGGCAATCCTCTCTGGAATACCTGACAACATCCAGATGATAATTTCACATAAGACTAGGGTTGTACCAATGTGGAAAAGAGGGTTGTACTGGCAATATAGGCTTTGGGGCTATCACATGAGCTTTGTACAGTTGTTTGAACAACTCAGCTCTTGTGATGGGAATGTTTAGGAAATGTTCATTTTGTGTTGGGCGAGGCTGATTTATGTAGTTTTGGTAATTGGGCCTAAATGCAGGCCTGGGTGTTGGGTTGTTTTGGAAAGCATTTTGGGGATTCGGTTGATAAGTAGGAACAAAAGATGCTAGGGTTGGTCGAGATGAACCATAAACATAATTAACTGGGCTAGGATATGACGAATTATGGTAAGATTGGTAATTATGGCCTCGAGATCGGGGGTGCATTAACAAAACTTACTTCTCCCTCCTTTTTTGGTTATGGCTTGCTCCTTTATTTGTTACCACCTTGGCTTTCTCCTTTCAAAAAGGCTAACTTCAGTTTCTCCTTTCAAAAAGACTAACTTCCCGGACTTGTACATGTCCTCAACCATTTCACCGACATTAATTAGTTCAGATAAATCTCTATGCACATTTGCTACCATCAATTCCAGATACGGTGATTGTCGAGTATTTAGAAAGTAATGAATCATTTCAAAATCCATTAATGGCAGTTGTGCCTGAGTTGCGAAGTTCCTCCAACTTTGAGCATACTCTCGAAAGCTCTCATTCTCTCATTTCCTTATAGCCCCTAACTGAGCCCTAGTAGGAGCCATGCTATCATTAAAGCTATATTTCTTAAGGAAAGCATAAACTAAATCTTTCCAAATGCAGATCTTAGTGTGGTCCAACCACCAATACCAATCTACAACGGGACTAGTCAAACTTTTCAAAAAGAAATACTTCTCTTCCCTTGACTAGATGGCCATCTTGGTACAATAAGACTTCAAACGTAAGCGTAGGATAGACGTCCCATCATACCTCACAAACTCGAGCATTTTGAAATCCTTGGGCAAAATCAACTTAGGTGTCAGTGACAGCTCCTCAACATCAACTGATCCATATACACTGATCCTTTGTAACATCCTGATCTATTCCTCTAGCAGTGCCTGTTTCTTTTCCATAATCTCTACCATCGACTGCTCCTTCTTAGCTTCCTCACCTTCTACATCCTCTATGGTTATCAGTATTCCTTGTTGATGGGGATAAGTAATGTGATGCAGAATCGGGGGCATATAGGTAAAAACACCTCCATGCCCTTCGTTTGGATTAAATACAGCTTCTTCAATGGGTCTAGCCCTTACTAGAATAGGAAGTAGAGTTAGGCTTACAGGTTCAGAAGTTTGACCAGCAGGTGGCCTCATGGAACTTGATCAAGGCCCACTTCCTGGATTTACGGCATAAGGCATCAGATGGGGTGGCATACCCCATATTGAAGCTGACAACATAGATGTAACTTCCCCATAAGGAAGTGATGCAGAAGAAATAGATTCATTTGTTTGACCAGTAATCTCTTTTAACTTCAAGCTCTCAGTCATTAGCCTTATCATATCATTTATTCTGTGCTTCTGCTCATCAAAACTTATCTTCCAAATTCCTACCCATTTCTTGGTTTTCTTCCATAACTACAATAGTCCTCACTCTCAGCTTGATAAATTGCTTGACTAAGGGCTTGCAATTGAGCTTAGACTTCCTGGAGGGTGCAAGTATGTTTCACCCCTAGTAAAAAAAAAAAAAGATTAAGAGTGATAAGAAAATGAAGAATAATGCAAAAAGACTGAAATTGAGATTTTTTTTTTCTCTTGACGAATTGTTAGCACGACTTCAAACTTTCTGATAGGCACAATTAAAACAATGTGGCTAATCTCTTTTACAAAAACATATAGCTCCCTATGTGAGAGATTAGCGTGATTGAATCTTGGGAAAGCATATACTCCTCATAGGAAACAATCTCGTATCTTTTCTTCAAGCCTTCATTTAGGGTTCCCCGATTAACCAATTTCATAAGAGCATAGAGCTCCCTACAAAATTAATTAACATATGTGAATTTTGCAAAAACATATAACTTCTTGTAAGAAACACTTTTACACAACAAGCAAAAAAATTCAAAACAAACTCTCACTTGTTGTGACCGGGTGTCCCTTATAAATGCCTTAAAAGGATGATTGAAAATGGGATCACTAGAAGTTATGCTAACAATCTATCATCGAAAATTAACCTCTGAGTAAAAAGTACCAGAAGGATGGGTTAGAGAAGAAAAATAGATAGTCGGTGTAAAATAATAAAGTGGAAGAATAAAGAGGAAGGAAATGGATGCTCTTCCCATTGACCTAGACAAACAGGTCACCTTAGGGTTAGGATTTCCAGCCTAACGGCCAGGTTCTAACCTAAATCAGATAGCAATACAGAAATATAACGTGCACAATTTGGTAATAGTACTATCAATTCTAAAAAGGTCAAGTCCCTGGATTATCCCTATCGGAACAATGAGGATCACACCCTACTAACCAGGTTCGCAATGGGATAAACCATTCACTTACCCAAATCAACAGAATGATCCTCAAAGAGCCTTTCGTGTAAACCACCAAAGGATAATCTCCAGTAATAACACTAGGCCTCCTACTAATCCTAAGTTAAAGGTGGCATATGTATAAAGCCAAAGAGTGTGTTCAAGGTTCAGTGTAGGTGTGCAGTGTGCGGGAGGAATATACCAACCTCAACCTAAAATCTACACAAACAACCCTAATATAAGATAAACAGAAACATATGCAACAAAATAATGCTATCTACAAATGCAAAAATAAATAAAGCAGATATAAAATAACATAAAAGAAATAACTTAGAATGAATAAGAGACATCCGGGCCATATATGATTTGCATAGCTAATTTATTGGGCTTAACTCTCTAATCATGTCCCCAGTGGAGTTGCCAAATTATCATAACGTATCCAAAGGTCGCTACGATACGGATGACCCACTTAGAAAAAAAAAAAGATTAGTTTTCAAAGAAAACTTGGAGTCGCCACCAATTGCATTAAGAAAATGGTGAACAATTAGAAAACACCTTCTTAATTTGTTATTTTTAAATGGCATGCGTATCAGAGATGAGTTTGGGAGTCTGTTCATGCGTGGGGAAGGTGTTAGGCACCCCACAACATCTGTCTAAAGACGATTACCCTAAATTAGCTATACAAAGATAAAACAAGATGTGGCCAAAAGATGTCCTTTATTCATTCTCGTAAATAAATTACATTCACTAATAAAACTACAGTAAATAAATGTGAAATGCATTAATTCTAACGAGCATAAAATCCTTCCTCTGGTCGGGTTTATAAAACTCCCCTCAAGGTGGTTCTTATATTTGCCTAAATAGGATAGATCTGGTCTGTCTCATATGAGATAGGCCCGTCTATTTATCCATGATAAACGAAGGACCTATGAATTTTGTAAACTCGAACAAAAAACTCTAAATGTAACGCATGATTATACATCTAAAAAAGGGTTGGGGGTACATGATTTGGCAAAATATAAATTAAATAAACAAGCTCTCCAAGTCTCTGAACCACCTTAGGGTCTTGCTAGTGGCCTAAGGATTATGGTCCCACTCACATGGAACACATATTAGATGGCTCAAAATAAGAAATTAAAGGTCACATATGCATAAAGAAGTGAGCAACCATAACACATCACAGTAAATGACAAGATAAAATAAGGAACATGTCAACTTATAGTGAAAAGGCATATAATACTAAAGCACATGTGGCAGTCATTAAGAATAAAACCATGAAAATGGCATACAAACTAGGAAAACAACATTTAGTTAAATAGGATAATAAACATACACTTGTAATTAGTTGCAATCCCTAGGCCAAACATTAAGGAAAAAATCAAGAATTAAGCTCAAGAGTAAAATAAATCAAAGCCAAAAGAAATTAAGGATCATAGCATGCAAGTGGTTCCAAAAAAAGAAGCAAGGACAATAACTAAACATAAGGCAGAATCAAGAAAGACCAAACAACAAAGACCAAAAAGAGAGCATAAAACAAGGGAAACTTGTAAAGAAAATTGGGAATGCATATTAATGAGATTTGACCCCAAAATTTTATATTATATATAAAAATGTCTTAGGGTTCTAAAGAATGAAAAATAATACAAAAATGAGTTCCCAAACTCAANCAATAACTAAACATAAGGCTGAATCAAGAAAGACCAAACAACAAAGACCAAAAAGAGAGCATAAAACAAGGGAAACTTGTAAAGAAAATTGGGAATGCATGTTAATGAGATTTGACCCCAAAATTTTATATTATATATAAAAATGTCTTAGGGTTCTAAAGAATGAAAAATAATACAAAAATGAGTTCCCAAACTCAAGTTATGGCCAAAAAACCGTACATTGCCGGAATCAACTAACAATTTCACAGTACAAAGAAAATAGTCATTTTAAAATTAAAACTATGAGCAAATGCGAAATGTTAAAAAATATGAAATTTATATTCATGCAAGATATGCATCTCAGTGTTCTTAAAAAATAAGAACCATGAAATGTGGAGTTATAAAACTCAAGTTATGGTCGAATGACCGAACACTACCAATATTGGACTTATGGGTCTGAGAATGACAAACATGCTACCAAAAGAACCAAACAAAATTAAAATAGACCCAAAACCAAAAAATGGAGACAAAGGGTAAACAAGATATAAAATGATTAATCAAGTAAAATCAACACAAAAATGAAGGGGTTCAAGGGGGGAATTTTCATAAATCAAGTTGACTAAAAAAGAAAAAGAGTTTAAGTGAAATGAGACTCATGGAATCAAAATGAAATTGAGGCATTTAAGAGGGACATGAAAATAAAAAAACATGCACTTCACATGGATTCAAATAAAGACCAACAAGAAAATGACAAGAAATCAAGAGAATAGTGGAGATTACCTAGTGTTCTTCAAGAAAAATCTTCTTCCTTGCTCAAAAGTATAGAACCCAACTCCAAGAAGCTCAAACCACTATTGATTTCATATTTTTCTCTCCAAAAATATGAAGAACACTCAATAATACTTTAAGAACTCTTAAGAACACTCAACTTTTCTCTCAATTTTTCTCTCTTTGATCTTGTTTTTTTTTTTTTTTCTAAGTTCTCTCCTCTTCCTTTTTGTTTTCACGTTGTGAGCATCTTATGAGAGACTCTCTCTCTTTCTTTTCTTATGCAATCAACCCTCTCAACTTGGTGAGCACATTGGGGGTAGTTTGGTCCTTTCTTACCCCTTGTGCACCTTCCTCCCACTTTCCTATAGCCTTTCCATGTGAAAAATCAAATAATTCTTCTCCAAAATTCCCTAGTCGAATTACACACTTCAGCCCCTCCAATTTGTATTTTTATTTCATGCAAAAATAAGGTTAAGAAGCCCCCATTAGCAATTTTCCCAAAATTACCTTGCACAAGCAATTTTCACTTATGCTTGGGAATATTCCTTAAGCCCTAGCTGACCTGCTTTTAGATTTTTAATCATATTAAATCCTATTTTTGCTGAAATAAAACAAGAAACCCTAAAAGAAATATTCTTGGCACTTTCCTTGGCACTTGCAAGGCACATGCAACATCCATTCTCTTGATATTTTGCCAAAACCCTAATGAAACCATTTTTCCTTGGCTTAGCCAAAAATCACCTCTAGAATTCCTACAAAGTTATTTTATGTTTTGATTAAAACTAAAAGCCATAAAATCCTAATGGGCCAATTGGGCCAAATTCGGTCAAAGTGAGCCCAAAGGGCTTAACCTTGGACCTAAGTTGGTCCAATTGAATCCAAATAAAACCTCAAACATATTAAATAGTCCAGCAATAATTTTTCATTTATTTAGAATAAAATATTTGAAAAACAAAAAATTGAGTAGGCCTAAAGGCTACCGAACTATGGTTTTAGCAAAACGGGCTAAGTCTAAAACATGGATTTTGACTCAAAATCACTAAAAGCCCAAAAATTATAATCTTTATGTCCAAACAAAGTATTTAAAGAAATCAAATGGGCCAAGAGGCTCCAAACTCAAATTTAAAAAAAAAAAAAAAAAGAAAAAAAAGGGCCAAAAGACCTCCTAATTTGGGTTAAAATGAAGTGGGTCAATGCCTAAAAACTAAAATTTTGATCCAAAAGCAATAGGATGCCTTAAAGACCTCAATATCAGATTTTCTACTTGAAAACATAAATTTTGAATTGTAAATAAAATAATTCAAAATAATTTCTCTCTTTTTTTTTAAAAAAAAAGTGTGACACTCCATGACAGAATGTGGTGTCTACAATAACCATTGAAAAAAAATGCTCTATGTCCTAACTTTGGCCTTTAAGATTTCCCTTAGTGCCTGACGCCGGGGCAAATTTTGGTTGCCCAAAATTCATTTCTTACACAATTTTGTCCTTACAAGTTCATTTGCATAAATCAATAGGCATATGTCTTATCTTGTCTTTATCATTTTTTCACCATTCTGTCATTTCTTGAATGCATGACTCATTTCATTAATTTTTTGTTAAAAAAACATAAGAGTGATTATTATTCAATTGACATGACAAGCATTTGGAACTGAAGAATTGGCTTAAAGCAGTACCATGATATTTGCAAATGCTTAACATTGATAAAAATCCATGCAAAAAGCAGTCTCTTGGACTAAATCCAAACTAGGGGAAAATTTGATTGAGTAAATTTTTCATTTGAGAAAGCAACTTGCATATTTCAAAGTTAATGTCTTCAATTTGAAAATGGGCTATGACCCATCATTTTTATTCCCTTGCATTTTTAGGCTCTAACACATTGGTTTACTTTCTATAGTATTTTGGGCCTTGACCCATTATCTTATTATCATTTCACGCATTCGTCATTCATATCATTTTCTAGCATATCATGCACCCTGGTTTTAAATTTTATGCCAATACAATTTCATGTTAATTTACAATTTTCTGCAAATACAATTTCCTGCCAATTTATAATTTTCTGCTAATACAATTTCCTACAAATTTCCAGGATCGAACCCTGGTTTTAAATTTTCTACCAATTCAATTTCATGTCAATTTATAATTTCCTGCCAATTTAAATTTGTTTGTCAATTTTCAGACTCGAACCCTGGTTTTAAATTTCCTAAAAATTATAATTTTATGTCAATTTACAATTTCCTGCCAATCCTGTCAATTTAAAGTTCCTGCCAATTTACAATTTCCTGTCAATTTTCAGGCTTGAACCTTGATTTTAAATTTCCTACCAATTCCTAAACTCGAACCTTGGTTTTAAATTTTTTACCAATTCCCAGGCTCAAACCCTAGTTTTAAAGTTCTTGCCAATTCCTAGGCTCGACCCTAGTTTTAAATTTCCTGCCAATTTAAAGTTTCTGTCAATTTAAATTTTCTATCAATCCCCAGGCTCAAACCCTAATTTTAATTTTCCTTCTAATTAAAAGTTCCTACCAATTTACATCTTCAGTCAAATTATAGTTTCTGCTAATTTACAAAGCCTGCATGTTTTCAATTGCTCGCTATTCTTTGGATTCGAGCACCAACACTTAATATTTTGTTTCCTGGATAAAACACTTGTCTCTTGTCTTTACACATTTCCTATACAAAAAGTGAAAAGCAAGAGCTTAACACATTGTTCTAATAGAAAATATGTAAAGAGGGGCAATTGTAAACATCATTTTTTGTCCGAGTAAGTTTTTGTTTTTGTCAAAAAAAAAATGCATGCATGCATCATTTTAAAAGTTTTGTGCTATTGGGCTTAGGTTCTTTTGAAAGGTCCATTTTTATTTATAGTATTTTTGTATTTTGTAAATTTAAAGATTTTTCTAAAAATAAAAAAACAATGTTAGTAAATAAGTTAAAAAAAAAATTAGTTTTGCTTTTGCATCCTAAAATCTACTTAGACCAATGGGAATGCAAGGGAAAGTCTCCCTCAGGTTTTGATTGGTCCAAAATTTTCATGTGGCATGAGGGTACTTTGAGGAAAAGGGAAAATTTGGAAGCAAAAGAAAAGAGAAATAGAACCGAATAGAGAAAAGGAAGGTGAGAGGAAGATGAGTGAGGGAGAAGAGGAAACTGAGGGAAAGAGAAAATGAAGGTGCTAGGAAATTTTATGAAATAGAACCAGATAGAGAGGGGAGAACCAAGAAGAAACATGGAGAATAGAGGGAAGAAGAAAAAAAAAAAGATAGAGAGCAAATATAAAAGATATAGGAAAAAGATAGGAGGCATTCAGTGAAGAGCAAGGAGGAAGAAAAAAACACATAAGGGAAGAGAAGAGTGAGAGAAACCCGCAGAGGTGAAGAAAAAGAACCAAAGGAAGAAGCAGATAGAGAAAAAAAGGGCAACAAGAGAGGATTAAGAGCAAGGAAGAAACCAGAAAACATAGGAGAGAAATAGGGTATTGATTCAGAAGGAAGCAAATGAGGTAGGAATGTTACTTCATAAATCTGTAAACTCTTCCATTCAGCAATACCAAGTGAGATTGTCCAGAAGGTATGGCTATGAAATTCTTGATTTGTTCTAATTTTAGATAAATTTGTGCATTACTTAGCTTCATAACAACGCATGCATGTATTTATTTCAATTTATGTTGAGATTTGGTCATGTTCTGTTCGATTCTGATTTAGCTTAGGGATGTATGGATGCTCTGGTTTGGATAGTTGTTTGGTTCTATTTCCTTGGTTAAAAATTCTTGGTTATGATTTTTTATCTTTGTTTAAATTTCCATGAATCAGAGTTGGTGTTGTCTTTCATTTTAAATTTGTTGTGCAGAATCTTATAGGTTATGATTTGATTCTTTTTAACTAGATTTGTTGCGGATTTCTATCTAGTTAGAGAGATTGGAAATTATATATTCTCACCTTGAACAAACATCTGAGCTTACTGGTAGAGTTTCTTTGATTGAGTTTTCTGTGCATTAGCATGTGCTGAGCTAAATTCAGATTTAAGGGAATAAAGAGTTACTCTCCTCTCTAGACTGGATTCTTGGTACTCTTCTAGATTGTTGCTATATTTATCCTGAATTATCTTTAATATTTGGATTTGGGTGATTAAAATGTAGTTGCCTAGTTATATTTGGAGTTAAATGTGTTATGTTTTTCAATATTGAACCATAGCTTCAATAATACATGCAATTTTAATCCTTATTGTTCCCAGCACTTCATTGCAAACACATGGGCAGTTTCTAGTAATTGAAATTTTAGCAATATGTTTCATCTCCTCATGGAAATGATTGATGATCTTATGTAGGCTTATAGAGTTGCTAATTGATTATGCTTTTTCTAGCATGTGTGCATGTAACTTTTTTTGATCTTGAATTTTGCCAGGAAGTTAAATTGATGGCTTTTGATCATAAATTCTATTTAATAAGTTTGTTTCTGCTATTTTGATCTCTTTGTTGCTCTATACAGTATTTTTAGGTTCTATTGACGCATTAAACTACTTTTTTTCTTTATTTATTTACTTTCAAATTCGGATCTGTAAGCTCTCTCTGGCAATGCTCAGTTTTTTTCTAGACGAAGTTATAGAGCTCTGATTTGAGTGATTTCTATCTCGTTAGAACCGGGAGATGTATGTCTCTAATGTATAAATTTTTCAAAGCAAAATTTCCTTTCCTATGTTCCCAGTCTGTATTTAAATTTGATTATTTTTCTGCAATATTGGGCTTGTCAGTTTTCTCGGGTAGACCTCAATTTTTATTTTCTAAATGGAGTTACAGAGCTCGATTTTGTGTGATTCTTATTTTTTTAGAACCCTAAGACATGTGCCTCTCATGTGTGAAAATTTTAGAATTAATGCATGTCTCCCCTGCTCCCAGTTTTAATTTGGATGTGGCTATTTATTTCCATATTGTTGCTGCTACTTTGGCCTATTTTCATTGCTATTTTGTCATGCTTTTATACCATTGTGCTGGGCAAGTTTTGTGGCTGTGCTAGTGTGTTGATCTATTTTCCTTGGTTTGTATTAAGCAAGTTCTTCTAGCTTTTCAATTGATGTATGTGATCGGAACTATCGCTATCCAATTAAATTAAACCAAATCCCTATAAAGAATGCAATGCAAGGCTAATCCGGGAAGTCTCTTAGGGAATGCAATGACTAATTAACAACTTCAAGATTACAAACTGGGAATTTTTTAACCCAAATTATGTTATCAAATTGTAAATTGTAGAAATAAACAACGATTAATTCAGTTGATAAAAACGTAACCTAGCTAGATATTCATCAAGAATTGGTTTGATTCATCCTAGATTGAACATGATTAATCAAGTCTTAATGTAGCACTGCTAATTGAGTTTAGTCATAACCGAAATCTCTAATTATAACTAAGTGTTCCTACTGAATTATCATTTAGAATTCGATTTAACCACATACATCACTAATCCTTACAATCACATAGAATTAGTAATTAGTTGTCTAACCTAAAACCAAACATCAATTAGCAGAAAGCTTCTCTGGATTCATGCAACAGATTAAAGATCAATCAATCTAAATTCTATTTCATACCTCAACATTTATAAGAAAAATAGAAATCTCCATAATCCATATAAAAACCAAGGCAAAGCAGAAATCCATAGAAGAACATAATTGCATTAAACTTGAATCAAATAAATACAGAATCTCAAAATCAAACCGAATNACCACATACATCACTAATCCTTACAATCACATAGAATTAGTAATTAGTTGTCTAACCTAAAACTAAACATCAATTAGCAGAAAGCTTCTATGGATTCATGCAACAGATTAAAGATCAATCAATCTAAATTCTATTTCATACCTCAACATTTATAAGAAAAATAGAAATCTCCATAATCCATATAAAAACCAAGGCAAAGCAGAAATCCATAGAAGAACATAATTGCATTAAACTTGAATCAAATAAATACAGAATCTCAAAATCAAACCGAATTCAATTAGGAGTCTAGCTTAGCTACAAAAGTTCTACTCCTCCATGGTCATCAAATCTGAGCTCCAATGGAGAAGGGAAGCAATAGAACAGTGAGTCTCCAAAATGAACAAAAGAGGTAAAGAAAATTGTCTACTAAAAACTGTCTAGTCTAGAATGCCAAAAACGTCTGCCTCCTTAACCTACTTGTAACCCCCTAAATTAATTGCACACCCATATTACCCCTAGGTTAGAATTAATCTCCTGGACCTTAGCTTTAATTGGGCCTAGGATGAGAAAGTTAAGCCCATTTAACTCTAAACAGCTCTCTGGACCCATCAGTTGACTTCAAGGGGCAATAGCACCATACTAAATTCACATGTTGGAGAAGTGATCTTCACAAGAGTTGAAGCTTTATGTCTAGCTATCCAATGGTACTAGTTTCAGGTCCAGAAGACACCCACAGCCCAAGTTATGGCCCATTATCTTCATACCGGTCAGGGTCCAGTAACAACATATCTGCTCTAACTTCCAAGCCAAAAAGGACCTGCTGGACATCCGAATTATACTTTGAGATCTAAATCGAAGTTATAGAGAATTGTCTCATCTTTCCTACAAGGTAAGATTAATAATTATCAGATGCCTAGAACTCAAGTTATGCTCGAAATACAGAGACAGTGTAAAGTTCCCAATAATGTTGTAAAATACAATTAAGCCCAATTGGAACCTAACTAATGAAATACGGCCCAAGCCCAATCAATTAAGCATAAAAGAGGTTTAAGAGACTAAAAATGAGGATTAATTACTGTATAAAAATACTGTTTATCAGTATGAAGATCGATTTGACATGTTATCCTTAGCTGTTTTGAATAGTTTGATTCATGATTTTGGCATTCTTTTAATCTGAGTCCTCTTGGATTAATTGCATGGGATTAATGGTAGCCCTTGTTCAAAATTTGTTCGAGCTTGGTTTAGTGGTTGTTTTGAAAATCGTTGCTTATGTCTTGGAAATTCTTGTTTAGTTGCCCTATTCAAGGAATAATGAATGTTTCAATCATTTATTTTGAGTTAGAAGTTGCTATTTAACTGGTGTGCTTTTGTTTTCATGAGAGGCTCATGGATCCTCTATGGCAATTTTAAGCATTTAACAATTTAAAAACGTCTCGAAAGAGTAGTCAGATTTGGGGATGTAGAGTTTTATTTGTTTCACTTTTATTATGTAATTATTTAAATTATCTTTCCCTGAACAATGCTATAATATTGTAAATTCATACATTTTTGCATTCATTTAGGGTTTTAATCATATTCGATGTAGTATCCACATGTCCTTACTTATCATTTAAGGATAGGGTGATCCATCTGCATATCAGGTGGCCCACTCCATCGTTCATAGGAAAGGATAAGCGCCACATTAGAGGGCACAATATGCGAGGAACAGGTAGAAGGATTTATGGTATGTTAATTGCATGCATTTCATGTTTAAATTTGATGTCAATATTCTTATTTATTCGTGTAATTTATTATTTGAAGGATGAATAAAATATATTTTTGGTCATATTATATTTGCACAATTAATTTTGGGTAACCGTCTTCTGGACGAGTGTTGTGGGATTCCTAACACCTTCCCCACACACAAATTGACTCCTAAACCCTCTATGGTTCGTAGTTCATTTTTTTTAAATTCAAAAGGGGTTTTCCAATTGTTCCTAATTTTCTTAATACAATTGGTGACAACTCCAAATTTTCTTCAAAAACTAATCTTTTTTCAAAGTCCACTATACACATCGCAACTACCCTTCGGGTACATTGTGACACCTATACAACAACCTAACAAACTTAAAAGATATTTTTCAGAATATACAATAACTCTAACAACTTGAGGTATTTGAGAATACTTAAATTTGAACTTTAAGTGTTAGTTACTACACCAATAGTCTTATTTTATTCTCCAAAATGTCACAAGATTTAAATATCTTAAGTTATTTTCTAGTTTAAGGTGTCTTATCCTATTATAAAAAAATGTCATAACATTTAAATTTCCTAAGTTATATGCTTAGCAAATAGGAATTTAATTTATCCAATAATTTCCTCATGAACTTGATGAGGTCATTCTTGCATTTGATACTATGTGTAATAGTGATTAGAAGATACAAATTTTCTCCACCACAAACATGGGTTGACACCGCCGGAAAAAGCTTGGGTCATGCCGGATTTCGCTTGTTGGAGGCGGAGGAGAAGAAGAAAGAGAGAAAAGAGAAAGAAAATTTGCTAAATTAGAATGGGGAAGGGGCACTCGGATAGTTTTTGTCTTTCGCAATTCCCACAGAATCTTAGTCAAGAAAATTTTCAAAAATAATATTCCTATAGTGCTTACCATGGGAATTTTTAAATGAAATGTTGTGTTTAGATATTCCCATGGTAAAATACATGCGAATCCCAATTTGAAAAAAAAAATTCACCTTCCTTCTATCACATGAAAATTAGAATTCCCACAAAAATTAATTCCATGGAAATTCCCAATTTAAGATTTTCACCTTCCTTTTCTCACAAGAAAATCAGAATTCCCATGGAAATTTCCACGAAAAATTCCCAAAAAATCATATTCTTTAAGAATGTTCTTGGAGTCTCTTCCATGAGCAACTTCCACAAAATTTCATTTCATTGGAATTTTCTGTGCGAATTTACCTGTTTTCTTGTAGTGTGCTTTTAATCTCGACAAGTACTAGTCAATGAATTAGGTCTTCTTCACATTTCCATCAAGGGATTCAATTGTGCAATTTTACTAAAATAATGCTTTTTTTATAAAATAAATATGGAAATGGGTTAGTTTTGAAAGTATTTACCGAAATACGTCTCTTTTTTTTGTATAATACACGCGTACACATTTTTTTTTTTTATAAAAATGCTAAAGTAATACACGTTTTCAATTAAAAATGCTGAAATTGTATATGCATTTTACCTAAGAAATGTGGATCATATAGCTAAAAAACGATGCGTGATTGCTAAGGAAGAAAATGCGGGTCCCACATGCATTTTATGAAGAAAATGCTGATCCCAAGTGCATTTTTTGAAGAAAAAGTGTATGGAATACACGTTTTCTTCAGAAAATGCACATGAGATCAGCGTTATCTTCATAAAACGCACGTGGGACCGCATTTTCTTCACGTGACGTTGTTTTGCCTATGTCAAACACTGTTTTGATCCTGTAAAATGCTTATTTGTTCTTGGTAAACGTCGACACTGTAGCACCCATAAAACAACATTTTATACAACAAACTTTTCTATAAATAGCCCTTCGTTTTCATTCGCTAAATGCTTAAATTTCAAAGTTTTGATTGCATTCTATAATTTGGAGAGAATTATTGTGAGATTGTTTTGAAGAAAGTTGTTTTGAAGTGCAAAAAGTGTAGGAGGTTATGATAGCTGACTACCACAGTTAAAGTTTTAAAAGTCGTTAAGCTATGTTTAATTTTTTGTTTTATTTACTTTGTTTTAAAGTTATAAAGTTTTAAAAGTCATTTTAGTATTATTGAGCCTATATATTTAATTTTAAATTGTTATTACTATTTAGACCTTTAGATGTTGTGAAATTTTTAATAATATGTATTATTGCTAATTTAGGAGGAAGATGCTTCTATTAGTTTATTACAATGGTCAGATATATGATGGTTCTCAAGGTGTCATGTATAATGGTCCTAGACCCAATGATTTGAATCTGAAGAACAGATGTGAACTAGAATGTTTTACAATTTTATATTCATAAAAAATTAGATCTTCCAGAAAATACAGTTATTGACAAGATTATTTATAGAGTTCCAATATCTGTTAATCCATTATTTTATAATGCTCTTGAACTGAGCTCTAATGAAGATGTTGAGGCAATGTTTGAGAATCATAGTAAACTTAAATCTCTTGGTGCCATTAAGATATATGTTAGACGATTATGGAAGATGAAGTTGGTGGAGATGGTGATGAAGAAGATGATAATGAACAAGGTGTTGATGTGAGTGGTGCTTGTTCAGTCCCTCATTCTTATCCTCCATATAGTCAAGTAGGGATAGAAGCATAACCGTGTTATCAACCGGAGCTTGGTTCATATGGATTTCAGCATGGTTTGGCTAGTTCTAGCCAAACTCGCATCCTAGAAAAAGACCATGTGAATGAATGTGACGATCCGTGGCTGAGTTCGAGTGTTCGCACCAGGTCGATTGAAGAATATAGAGTTAGAAGCAGCAAATATGTAGGTGTGCAACAGAATATTAGAAGGAGTAACTTTCCTATTGATCCTCTAGTTGACACAAATGATAATGAGGAAAGAGAGTACGTGGCAAATGAAGGGAGAATCAAGCGAACATGTGTTAGATTTAAACGTGTTACCGCTAGGGGAGGAACCCCAACTCGTGACCCCAATTCAATCGGTCTTTCCTCGACACTATTCATATGTGAACTCGGAGGCATTGCAAAAGACTAATGATTTTGAAGAAGGTTTTGGAGTTAGTAGATGGCAAAGAGGCGAAGAACTCCAAATAAGTCAACAATTCACCAACAAAGAGAACCTTCAGTCAACTGTGAAGTAATACTTGATTTACACGCATCATAATTTCAAGGTGAAGGAATCAAAACCTTATATGCTAATTTTGGAGGGTCATAATTATGGTTTTGGATGTAATTAGAGACTTAGGGTCTGCTTGAGAACTAAAAGCAATATGTGGGAGATCAGGAAGTATAACGGCCCACACAATTGCACAAATGCCACTTTAACACAAGACCACAAACAACTGGATGTTAAGGTGGTTGTGATGAAGATTGTCAGCATGATTGAGGAGAAGACAGATGTGCCAATTAGGCTAATACAAGAGCATATAAGAAGTATCTTCTCTTATCAAATCTTGTACAGGAAAGCTTGGTTTGCAAAGGAAAGAGTCATTCCTCATATATATGGTGATTGGGAGGAGAGTTACAATAAATTACATAGATGGATGACTGCATTATAGAAGGATGCGCCCGACACTGTGGTGGAATGGTGTCTGGATGATTGATGGATGGGAATGCCACGGAATGATCTGACCGTGAGGAGATTTTGACTTGTTTTTTGGGCGTTCAAACCATGTATTGATGCATTCCGTTGGTGCAAGCCAGTTATCCAAATCAATGGTACTTTCTTGTAAGGGAAGTACAAGCACACTTTACTCATCGCCACTACATAGGACGAATCTCATTCTCCCTTGCCTCTGGCTTATGCTTTCGTGGAGGGTGAAACCAAAGAAGGGTGGTCATGGTTTTTGAAGCATCTGAGACAACACGTCGTTGGGGACATGCAGGATTTGGTACTAATTTTAGACTGACATGTGAGCATATTATCGTCTATCAAAGATATAGATGTTGGCTGGCATCCACCATTAGCTCATAATTTTTTTGCTTATGACACGTTGTAAGAAATTGGAACACTAACTTCAAGGACGTGGCTTTAAAACATCAAATCTACAGAGCCAATAAGAATATCAATCAAATATGTAAATTTATTATCAGACATAATTTTCGATCTCTGCACGGTTTGATTTAACTTTTAATTCTAATTGATAGGCGTCCAATTTGAGTCTGTCAAATTTGAGGAGCTAATGACAAATATACATCTGGAGTGTAAGAAAGAAGAGGGTTGGCAGTACATCAACAACATTGATAAGGCAAAGTGGACACAACAAAGAGACATCCAGAGCAGATGGTATGGCCTAATGTCCACTAATTTGGCTGAATGTGTTAACGACACGTTGAAGGGTGCTCGCAACATGCCTATCACTGCCCTTGTCAAAGCCACATACTACAAGATGAATCGTATTTTCATGGAGAGACGAGAATTGGCTATGGCAAGGCTGCCGAGTGGTCAAGCATGGACTGAAGATGCCGAGAAGAGAATGGCCCGTAATAGCCGTTACGCATCATCACACCGCCCAATACTGTTTAATAAGGACAATTGATCATTTGAAGTGGATGAGATTTTTGATTGTATGGGACATGCCAGCGGGCGATCATTCACTTTGAATCTACATGATCAAAAGTGCGAGTGTGATAAGTTTCAAGCCCTTCACATACCGTGCACGCATGTCATATCTGCTTATGTCTCTATTGCAATCGATGCATGGAAGTATGTTAGCCCAGTGTACTTCACTAAGAGCATTGTCAATGCATATAAAGGAGTGCTTAACCCAATTGGTGGAGAGGAGAATTGGCTCGTTGTGGGCGGGATTAAGGTCATCCCAAATCATGTCTTGCTAAGGGAAAAAGGGATGACCAGTTTCAAGGCGAATACAGAACAAGATGGATTAGGGAGAATCTTCGTCTAGCATCATTCGATGTAGCCTTTGTCACATGGAAGGCCACAACAGGAGACGATGTCCGAACAGGAGGGAAGATTAATCATAACAGCATCCTCTTTTATGTGTGTTATTTTTGTGGAAGAATTTTATTCACGAAATATTTAATAACTATATTTAGTGATGTATCATTTGTATAATACATATAGTTTTATCAATATTTAGTTGTTGTTGTCACTAAGTATTATTTCTATAATGACGTTTTACAGGATATCAAAATGGTGTTGGAATACACGCCCGAGGATATTTTTAGAATGTGTGGGCGTCAGTGGATATTAGACGATGACTTTTCGTATCCATTAGACCCAATGTTACATGACTCCCCCCAAGTACATACTTTCATATTGATGGAATGATACCGTAGAGAAGTTCAATGTACTAATTTGCGAGAATTGTCTATGATTCAAAACATATGTGTTCCAAAATGTTTAGCCATACACATGCCAAGACAAAGCATTTTGGAGTTACGATCTGCTTTGTATCGCATAGAGAAGAAAATAATTGCATACAAATAAGATTACATCGAAATGATTGTGAACACAATGCGAGAGATGCACAGAGGGAGGGTGACATGGCACATGCTGTATGTGGACTCGTATGTGCCGTGAACCAGAGTGTCTATCAGATATTGACATGTTTGATGAAGAATGATTGAGCTTAACCCTAAATTGGCAATTTGGGTGTATTTGCTGGTTTAAATGTTCTTACATGTTAATTGAGTTAGTTATACATTATATCGGTGATTTGTTTTTGTGATTGTAAAGGGTGACACATTATACATTATCTTGTTTCCCTCTAATGGTACACGTCTCCAACTCATCATCGTACTCTGAGAAAGGAGTCAGAATGGCCTACAACCCGCCAAGCTGATGCATCACTCGATCCGGGTAGTGTCCCTCTATCACATTAAATGAACACAAGGGAACCCGAGCAGTCCATATATGGCATCCAACAATACAAAATGGTGACAACTGAAAAGTTCAAGTATGGTTGCCACACAACTTGTAAATTGACAAAATATTAATTAAAATTTTTAAGCATACAACATCTATATTTACTCAATAATAATATAATTACAAATACGTAGGATTCATTAACCTCATCATTGTCAAGTCGATCAAAAGGCTGATGATAGCCCATATGATTTCTATTGAAGCCAAAGATGTGGGCATAACTTAGTGGACGTCGCCACCTAATATATAAATTGAACTTCTAATTAAATCCAACAACGTATAACTATGTATTTGAAAACATTAAAATTAATTACACTAACTTGCCTGTGACTGGTTCGGTAAAAGGCTGAGGAACATCTGGGGGGTACAAAGACAAAGTAGGGAATCTCTCATAAGCCCATGCCTGTAGGAGGACTAAGCACCCTCCACACTCCATGCTACGCCTGAGAGCAAAGTTGCACAAGTTCCGATACAAATTAGCAAGTAGAGTCAAACCCCAACTGCGTCTGCCAGCTACGTCTAGGTCCTCTAGTAGCTCCAAGTACATTAAATGCACATAGTTCTCAGTAGTATTTGGGATAAGCCAAGAGCCTATCAACTGGAGAATATAAGCCCTTGCATAATACTCCAATACGTGTGGCGACGCATCATGTGGGCAGTTACGGAATGTGTTCTTCAACCAAGACAATTGCACCCGAGAACCAGAAATGACATTCTCCACAGGCACCACTCCTAATAAATGTGTCATCTCGTCGTGTCATACCGGATGGAAGCTCTATCCACCAACAACAGTACCATCTACACTAAGCCCTAACAATATTTCCACGTCTTGGAGGGTTATTGTGCACTCTCCGAAGGGCATATGGAACGTGTGTGTTTCTGGACGCCACCGCTCCACCATTGCAGACAAAAACTGTAAGTCTAATTGCATATGACTGATACAGTAAACTGAACCAAACCCCAGTCTCAGTGATATGGAATCAATCTCTGATCAAGGGGCTCTATCTTATGAGAACGAGAGCGAATCAGTCTCGATCTATAACATAAATCAGAAAAAGTATTTATTAAAACCAGAACCCCAAACCCTTAACTGTAACCAATCACCCAAACCCTAAATAGTAAACCTCAAACCCTATTTCACAAATTATAATCCCAAACCCTAATTTTTAATCCTAAACCTTAAATCTTTAAACCCTAACCCTTAAAACCCTAATTCTTAAATACCAATTTCTAAACCTCAAACCACTATTTTTGAACCCTAACTCTCAAAACCCTAAACCCAAGTCCCAACACCCAAACCCTAATCTTTAATACCAAACCCCAAACCTTAATCTCGTTACCCTAAACTCCAAACCCGAATCACTACTCACAAACCCTAAATATTAAACCCCAAGCATTAAACCCTAAATCTAAACTTCTAACCCCAAACAACGAACCTAAAAATTTTACCCCAAACTCTAAACCCCAGTACTCAAATGCTAAACCCTAAACCAAAGTGTATTCAAACTCTAATCCTCGAAATCCTAAACCCAAGTCCCAAAACCCAAATCTCTGATATCGAAACCTTAAACCCTAAATCCAAAGCTTAAACCCTAAATCCTAATTTTTGTACCATAATCCCTAAATTCTAAACCCTAAATCATAATCCATAAATTCTAACTCTAAACCCTAAGCTCCATACTCTAAACTCTAAAAAAAATTTAACCCTAAACACAAAACCCTAAAAATTTATTCCAGATCCCTAATCCTTAAATCCTACACCCTAACCCTAAACCCTAATATACAAACCCTAACCCTCAAAACCCTAAACCCAAGTCCAACAATCCAAAATCCGGAACCACTAATCATAAATTCCAAATTCTAAAGCCCAAATCCTAATCTCAAAATTCTGACTCCAAACCTTAATCTCCGAACCCTAAACAACGACCCTAATCTCTGAACCCTAAACACCAAACCCCAACCTCTAATCCTAAAACCCAAATATCAAACCCTAAACCCTAAATTATGAAATCAAAATCTGAACCTATAACTTAAACCCCAAACCACCAAAGTCTAAACCTAAAACCTTAAATTCTAAATCTTAAACCCTAATCCATAAATTCTAACTCCAAACCCTAATCTATAATTTTAAAACCCAAATATCAAACCCTAAATCCTAAACCCTAAGTCAAAAAAGTAACCCTAAACACCAAAGCTCATAAAATTATGCTTAAACCCTAAACCCACAAAATTAATGCCTTAACCCTAAATCTAAAAATCTAAACTATAAACTCCAAATTCTATTCTCAAACCCTAAACCCTAAAGCTCAAAACCTATCTTTCAAATCCTAAACCCCAAATATTGAACCTTATATCTTAACCCCAAATCTCAAACCTTATATCTAAAACCTCAAACCCCATACACTAATATCAAACCTAACAACTTAAACCCTAAATTAAATCCCCAAATCTTCAACCCCAAACCCCTAGCTTAAAACTTCAATTCCCAAAACCTAATCTAAAATCCTAATTCTCAAACACTTAATCTTAACCTAAATCTCAAATCTCAAACATTGAACATTAAACCCCAACTCCTTACCTCAAACCCTAAATTACAAACATTAAAGTTTAACCATACACTTTAAACTCTAAATCACAAATTTAATATAATTAAATCTCAAATTTAATAATTCCTAATAACAAATTTAAATTAACTCATTTATTTACAAAGTTTAACAATAACTGCTAAAAAACATAAATTAATAATTTAATTATACAAATCTAATAGATACTACTAAAACATTTAAACTAATAAATGAAGACAAAATTTTAACTATAAACAATACTAACATAAATTAAGACAAATATCTAAACTGAAATCTAAACTAACAATTAAACTCTATTAATTTAATAATTACAAACAAAACAAATAAATAATCAAAACAAATTTCTAACAGTATAAATTTAATAAATCTAAACTAAAAGATTAAATTTAAATTTACTAACCTCATTGCCCCATATACCATTAGAAATAAGTTCCAGTTCTAAGGTTAAGACAGATGAATCTATTGGTCTTGGTGTAATTTCTCCACAACTAACCATTTTTTTAAGTGCAAATTGAAAGTTAGAGTGAAAATAAAAATTGAAATGGAAGATTGAGAATGGTTGAGAACAAAAAGAGTAGAGAATGTGAGATGAATATTTAATAGGGAGGATGGAGGATGGGAGAAAGAATTGGGAAAGAGTATGAGGGGAGAATGAAGGGGTCGGATGGGTGAGGGGAGAGGAAGGGGACAGAGGGGGGGTTGGGAAATAAGAAGTGAAGCATGGGGACACACACCTGACAAACATTGGAAATAGGTAAAATGTTGGTGCATTTTTTGGAGGAAAACACGGTTCAAAACCGCGTTTTATGGAGGAACACGCGGATCCAAACTGCGTTTTATGCATATAAAATGCTTATGCATTTTTCCTTTCCCAAAGCCACTCAGAAATGCTTTTTTAGTGTTTTAGCATTTTTAACAATACACGCAGATCACCATTTCAACATTTTTAATTGACTAAGGAAAGTTCAAAAGCTGTCTAAAATATCTAAATGACTTTCATGAATTTCGGCTGCCCCTTTGTGCTGATATAGACCTCCAAAATTACATGCACACCCAAATTGCCCTTAGGGCACACTTGTTCCCATGGGCCTTAGCTTTAATTGGGCTTTAGTTTGGGCCCATTTAAGAGCCAATAGGTGTCTAGAACTATCAGCCAACTTCGACCACAAATAAGACCATCTTCAATATAAAATATGGTGCATTAGTCTTCATAACAATTGAAACTCTGTCTGTTAGCTTTCCAATGGTACCAGTTTCAAGTCCATATGACATACACAGCTCAAGTTATGGCCTAAACACTGCATGTAGGTCAAGATCCTACGACAACATATCTTCTCTGGCTTCCAAGCTGCATATGACCTTCTGGACGTCTGAATTGATTTTGGAGCCCTAAAAGAAAGTTGTATAAAATTCTCTCAGCTTTCCTACAAGGTATGACTCGGAATTTTTAGACATCCAGAACTCAAGATATGCACGAAACAAAGAGACAGCATAAAATGCTCAGTATTGCTGGAAATTACAATTAGGCACAAATGGATCCAAGGTCATCAAATGAGGTCCAAGTCTACTCAATTCAGCCCAAAAGAGGTTTAAAAGACTAAGTATAAGGGATAACTATTGTATAAAAAGTGTGTTCATCACCTCCGTACTACAAAATAAGCTCTTGAAATAGGTGGTAGCTTCCTGTTGAATGAGGATAAGGTCAGTGGACCATGTCCCATCCGAAAGGTAAAGACCCTCCACCCTATTACTCTTCCGCCGCACCAAAGTTTGTGTATGGAAGAACTTTGTATTCCCATCCCCGAATTGCACCCATTTCTCTCGGGATTTTTGAAACCAAAGGATTTCTTCTTGAGCTAAAATTTCATCCAACTCCCTGCTCAAATCTGCCTCAAGATTAATCAAAAACACTGAATCAATCCGTTCTAATTTTTTTTGAATATTAGCAAGGCGGGAAGATATGGAATGCTTCCTCTTGAAAAATATTCCCAAACACCTCATTATTAAATTTTAAAGCTGCATCTTTAACTGAGAGAAGTTTAGAAACAACATCACCTTCGTCACCACCCCATGCCTCTTGAACTAAGGCCCCGAAATGAGGATGAGTGGCCCAAGCAGCTTCAAACCGGAAAGGACGTTGACCCAGAGAAAACTCCTTCCTATGTAACTTGATGAAGATTGGGTTGTGGTCAGAATAATTACGATAGAGATTCAAGCAATGAGCTTCAGGAAAGGAAAGACGCCAATCCACATCAAATAAAGCTCTGTCCAGCCGCTTAGAAATTCTCCTAGTCCCATTAAGAGTTCTATGCCAAGTATGAGCCAAACCTACAAACCCCATATCCATAAGCTGGCAATTATCCATCATGTTAGCAAAAGACTCCGCTCTATTATTGTGAAAAGAGCCACCCCACACTTCTGAAGGAAGAAGAATATCATTGAAATCACCCAAAAGCATCTAAGGACCAACAATACTCCGACGTATATTAGACAAATAATCCCAGAACTGGTATCTAATAGTAGGCGTTGGGCTAGCATACACACCAGTGCACCACCACTCCGAATTACCCTTCTTCAAATGACAAGTAATGGCTTGGGCACACGCATCTGCCACTGTAATTTGGACATCAGGACAGTTTGCAAGGCACCAGATGCCTCCTGCATGCCCCTGAGCTTCAACAATGTGCACTGCGGTGTACCCCACTCTCTCCCAATACCTGCTCACCTTCTCAAACTGAATATGGGTCTCCAAAATAAATACCAGCGCTAGTCTGTTGCAATTTGGTTTTATTTCCCAAGTGCTTTGTGAACTTAGAATTTTCCTTTGCCTAATCATCATATTCGGTGTTGAGTTCAAATTGTACTTGTTTTTGAACTTTGTTTCTTTTGTTCTTGTATTGTTTGTCTTCCTTATGCATACACCATACTTTTCATTCTTGTGGGTGTGCTAATTTGTTTTGTTGGGTTGTCACAAATCATACTCTTGATTTTGTTGCTTAGTTCAATAAAGAACTAAAAAAGGGAAATTAAAAGTGGCAAAAGACAAGAGTGTATGAGATCATTAGAGGATAAAAGCTATTAGTTTTCTAAACACGAGTATGAATGACATTGATTGAGTGCAAATACGTAGGGGAATATGTGAGGAGTTTCAATGTTAACAATCTTTTCAGGTTCTAAAACCATGGATAGAGATAGTGCAACTGTAGACCAAGCATTCATGTTTCGTGCTATGCATCAGCAATTTGAGCACATAAATGTGATGTTTGATGAGATGCAAGATATAATTAGTAGATATGAGGACAACTTACAAAGGAGACAGCCACCTANGACATTGATTGAGTGCAAATACGTAGGGGAATATGTGAGGAGTGAGATAGTGCAACTGTAGACCAAGCATTCATGTTTCGTGCTATGCATCAGCAATTTGAGCACATAAATGTGATGTTTGATGAGATGCAAGATATAATTAGTAGATATGAGGACAACTTACAAAGGAGACAGCCACCTATGACTCCCAAAATAAGAAAGAGAAATAGGAGGGTTGTTGTAGACAACATATTTTGTTTGAGACCTTTTCAATTTGTTTGATTTTGTTTGAAAAAAATTATTAATTTAATTACAAAGTATGCAAAATTATTTTAATTTAGCTTCCTTTCAATTTTATGTAAGTTTTTATTTATTAATTGTTAAGTACATTTCAAAAGGAAAAAACAAAAACAAAAACAAAAAAAAATGAGCAAAAATAGGGATGTGAGATAAATATGTAAAGCATGCTTCTTAAAAAAAAAAAAAGGAAAAGAAACAAAAGTTACATAGATAAGACTTAAAGGGATAGAAGAGATATTTTGGTAATTTGTCCAAAAGAGTATTTTTGAAAAATAACCAAAAGGATAATGTAACCCTAAATGGGATATCATCATCTATTTCAAAATGAATGAATGAAATGTTTTCTTAGCCCAAGACTAAAAGAGAAGGTAAAATAATAATAAAAAAAAAAGTAAAGGAAAGAGAGGCTTATAGATCGAAGAAAAATAGTTAGAAAAAAAAAACGATAAAAAAGTAGGTAAGAGCATGTAAAAAAAAAAATAGTAAAAGGGAGACCTAATGAATAAAAGAAAATAAAAAAAAAAAGTAAAAGAGAGACCTAATAGAAAAAGGAAAAATAAAGAAAGAGAGTAAAAAGGAGGTCATTGTGTGAGAGAAGAAAAAAGGAAATCAATTCAACAAGAAGAAGAGAGAGCAATGAGGAGAACTAAAGGAGAAGTTTGAAGAAAAAAAATCAAAACCTAACTAAAGTATGCTATTTTTTGCATAATACTCTTATTTTTTATATGATTTCAAAGTTTGAAGATGCTTAAATGTGAGATTTTAGTTAAATTTATCATATTCTATTCTCTCATTTGTTTTCTCTTTATGCTATTTAGTTCATTTAAGTTGTGAGATCTTCATTGTTTTTTTTTTTTTTTTTTTTTTTTTTTTTTTTTTTTTTTNTATTTCCTGTTGAATTCTTTTATTCTTTTTATCTTTTACTTTTTTATTTATTTATGTATATATGTATTTTGGCCATCTTTTATGTTTTTTTTTTATTTCTTCATTTTTATTTGTATTTTCTATTTATTCTAGTATATTTCTGTCATTTTTAAGATATTTTAATTTTGCTTTTAGTGTGTATTTTTGGGTCTTCTTTTATTATTTCTGTTCTAATTTTCTTTTCATTTTACTAGTCAAATTTCACTTTTTTTTTGTTGTTACGTATTTTATTTATGTTCTTTTTATTTATGTTTTCACTTTTTTTTTTGTTATGTTATTATTATAATTATTTTTTTATTATGTTTTCTCTCTTTTTAATGTATATTTCCTATTCTTTCCTTATGATCTTCTAATCATTCTTTTGTTTCATTAATATCAGTTATTTTGTTTATTTATTTATTTTAGCTCTATTTTGTTATTTCTTTTATTTATGTAGTCTTTTATTATTTATTTCTATATATTTTTTGAATTATTTAATTATACTACTGTTTTGGAGTTAAAATATTGTTGATCTTAATTTATTTTTGCTCACTATATTGCTGTTAAAAATGGTAGATATTTGGGGTTTAATTTGCTCACTATTTTGATTATTAAATGGTGGTTGTTTGAGTTTAATTTTATTGTTGTTCTGATGATAAAATGGTAGTTGTTTACTATTTATTTTGCTTGCTATTTTTGGCATTATTTATTGTTGTTTTGGTCATATTTTTGCTTATTGTATTGATAATATTTTGTGCTGATTTTAGTCTATTTTTATTACTGTTTTAATATTAAAATGGTGAATGTTTAATACTTATTTTGCTTGCTGTTTTTTACATTATTTAGTGTTGTTTTAGTCTTATTTTTGCTTACTGTGTTGATAATATTTTATGCTGATTTTGAGTTTATTTTTGTTGCTGTTTTGACCTTAAAAATGGTGGATGTTTGGGTTTATTTTTATTGTTGTTTTCACCTTAAAATAGTGGTTGCTTGAATTTATATTTATCACTATTTTGATGTCAAAATTAATGCTATTTTGTGTTTGAAGTGTCATTTCTCTTTGATTAGGCTTGTTTAAACTTCTTGGGTCAATCTTGAAAAGCATTGTGTATTGGCATTGGCTTATGTCAAACTTCTTGCTTTTATTGTTGGTATTGGCATTGTGTATTTAGGATATTTGGTTTGTGCTTCTTGGAGGAAGAATTTGGGCATTTGTTTGTTTTTTTTGGAAAGCCCTTACTATCATGTATCTCTAGGTTCACTTGGCCATTTTATGACATTGCATTAAAGCATGAAAAGAAAACACTTGCATGTTAATTCTCAAGTCTGTCAGTTTTCTCTGGCAGCCCTTAGTGTTTTGCTTCTAAGTTGGGCTATAGGGCTCTGATTTGAGTGATTTTTGTTCTGTTAGAACCATTAGACATAAGTCTTTCTTGTGTAAAAATTTCAAGGTCATGTCCCCTGGCATGTGTTCTCAATTTTCGTCTAAAGTTGACCCAGTTTCTACATTGTTATAAGTTTTTTTATGCACTGTTTGCATTATCTTTGGGGATGCTTTTGGGTTATTAATTCATTAGTTGGGATATTACTTTAGAGAATAATAACATGTTATTTTAGGTACGTTGTTCATGCATGTGTTTCATTTCCATTAGCTCATCTCATCTTTTTGACCATTGTGACCCTTGAATACCATGGTTGGCAACGTTGGATACATGAATGGAAGAATTTTGGTAAGCTAAAGAGGCTGATTGTAGTTCAAAGACCAGCAGTCTCTTTCTTTTCTTTCTTTTATTTTGAATGTAATTGAAATCTCTTTCCCCGAGACAAGTATTGTAATACTTATACTCATACATTTGCATAGCATTTAGGAATGTGATTAAGCGATTAGTCTTCATAGGCCCCTTACTTATCATGGAAGGATAG
>QAOA01004945.1:137299-187538 GCA_003255065.1 Cercis canadensis
AAAAAAATTAGTTGTGTAAATTTAGTATGGCCGTTTGTATTTCTTGTATCCATTTGTTTGTTTATGCTATGTAATTTTGTTTATAATTCATTTGTATATGTATTATTTTGTTTATTTATTTCTGCATTTTGTAGATAGTTATATCCTATTGTATATTTATTATGAATTTTCCCTTGCAGTGGGTAAATGTAGGACGAGGTTTGTATGCTTCCCTTGCACACACAATACACCAACACTGCTATCTTACACACACTTTTGGCTCTATACTTGGGCCCCAAGTTCCCCTAAGATTAGAAGGGAGTCTAGTGTTGTCACCAAAGATATATGCTTTGATGACTTACACGAAAGCTTTCGCTCAGATCATGTCTCATTCTACTAACTAGGGTAAACATAAGAGTTCATCTCTTTGTCTATCCATGCTAATAAAGTGAGGTTCTTCACCATGTTGGTGGAGATGATCTAGGGACTTTTGACTATCTAGGATATTAAACCTACCATGCAAGCATGCACAACTAATTTGAATTTAGAAATCCTACTTGTGTAATGTTAGAACCTCGCTGTTAGGTAAGAACTCCTAACCTAGGATGTTCAATCATTTTCCTAGGACATTGGGGAAAGCACCTCTTTTGCGTTTCTTTATATACATTAGTGTTCTTTTTTTTGGATGTTGTGTGTGTGCGTATATTCTTTCATGTTTAGTTTCTTATTAATTTCATGTTTCCCTTTCAGAGAGTGCATTGATTTGATATCTGGTTCAACCATGGATAATATGAAATATTTTTCCAAAGACCCACGTATTTCTCAAGCATTCATGCATCATACAGAAACATAACAAGTTGTAGAAGGTGATTGTCTGCCAAGAGATCATGTTAGCCAGCTCCCCAAAAAATTTTGCGGTTAAGGTGGAAGTCAATGATGTTGGGATCATTATGGAGCATTATAGGAGATTCCATTTGATGTGCAAAAACATTTCCTTGAGGCTTATGGGAACATCTACGAGCTTACAAAGATCAAAGTGCAAGGAATGAGATAGATCACCATGGTGCATTACTGGGACCCGGCATATCGGTGTTTTACTTTCAAAGATCTTGATGTTACACAAACTCTAGAGGAATTTGCTTATATGCTCAAATTGCCCTTAACCCAAGAGAGCCAAGTGTACTCATATGGAAAGAATCTAGTATCTCCTGGTAGAATTGGCTCTGAATTGCTAGGCATAGATGCAAATGAGGTAGAAGGTGGGATGCTTAAGAAGGAGGGTAATGGGTTTGTATGGCCAATGTCTTTCATAAAGAAGTATATGCAAAGCTTCTTAGAGCAAGAAAAGTGGATGACTTTGAGAAAATTAGTGGCTTTGTCGACATCTGGGTTGATTTTATTCCCTACTGTTAAAAATTTCATTTGTCAGTTAGCCATGGATATTTTTTTGAAAGTCAAACACAACAAGATAAACCCAATGCCCGCCATTTTAGCTAATACTTTCTTGTCACTTAATCTTTGTAGGAGGAAGGGAAAAGGAAAGTTAAGATGCTACTGGCAATTGTTATATGTATGGCTCGTTTCCCATACATTTCAAAAGTGCTATCTTGTTTTTTAAAAATATGCTTTCACATTAAACTTTCTCCATAGGTTTTCTCAGTCTGAAAATCAAGTCATGAATAAAAAGGAATGGTTTGAGCTTCTTGATAGTATCAGTACATCCAACTTCTATCTAAGGTATAGATGGGTTGACAACAATGAAATTTTAGTTGGTTGTAGGCAGTTCTCTTGTGTAACACTTATGGGAACACGTGGGTGCATTGCGTATACACCATTACTGGTTTTACAGCAATTTGGGCGCTTACAATTTACCCCAAGAACAAAAGAACTCCTTGACATAGAATTTGAATATGAGAAAGAAGAGAATGAAGGGAGAATAGGGAAAATCCGCCAAGCTTGGAAGCATATTGTGATAAAATAAATAAATAAATAAATAAAGGAAGATGTTGGCCTCTCCGGTGGTAGCACAAGTAGAGCCTATGAGAAGTGGTTCAAGGAAATGGGCAAAGACATGTTCGTACCCCTAGTCATTAAAGGCAAGCATCAGAATACAATTAAAGATAACTCGCTTGATGAGGGAACGAAACAACTTAATATGAAAATCTTGAGCTAGAAGATCTGAGAGAGAAATTAGAAAAATCTGAAAAAGAAAAGGAGGAATGGGAGAAAAAGAATGCATTGTCAGTATCCAAGATAAAAAAAGCTGGAAGGAAAGATCCGGCTGCTCGAAAATAGCACTTCAGAGCACATAGAGCAAATGACAAGGCATCATGACCAAAGGAAGAGGGAGAAAGATGGGGAATTGGCTAAGTGCATAAAGGAAATTTCTTCTTTGAAGAACACCATGAAGAAAAAAGATGAGAAGTTAAGGATACATCATAAGAAAGCTATATCCGTGGAGCTTGATTTGAAGAAAACAAAAGAAACTTATGGGCAATACATAGCTAATTTGGAAGAGGCTAATCAAAGCTTGGAAGGACAAAAATGGCACGTGGAAAGTGAGAAGAAAGACTTAGAGCATAGGTTTGTGGAGATTCATGAGGAGTTAATTCAGTTGACTAAAGACTTAAATCAAGAAAGGAAAGAGTCATCGCTTTGGGTGTAAAAGTACTACGTTGTGGTAAGGGACCTAGAGGCCAAAGCTGAAAGGTTAACTTAACAAATTCAAACAGTGGACAACAGTTACACTCCATTCTCTATGCCAGTTAAAGAGTTAGAAAAGTTGTTGAAGGATTGCAAAGAAATGTTAGGTTGTAGCAATTCCTTATACTTATGAGCTGATGTAACAATTGTTACGATTTGAAATTTAATGTATTGCATCGCTTTCAATGAAATGAATGGAATTATCTTGGTAATAGGAAACTATATGTTCTTATTAGGTGATATAACCTCTGTACACCCATGAATGCTCGAGAAACGGAAGTCTTATTAATGGTTCTAATCCAAATAGGCTTGACTCATTTATCAATCAATAGACTCAAGACAAGATAACGTTCATTTTATTTGTGTCATTTATTTCTTATTTCAACCTTTTTTTGTCACAGGGGTAATACATAATTGGTCGTTCAAAAAAATTTAAGCTCAATAAAAAACGTTCAGTTAAAAGGCCAATTGTACTCAGGTCCAAAATCATCACAGTCATTGAATGGACTCAAGATAAGAATAGAGATTTTGGAGATGAGTTAGATGGAATGAATGGCTGAATGGATGAAATACTGAAACTGCTAACTGAAAGTCTGAAGCTAAAAGGAGTGTCTGAAGGCCCAAGCAACATTGCAATTTCTCCAATTTCTCAAGCAACTCCGTTTTTACCATTGCAGTCGAATGAGCAAATTTCTTCAACTTTCTAATTTACTCTGATATGGGGTATGCCTCCACACATGATGACTCCTACATTTGCCCTTGGGCATGGATTTGACCCTAATTCCGCAATTCCACCTATCACCCAACCATCGGACACACGATACACCATGCTGCCATTACCTTCGATTTCAGCTGCATATCTAATTGAAGCTATCTTCAATCCAATCGAGAATCAAGGTAGTGTTTTCACCTATACACATCCAATCACTCATTACATCCATAATTCTACCACCAAAAATCCACCTTTAACCATGCACTTTGAGAAAGGAAATAAGGGGTATGAGAAAGATAAGGAAATGACTAAGCAAAAGGAGAAGATGCTAACTCTTGAAGAAAGGATTTGAGCCATAGAGGGGACTAGTTCTTTTAGTTTTGTGGGGATAAAGCAACTGTGACTTACTCCAAATTTGTCAATTCCCATAGATTTTAAGCTTCTTGAGTTTCAAAAATATGATGGTACTAGTAACCTAAAATTTCATCTGGTGTCATACATTACTGAAATGGCTGCTTTAGAGGAATATGAGATGGTGATAATTCATTTCTGCCCTAAGAGTTTGACTGGTGCTACTTATAATTGGTTCATGAATCTGGATAATACTAAGATATGGAGTTTGGCAGATGTATTCTTAAAGCAATACAAGTTCAACTATGATATTGCCTCAACAAGAGAGCAATTGAAGAGTATGCAAAAGAAGACGGATGAGTCATTTAGAGAGTATGCACAAAAATGGAGGACTCTAGCCTCAGAAGTTCAACATCAACTTCATGATTCTAAATTATGCATTATCTTTCTTAATACTCTAAAATTTCCGTACCTCGAACTAATGGCTGGTTGCCCATTTCATGATTTCGTTGATATAATTAAGGTTGAAGAGATGATAGAGGGCCTTATAAGGTCAAAAAAGTTGAAAGGGGCTAATGTGGAGAGTAATGGTTCTGGCCAAAAGAAAGGAAACTTTCAGAAGAAGAATAAGGAAAAAGTAAATTGGCTGCAAACACCAAGATCACCTCCATGCTTTCAACCTAGAGGCCTACATTATTCTCCAAACCCTATTTTCCCACCTTCATACCAAGTCAATACAATTCCCCTACCTTATTCGCAATATACACCTAATCCTCCATCATCCCCAACACCATTTGTCCCAACTTACCAAGTGCCTTCACAGAATCAACCTTAAAATTACCCAACAACACGTCCACCCACTAGGCCAAATTACCAAGGTTATAGGAACCAACCTCGTCCTAGTTTGAGAGATGAACATTTTTCCCAAATTCCTATAACTAAAGCTGAATGGTTCAGGCAATTGTGTGATGCCCATGTAATAGCTCCCCGACCTATACAACTCATCCAGCAACCTTTCCCTCATTGGTATAACCCAAATCTCTAGTGTGAATACCATAGAGGTGCAGTGAGACACTTAATTGAAGATTGTCCTGGTTGTAAGCATAGCGTGTTGTATCTGATTAAGCAAGGAGTAATCAAGCTTAAGGAGATTGGAGCTAGACCTAATGTGGATTCTAACCCTTTGCCAAATCATGGGGCAAGGGCTAGTGTGAATGCCATTAGCGAAGAAATGGAAGGAGTTAGAAAAATCTCTGATTTTAAGATTCCAATGAAAAGGGTGTGAGAGAGCCTAAAAGTAGTTGGCTACGACCTGAGTGTTCATTGTAAAATGATGAATGAAGAGGATAAATATGATTGTGAGTCCTTCTGTGAGCATCATCAAGGTTTAGGCCATGACAAAAAGAATTTTTGGGACTTCAAATGTGAGGCACAAAATTTAATTTTGCTAAGTATTTTAAATTTTGAAAAGAATAGCAATATTATTAATGAGGAAATAAATGTTATAGGGGATGATCCATTGGTTTTCAAACTTTTTATCCTTAAGGTATTGCCGACTCCACAACTTAATTAGGCACAACCAGATATCATCATACAAGTGCCAACCCCTTTTCCTTATGAAAGTAATCATGCGGTGCCATGAAACTACGAGGTAAAGGTGGTATCTTCTTAGGAGAAGACTCTAAGGGATTGTTCTAACAAGTTGAATTTGAAAAATGAAGGAGAATCAAGTGCAATTACCAATGTAGTAGGGATTAGGGGAATAACTAGAAGTGGGAGGTGTTACCTTTTGGAAGAGGTAAAATGCTAAAAGAAAGAAAGATGAAAGGTTGTGGCAAAAGGAAGAGATCAGATTCTAACCAAAGGAGGAGATAATCAAGAGGGTTGCATTGAGGAGGAAGAATTTTTGAAAATAATGAGACAGAGTGAAGATGATGTGGTCAAGCAAATGAAAAAAAAACTCCGGCTCGTATTTTACTTCTATCTCTTATTATGAGTTCAGAATCCCGCAAAAGAGCTTTGTAGAGATTTTTAGATCAAACTTATATTCGTCCAGACATCACTGATGAACACACTTTTTATACAGTAGTTAACCCTCAAATTTAGCTTCTTAAACCTCTTTTGGGCCTATTTGATTGGGCTTGGGCCACATTTCATGAGTTTGGATCTAATTGGGCCTAAATGTATTTTTCAGCAATACTGGGCATTTTATGCACTCTCTAACTTGAGTTCTGGACATCTAATAATTTTGAATCTTACCTTGTAGGAAAGCTAAGAGAAATCTCTACAACTTTGATTCAGAGCTCCAAATCTAATTTGGATGTCTAGCTGGTCATATGCAGCCTGGAATCCAGAGAAGACATGATGTCGCAGGATCCTGACCCACATGCAGTGTTTGGACCATAACTTGAGCTGTACATGTCATATGGACTTGAAACTATCCCATTGGAAAGCTAAGACGCAGAGATTCAATTGTTATGAAGACCGGTTAAAGGAATTATATATTTTAGATGGTCATATTTCCTATCGAAGTTGGATGATGGTTCTAGAGACCTGTTGGCATTTAAATAGGCCTAACTTCTTCATTACAAGTCCAATTGAGCCCAAACCAAAGCACAATGAAAGCTAAGGCCCATGGCAATAAGTGTTCCCTAAGGGCAGTTTAGGTGTGCATGTATTTTTGGAGGTTTATATGCTCAGAATAAGGCAGCCGAAATGTATGAGGCATTAGGATATTTTGTAGATAACTTTTCTTGTTTTCTTAGTTTCTACGTTTTCTTTCTAGATATTTTGTAAACTTGGTTCCTCTTGTTCATGGATGGCTGAATACTCAAATCAATTCAGGTTTTGGCTGTTCTGATTATTGATTTTGAGATTATGCTTTGATTGTTATTCATTTAGTGGTTAATCTACTTCTTTGCTTCCTCTGAAATATTCTGTTTGAATTGCTTAAATTCGGATTTGGATTTTCATGTGTTGATTGCTTAATTACATGTGATAAAAGAGGAAATTAAAGGTTAATTAATGTTTCTAAGCTTTTGGACGGATTAAATACCCTTGGCTGAATTCTAGACTTAGGTTAAACTAGATTTGAATGAGTGCTTAATTCATTTAGTCTTAGTTGATCTGAATTCTAGTTGCTTAACCAGTGGATATCCATAGAGCACTGAGAGGCTCCTTGATGTGTTTTAAAGGCCAAGAACTAGGTTAATAATTGAATGGATTCTCTGAAATCAAGGATGGATTAAAATCAGAATCAGTTAGACTTGGATTGGTTGTTTTCCTTAAGGTTTACTGATATGTGCTTATTAGACCTTTAAGTTCCATGTTTTATCAATAGATTCCTAGTTGGATTTGAGCAAATTCGCATTAAACATGGCACTTAACTCATCTATTTGTGTTTTCAGGTGTTTTTTGGGTTAATTGAGTAAAAGGAAGAGTTTTAAGGATTTCTGGAGCAAAAGAGCAGAGAAATTAGAAAAATTCAAAGTCCAGACAGGGAACACGGCCGTGTCTAGCATCCAAAGAGCTCTTCTCCAGTTTCGTTAGGAACACGACCAGGGTCAGTGAAGAACACGCCCATGTTGATGTTGTGTCCTCAGTCCAGAGACAACCCAGAGGAGGAACACGCCCCCTGTTCTAAAGACACGGCCGTGTTTCGAGCTGTGTCCGAGATCCAGAGAAGTATTTCAAGCAACACGCCCAGTCATCTTAAGTGAACACGGTCGTGTCTAGGCCGTGTTTGAGCTTCTGTAAGGTGAAATCCTACATTTAGAGCTGTATATATGGGCATCTAAGATAGAGAGGCGGAGAGCTCTGTCTTTTGGACATTAAAAGACACGATTCAAAGCCAGAGGCGAGAGTCTAACCCTAGAAGCTGGAAGAAGAGCAAGATGGAAGATCAGCCCATTGCAAGAACTTCATGAGAATGAGTTTTCATTTGATTCCATCTTGTCTTCTCTGTATTATTTTGATTAGATTTTATCATAATTTACTTGTAAAGATTTAGATAGGATGAACCCTAGAAATATATTTGTATTCTGATTCTTTTGATTTAATAGGAATACATCTTTAATTCTTGGAATTGTCTATGATTATTATTTGTGTTGAGTTGATGTTGCTAGCCATTGATTTAGCACCAGATTTCAGTTAATAGATTGAGAGATTGTAGATTGGATAAGATCACTTGTAGACAATGGGATTTGCTTGAGATCGCTAGAGATAGGATTCACATAAGTCCTCTGAATTGAGTCAATGTACTAAGGGAATCCATAAAACACAAACTAATGCTTTCATAGGGGTTTTGATTAGGAAGAGATTTCAGTCAATCAACCTAGGAATATATGTCTTATTGCTTGAGAAAGATTAAGGCATAATTTAGGGATTCCCATCAATTTAAGTAAAGTATTGGTGCCCACTGAGTTAAAGATGATAGTGCAATGCTTGCCCTAGGGGGATTCTCATTTAGACCCATCCTTCGATTGATAAATCTATCAAATTCTTTGTTATTATTTTATTATCTTGTTTATAATATTTTAGATTAGTTAGTTATTTATCAAACCGAATTTCTGAGATTAGATAATAGAAAAAGGATTATTACTAATAGCTATAGTTCCTCGTGGGATCGACATCCGTACTCAATCAAGCTATTCTACAAAACGATAGGTATACTTGCCTAAAATGCTTGTAGTATTGTTTCGATTGAATACAAGTTCATAAAAGTAAACAACATCATTTACCATTTATAATTAATTTCTGTTAATCACTTGAACAAAACAAACCCCCATGTTTATATGTTTCTTAATATGATTCACTACTTAGAGTAATCCTTTGGTTCGACTTGGTGTTGCCTTATGCTACAAGTAGCTTTGGTAAACTGACTATAAATTTTACTAATTTGAAGAGCCTCGGCAGCACATCAAATTTTGGCGCCGTTTCTGGAGATTACTCTAGTTTTGAATCAATATTATTAGTAGTGAAACTGACTTTTAACTTCCCCCTAATTCACCCTGCTTGTGTGTGTGTTTGTGTTGTTTTTACGGTTTAGGCCATTTTTCCATAACTTTTTGGCCAATTTTCTATTCTGTGTGAGACCTGTGTCCACTATTTTTCTTACTTTGTGGTTTCCCTAGATATTTTAGGTTGTCATTGTGTGAATTCTAGTGATTTGGATCATTTCTCCCTTGTTTTTCCTTCATTTTGGTTTGATTTAGTGATTTCTGAATGTACTGTTCTGGCTAAAATTTTGTGCTCCGATTGACCTAAAACTTGGTCAATTGAAGGAAAATAGGCCAACAATCAATAGTCATATATTATGCTATGAGGTTTGCATTTTTAAGCCAAATTCCACTGTTTTGACCACTTTTCCATTTTTTAAAGATTTTTTATTTGATTTTTGAGTTCCATTTTCATCTAGCTTTCATACTATGGTGGTAGAAAAAATTTTAAAAATGTTTAGATACATTTTCTAGTGTTATTTTGGTGTGTGTTTGTGTATTGTGGTGTGTTTAGGTATTTAGCCACTGATATGCATGGTGTATGACTAAGTCTTCTCCTTTTGAATTACTTGAAGTAGACCCTGAAATAGAGAGAACCTTGCATACACTTACTAGAGCACATAGAGCAGCGGATACTGTAGAACAGACCATGGCTGAAAATAGACCTCATGTTTTTATTCATGTTGCTGATCCTGTTGATAATGCTAATAGAGCTGATAATGCTAACAGGGCTGGAAATAATAATAATATGCAAGCTGGAGATAGAACTCTTAAGGAATTGGCTACCCCTGATGTTGCTTATCAACCTTTAGGGATCCAATATCCTGAAATTGATATTACTTTTGAATTGAAATCTAGATTGATACACTTGTTGCCAAAGTTCCATGGTCTTGCAGGTGAAGATCCTCATAAACATCTAAAGGAATTCCATGTGGTTTGTTCCACAATGAGACCATAAGGAATCTCTGAAGAGCATATCAAGTTGAGGGCATTCCCTTTCTCCCTTGCTGATGTAGCTAAGGATTGACTCTTTTACTTATCACAAGATTCAGTGCAAAATTGGGNACACTTGCTGTCAAAGTTCCATGGTCTTGCAGGTGAAGATCCTCATAAACATCTAAAGGAATTCCATGTGGTTTGTTCCACAATGAGACCATAAGGAATCTCTGAAGAGCATATCAAGTTGAGGGCATTCCCTTTCTCCCTTGCTGATGTAGCTAAGGATTGACTCTTTTACTTATCACAAGATTCAGTGCAAAATTGGGGTGACATGAAGAAGCTGTTCTTGGCAAAGTTCTTCCCTGCATCAAAGACTGCTGCCATTCGAAAAGACATTTGTGGCATACGGCAACTGCCAGGGGAGACGTTGCATGAGTATTGGGAAAGATTCACTAAGTTGTGCTCAAGCTGCCTTCACCATCAGATAAGTGATCAGCTTTTGATACAATACTTCTATGAAGACTTGTCACCTTCGGACAGGAGTAACATTGATTCTGCTAGTGGATGAGCATTAGTAGATAAAACACCAACTGCTGCCAGAGCTTTAATTTTCAATATGGCTGAAAATTCGCAATAGTTTGGTGTTAGGATGATTCCTTCCACTAGGGGAGTCAATGAAGTTTGTGTATCACTTGCTGACCAACAAAGAATGGAGCACAGACTTGATGCATTGACCTCCTTAGTGAGGCAGTTGGCAGTGGGACAACAAGTATCTACACCTCAACCTGCAAGCTTGTGTGGCATTTGCGCTAGCCCATCTCATCCCACAGATGCAGTAGGTGTTTTTCCTGGTAGATCCCAATATTAACCATAGCAGTAGCCTAGATATAATCCAAACTCTAACACTTATAACCCTGGTTGGAGAGATCGTCCAAATTTTAGATATGGCAATGTTGCAGCACCACAACAACAGTCAGCCCAACAACAGCCACAACAGCAGTATAGGCAACCATTCCAACAACAAAACAAATTTTAACTAGCTAGGCAGAGCCAGTTTCAACAAACTAGGTCATCATTCCAGCAGCAGCTTATGCAACCAACCAGCCCGTCAACATCCAAACCTGAGCCTTCATTAGAAGATTTGGTGAAGTAGATGGCCACCAGCAACCTTCAGTTCCAACAAAGGGCAAATGCCACCATGCAGAACTTGAAAACTCAAATTGGACAATTGGCATCTACTGTGAGTCAATTGCAATCCCAAGGTTCTGGTACACTTCCTTCTCAGACCATTCCCAATCTCAATGCGAAGAATGTGAGTGCAATCACTCTTAGGAGTGGCAAGTCAATTCCAGACCCTGCACCTACAGTTCAGAGTAAACCAAGTGTGCCAGTTCCACCTGTTGCTGACCCTAGCAGTTTCAGTCAAAGCACTAGTAGTTCTACTCCAAAGATGTCACAGCAGAAGCCTACATATTTTGTGTCTCTTCCCTTTCCACAGAGAGCCACTCAGTTCAAGAAGATAGATGAGGTTGAAAAGGATAGAGAGCTTCTAGAGACTTTCAAGAAAGTGGAAATCAACATTCCATTGCTTGATGCTATCAAGTAAATTCCTAAATATGCCAAATTTCTAAAGGAATTATGCACACAGAAGAAGAGGCTAAGGGCAATGAGAGAATTAGCATGAGTCAGAATGTTTCGGCTCTTATTCAGCCTATGCCCCACAAATGCAAGGATCCAAGAACTTTCACAATTCCATGTGTTATAGGCAAATCCAAGTTTGAGCATGCCATGCTAAACCTCGGTGCTTCCATTAATGTGATGTCTATGTCTGTGTTTAGTTCTCTTGGACTTGGATCCTTGAGAGCTACTGGTGTTGTGATTCAGTTAGCCAATAAGAGCAATGCATATCCAGCTGGATTAATTAAAGATGTGTTAGTCAGGGTTGATGAATTGATCTTTCCTACAGATTTCTACATTCTGGAGATGGAAGGACAGTCACAATCTAACAAGGCTCCACTCATTTTAGGGAGGACATTCCTTAAGACCGCACAAACCAAGATCAATGTTCATACAGGAACTCTATCTATGGAGTTTGGAGACTCTGTTGTGCAGTTCAATATTTTTGAGCCTATGAAGCATCCCATGGATGAGCACTTTGTCTTTCAGATTGATTTGATTGATGATCTAGTTGGGGATGAGTATGATGAGCTCTGTGCTGACTTCCCTGATTTGGTTGGTGTTGATGACTCTGTTCGGTGTCCCTCCTGTCCTGATTGTGATGGTGATGTACCTTGTGCTGTGTGTGCTAAGATATCCACCTTCTTGAGCAATCCTAATTCTATGTGCTGCAATTGTGGTGATTCCGCTTGCCCTACTTGTTCTGAAAGTGTGGCATTTTTAGAAAAAGATGACTCTATCACAGAGGTTGCGGTCATTGATGATCCTGCAGATTTAGTGGATGTGTATGAGGAGCTATGTTATGAAGTCCTTGACTTTGTGGGTATAGAGGATTATGTCCAGTGTTATTCAGATGTTGTTTATGATGGTGATATGAGCTGTGCTGTCTGTGCTAAAATTTCTACATTCTTAAGCGATGGCAATCCTTCTGGTTCTGGTTCTGGTTCTGGTTCTGGTTCTGATTCTTATTCTGCAACTTTTGAAGATGACTCTACAGGGGCAACCCAAGACTTCGTTAGAATGGTCTTTGACCCCGGTATCTAGCTGTGTTTGCTGCAAATAACTGGAAGATGATACCTTGAGCTTCAGGGGAATACATTTTCCGATTATATTAGTGTAATTGTATTCTATTTTCTATTATGTTTTGCTTTAATCTGTTTCTGTTTCTGTTTTCTATTTTCTATTTTTTGTTTTTGCTTTGAATTTTCTGTTTTCTAGTCTTATTTTTAATTCTATTTTTGTTTTTTTTTTGTTTTCTGTTGTTTATTTTATTTTCAATTTTCTGTTCTTGATGTCATTACTGTTTTCCCTTACCCCACATGCGTGCGGGAAGTTCAGTCATTTCTTGGACATGCAGGTTTCTACCGGCACTTTATAAGAGACTTCAGCAAGATAGTCATCCCGCTGTCCAGCCTCCTGCAAAAAGATGTGGAGTTTCTGTTTGATCAGAAGTGCAAGGAAGCTTTCAACCGCCGTAAGCCATTCTATGAGGGAGCTAAAAAGGACATTGTGGAGGAGATCCACTTGCACGATGCAATCTACCTCACATGATCAGGATATTTCTTTTCTCTTTTATTTTACTTGACCTTATCTACTTGATGTTAATTGTCATATGTTGATACTTTTTGAAATTTTTACATTGAGGACAATGTAAAATTTAAGTGTGGGAGAGGTTTACATTCTGTTTTTCTGTTTTTAATTCTGTTTTTAGTTTTCTATTTTCTATCATTTTTCTGTTTCCTTTACTTTTTTTGCTTTTAGTTATGTTTGTTGTTTCTGTTTAGTATATTGTTTTGCTGTTTTTAGTCTCTTTGCTGTTTTCTGTTTAATTGTCAAATTTTTTTATGTTTTAATTACCTTCTAATGATGTTTTAGAATTTGTAAAGTTGTAAGTTAAAAGTAATTACATTTCAAGGTTCATAGCATGATTGAATAACTTGTTTTCTATCCTTAATTTTACATGCTTGGTTTTAGATGTTGGATTAGTAATTAAAGTTTGATAGATGCACGCTTTGTGAGATTTTGAGATTTTTAATGGATGGATTTAGCATTTGTGCCATTCTTTTCTTTCTAGTGTGATTTTCACTCATGAATTTTGATCACTCTAGAACTTGCTTTGATTTTTTTAAAGCTGCATTTTCACTTGCATACATGAACATGATTGAGGCATTCTTTCTTGATTTAGCTACTTTGCCAAATAGCCAACCTTGTAAATTTTCCTTTGATTACCCCTTGAGCCTATTTGCCTATCTTTGGTCTTAGCTCATTATTATGTGCCTATATGAAAAATCATGTTGTTACCTTACCTTAGGGAATGGGAGAGCATTGGTTCATTATTTTAGAGGAGCTCTTATGTTTGTGGGTAATTAATAATGCAAGTGTGGAGGTAGTGAAAATTATTATGCAATGTGCAAAATGAGATGTGAAAGAAAGAAAGAAAAAGAGCTAATTGATTCAATAAAAAAAAAAATATGAATTGTAAAAAGGAAAAGAAAAGGAAGGAATATGTTAAAAGAAAAGAGAGTATGCTTTACATGTTTAGAAATTGAAAAAAGTTTCATGCTTGTTAATTGAATTCCTCCCCAATGCTCTTTTATTCTCTTAGGGTACTTAGCTTGTCATATCCATATTATTCCTACCCTTTACCTTGGCCCTATTACAACTTTGAATAAAGTCCTCTTGATTTGTGTATGCATTTGTTTGAATAGTGGAAAAGTAGAAGATAAGCAAGTCTATGGTAGTGCATTTTTTCATGAGTTTCATTGAGTGAAATACCTACTTTTTAAACACTTGAGAGATTAAGAGTATATCTTGTAAGAATCTATCATTCTTGACTCATGTTTTTCAATTGAAGTTACCTTAATTGTTGATTTTGGATGTGAAGAAATTTTATTTCATGAATGCTCTATCTTCTTGAATTTTTAAGTGCTCTTCTTGTTTTTGAACTTATGCAATTCTTGAATATCATTGGAAATTTTTAAGTTAGTTTGTTTTTCTTCATTTCTTAGTTTTAGAATTCTAGTTTGCCCGAGACATGTAAAAGCTAAGTATGAGGGAATTTGATGAACACATTTTTTATACAATAGTTAACCCTCATATTTAGCTTCTTAAACCTCTTTTGGGCCTATTTGATTAGACTTGGGCCACATTTCATGAGTTTGGATCCAATTGGGCCTAAATGTATTTTTCAGTAATACTGGACATTTTATGCACTTTCTGTTTTTCATGCATAACTTGAGTTATGGACATCTAATAATTTTGAATCTTACCTTGTAGGAAAGCTAAGAGAAAGCTCTACAACTTTGATTCAGAGCTCCAAATGTAATTTGGATGTCTAGCTGGTCATATGCAGCCTAGAATCTAGAGAAGACATGTTGTCACAGGATCTTGACCCGCATGCAGTGTTTGGACCATAACTTGAGTTGTTCATGTCATATGGACTTGCAACGGATCCCATTGGAAATCTAAGATGCAGAGCTTCAATTGTTTTGAAGATCGGTTAACCAAATTGTATAGTTTAGATAGTCTTATTTCCTGTCGAAGTTGGCTGATGGTTCCAGAGACCTGTTGACATTTAAATGGGCCTAACTTCTTCATTACAAGTCCAATTGAGCCCAAACCAAAGCCCAATGAAAGCTAAGGCCCATGGGAATAAGTGTGCCCTAAGGGCAGTTTAGGTGTGCATGTATTTTTAGAGGTTTATATGCTCAGAAGGAGACAGCCGAAATGTATGAGGCATTAGGATATTTTGTAGACAACTTTCCTTGTTTTCTTAGTTTCTAAATTTTCTCTCTAGATATTTTGTAAACTTGGTTCCTCTTGTTCATGGAGGGCTGAATACTCAAACCAATCTAGGTTTTGGTTGTTTTGATTATTAATTTTAAGATTATGCTTTGATTGTTATTCATTTAGTGGTTAATCTACTTATTTGCTTCCTCTGAAATATTCTGTTTGAATTGCTTAAATTCGGATTTAGATTTTCATGTGTTGATTACTTAATTACATGTGATAAAAGAGAAAATTAAATGTTAATTAATGTTTCTAAGCTTTTGGATGGATTAATTACTCTTGACTGGATTCTGGACTTAGGTTAAACTAGATTTGAATGAGTGCTTAATTCATTTAGTCTTAGTTGATTCGAATTCTGGTTGCTTAACNTCTCTCTAGATATTTTGTAAACTTGGTTCCTCTTGTTCATGGAGGGCTGAATACTCAAATCAATCTAGGTTTTGGCTGTTTTGATTATTAATTTTAAGATTATGCTTTGAGTGTTATTCATTTAGTGGTTAATCTACTTATTTGCTTCCTCTGAAATATTCTGTTTGAATTGCTTAAATTCGGATTTAGATTTTCATGTGTTAATTACTTAATTACATGTGATAAAAGAGAAAATTAAATGTTAATTAATGTTTCTAAGCTTTTGGACAGATTAATTACTCTTGACTGGATTCTGGACTTAGGTTAAACTAGATTTGAATGAGTGCTTAATTCATTTAGTCTTAGTTGATTCGAATTCTAGTTGCTTAACTAGTGGATATCCATAGAGAACTGAGAGGCTTCTTGATATGTTTTAAAGGCCAAGAACTAGGTTAATAATCGAATGGATTCTCTGAAATCAATGATGGATTAAAATCAGAATCAGTTAGACTTGGATTGGTTGTTTTCCTTAAGGTTTACCACTTATAATTAATTTCTGTTAATCACTTGAACAAAACAAACCCCCCTATTTATATATTTCTTAATATGATTCACTACTTAGAGTAATCCTTTGGTTCGACTTGGTATTGCCTTATGCTACAACTAGCTTTGGTAAACCGACTATAAATTTTACTAATTTGAGGAGCCTCGGCAGCTCATCAATCACTCCGAAAAGTTTGGGAATATGGTGAACTTTATCCAAAACGTCAGCATGATTTCTTTTTTTGATGAGGAACTTATATTAGGTGCAAGCAACCACACTAAGGCCTTTCACATTACTCTGAAATGTGAAGGATATATGGTGGCGAAAGTTTTGATCAATAATGGGTCTGCCCTAAATGTTCTTCCTCATTCAACCTTGATGCAGTTGCCGGTAAACCCATCTCTTATCCAAACTAGCAGCATGGTGGTGCGAGCTTTTGATGGAACCAGAAAGGAAGTGCTTGGGGATATCCCCCTTCGGCTAGAAATTGGGCCTAGCAAGTTTGATGTATCTTTTCAAGTAATGGACATAGAACCTGCTTACACAATGCTACTGGGAAGGCCATGGATACATGCTACTGGAGTAGTGTCATCTACTTTACACCAGAGGCTGAAGTATATTAATTAGGGAAAGGTAATACCCGTTAGAAGGGAAGAGAAAATGCTCGTGAGCAACCCCAGTTCTTTACCATATGTGGAATCAGTAGAGTAAGCACTGAAGTCCTCTTTTCAATCCTTGGAATTAGATCGGTTCAATAAGAAAAGGTCACAAGAGAAAGGGGATGTTAACCAAGTGATAGCCAGAATCATGGAGAAGAATGACTTTCAGATGGGAAAAGGCTTAGGGCAAGACATTAATGCCCCTATTTCACTTCCGAATAGTGTTGGCAAGCAATGGTTGGGATATGAGCCCTTAAAAGATGAACTGCTGGGATTGTAAGAAGACTGCCAAATAGGAGAAGCAAGAAAGATCCCTCATCTTCGTAAGACCTTTACTCTTAGGCCTGTGCATATCGTGAATACCCTAAAAGGCCATCATGAGAGAAGTTGTTAGATCTGGCTCTATGGTAATGAAAAACAATTGAGCAACTAGGAGATGGAGCCAGTGCCAGATGTGGTTCATTTGGAGTAATAATTGTCTATGCTGTTTTATTTTCATGTGACTGAAGTCCAAAGTCATTTGAACTTATTATATGATGTATTGGACCATATTTTATTTAAAAGTTGTAATGAAGTAGATTTTCATGGAGCTTTGTTTCTTTTCTATTTTCATTTTTCAATGCTTGTCATTTTACTCTTACTTTTTTCTTCATTTATTGATCATTGTCATATTTTTAATCTCCCAGGAGTTTTGTTAGTATGGATCCATTGTCCCAAGACTAGGCTTAGGAATGTCCGATAATTGATTCTCATATTGAATTTGATATGGACGGTTACAACTCTAATGAGAATATGAAACTTTCTGATAAATTTGCAAAAATGGTCGACTCATATGAAAAAACAATAATCTCCCATAATGAACAAATTCATATCATAAACATGGGCACTGAAAATGAAAAGAAAGAGTTGAAAATTATTGATAACTCAGAAAAAGAAGAAATGATTGTTCTCTTCAAAGAATACATGGATGTTTTTGCTTAGTCCTATCAAGAATTGCTAGCTCTTGATTCTCATATTGTCTCATAAAATTCCTTTGTATCTAGACTGTAAACTAGTCAAACAAAAATTGAGACGAATGAGGCTAGAAATGTCTAGTAAAGTAAATGAAGAAGTAATCAAGCAAATAAAAGCTGAATTTTTAGAAGTGTCTACTTACCTAGAATAGGTTGCTAATATAGTTCCAATGCCTAAAAAGGATAGTCGGGTGAGAATGTGTGTGGACTTTCGGGATTTGAATAGGTCTAGTCCCAAAAATGACTTCCATTTGCCTCATATAGACATGCTTGTTGATAATACAGCCAAAAATCATTGATACTCATTCATGGATGGATATTCGGGATATAATCAAATTCCAATAGCTGAGGAAGATAAAGAGAAGACTACGTTTATCACGCATTGGGACACATACTGCTATAGAGTAATGACATTTGGGTTGAAAAATACGGAGGCTACTTATCAAAAGGCTATGGTCACATTGTTTCATGATATGATGCACAAAGAGATTGAAATGTATGTGGATGACATAGTGGCTAAGTCGAAAGAAGGAGAAAGTCATGTGGATATACTCTGAAAGTTGTTTGAAAGGATGAGGAAATACAAGTTGAAATTGAATCCCGCTAAGTGCACTTTTGGTGTAACATCGGGGAAATTGTTAAGGTTTATTGTTAGTGAGTGTGGGATTAAAGTGGACCTAGACAAAGTCTGAGCAATCTGGGAAATGCAACCTCCAAAATTAGAAAGAGAAGTTCAAAGTTTCCCTGGGAGACTTAATTATATAGTAAGATTCATCTCCAATCTCATGCATACCTGCGAATCAATTTTTAAATTGCTAAGAAAGAATAACTCGAGCAAATGGGATGAAAGGTGTCAGGGGGCCTTTGATAAAGTCAAATAGTATTTACTCAATCCCCCAATGCTAGTACCTCTGACCCAGGAAGGCCACTGATTTTATATTTGATTGTGCTACATTAGTGAATGGAGAGTGTGCTAGGACAACACGATGAACGTGGAATGAAGGAAAAGGGCCATTTATTACTTGAGTAAGAACTTTATTGAGTACAAGGCAAAATATGCTCTAGTAGAAAAGACTTGTTGTGCTCTAGTTTAGATGGCTAGTAGGCTCCGGCAATATATGTTATACCATACTACCTAGCTCATTTCTCATATGGATTCAATCAAGTTCATTTTTGAAAAATCTTATCTCTTTGGGTGGTTAGTAAAGTGACAAATTGTCCTTTCTGAGTATGACGTGGTGTATATGACCAAGAAGACAGTAAAAAGGAGTGTAATTGCTGAGCATTTGGCAGAAAGCCCTATTGATAAGTACCAACTCATGAAATTTGAATTCCCAAATGAGGACATTCTTGCAATTGAAAAAGATAATGAGAAAGAAGAAGCAAGATGAAAGATGTACTTTGATAGGGCAGTAAATGTATACGGGAAATGGATAGGAGCTGTAATTGTGTCATCACAAAGGAAACAACTCCCGATAGTCATCAAGTTAGGATTTGTTTGTACTAACAATGTGGCTTAATATGAAGCTTGTGTGAGGGGTTTGCAAGCAGCTTTAGATTTAAAAGTTTGCACTTTGGATGTTTTTGAGAATTCTGCACTTATCATCTATCAGGTGAAAGAAGAATGACAAACTAAAGACTCAAAATTAATTCCGTACCAAAAATATTTGACACAGTTGATTGAGAAATTTGAAGATATCACTTTTCTCATTTAACTTGTGATAAAAATTAATTTGCTGATGTCTTGGCAACTTTAGCCGTAATGACCAAGCTTGATTGTGGAATGATGATACAACCTGTACAAGTGAAATTAGAAGATAAGCTTGCCAACTGTTCCAATATAGAAGAAGAGCCTGATGGTTGTCCTTGGTATCATGATCTCATGCAAGACATCAAACTCAGAGAGTACCTAACTGGGGCAAATGAAAATGATAAAAAGACTATCCGACATATGGTGCCAGGTTTCTTTTTGAGTTGAGAGATTCTTTATAAAAGAAGTCATGATGGCACGATCTTGCGGTCTGTTAATGCAAATGAAATCAGTCGTATTTTGAGTGTTGTTCCTGATGGAATATGCGCCACTCATGCAAATAGTCATATGATGGCTCGAAAAGTCCTAAGAGCTAGTTATTACTGGATGACAATAGAAAGAGATTGTATCAATTACATCAGAAAGTGCCATAAATGCTAGATTTATGCAGATCACATCAATGCTCCACCATTTCCTCTTCATAATCTAACAATACCCTGGTCATTCTCAATGTGGGGAATTGATGTCATAGGATTCATTAATCCAAAGGCTTCTAATGGGCATCGTTTCATCCTAGTGGCAATCAACTACTTCACAAAATGGGTGGAAGCTGCTTCATATGTTAAAGTGACCCAGAGAGCGGTTGTTAAATTCATAAAGATGAACATTATTTGTCGATATGGGCAACTTGAGAGGATTATCACCGATAATGTTCCAAATTTGAATGGTGCTGAAATACAAAAGTTGTGCAAGTAATTTGCAATTAAGCATCATAATTTCTCACCCTATAGGCCACAAATGAATGCAGTTGTGGAGTCTGCTAATAAAAATATCAAGAAAATAATTGAGAAGATGGTGATAACTTATAAAGATTGGCATGAGATGCTTCCTTACGCATTGCATGCCTATTGTACAATTGTCCGATCTTCAACTGAGGCAACACCTTATTCACTAGTATATGGTATGGAAGTTGTTACTCCTATAGAAGTGGAATCCCTTCACTTAGATTTCTAATGGAAACTGAGTTGGAAGAATCGAAATGGGCGAGAGCTAAATATGAGCAATTGAACATGATTGAAGAAAAAAGATTGACTGTTATTTGTCATAGACAATTATACCAACAAAGGATGGCTAGGGCCTTTAATAAGAAGGTTCGACCTCGAGAATTTCAACTAAGGGATTTGGTGTTAAAAAAGATCCAACCACATCAGGAAGATGTCCGAGGAAAATGGGCCCCAACTTATGAGGGGCCATACATAATTAAACATACATTCTCAGGAAGAGCATTAATCCTTACAAACATGGAAGGTCAAGAGCTTCTTAAGCCTATAAATTTTGATGCAGTTAAAAGATATTACTCATAAAAAAAAAAAAGCCCATTAAATCCAAAACCCGAAAGGGCTGTCTAGGAAAAAATTAGGGCATTCAAAAAAAAAAAAGGTCGCTAGGCTGAAAACCCGATAAGGCGGTCTAAGCAAGGGGGAAACATAGAACAATACCAGGAGGCAAAGGTGAAGTTAGATGACATAGTGTAATTCGTGAAAAAGTTGAGAAAATTGCATTCTAACATCGAAGGGGTAAATGTTCTCATCAGTCAAGTAAAAATCTTATTCGTTGCAATATGAGAATCACTCAAGTTGGACATTGAGGAGCTGAAAATTGGGGCAAATTTTTGGATCCATGCGGCTTCTAGATTCTTCATCTCGAACTACGTGGGCTTTAACTCCTCTTCAAAGATACGTAAGCACCTACTTGTTAGGGTAAGTCCAACATTATAAAATCCCTATAATGGGGCAGTTTGTCTTCTATGTATTGATGATATACCTCTTTTAATTTGGTTTCCCTAAAAGGTGTAATCTTTTACCTCTTGTTTATATAAAAGAAATCGGTTCATTGAATTAATTTCTTTCTATTATGCATTTGTTCTATTTTAAACTACTACATTGTTGCTTTGAATAAAATATGAGTAAATTTTTCATAATAGCATATTCAGTTATTCTTAAAGGAACCTCACTGACTTGGCTTTTAGATTTCAAAGAAATGTAAATTCCTAATCATAGTATGGTTTTAAATATAATAAAAATGTTAAAAGGGGAATAAGAAGAGAANAAAAAAAAAAGGTCGCTAGGCTGAAAACCCGATAAGGCGATCTAAGCAAGGGGGAAACATAGAACAATACCAGGAGGCAAAGGTGAAGTTAGATGACACAGTGTAATTCGTGAAAAAGTTGAGAAAATTGCATTCTAACATCGAAGGGGTAAATGTTCTGATCAGTCAAGTAAAAGTCTTATTTGTTGCAATATGAGAATCACTCAAGTTGGACATTGAGGAGCTAAAAATTGGGGCAAATTTTTGGATCCGTGCGGCTTCTAGATTCTTCATCTCGAACTACGTGGGCTTTAACTCCTCTTCAAAGATACATAAGCACCTACTTGTTAGGGTAAGTCCAACATTATAAAATCCCTATAATGGGGCAGTTTGTCTTCTATGTATTGATGATATACCTGTTTTAATTTGGTTTCCCTAAAAGGTGTAATCTTTTACCTCTTGTTTATATAAAAGAAATCGGTTCATTGAATTAATTTCTTTCTATTATGCATTTGTTCTATTTTAAACTACTACATTGTTGCTTTGAATAAAATATGAGTAAATTTTTCATAATAGCATATTCAGTTATTCTTAAAGGAACCTCACTGACTTGGCTTTCAGATTTCAAAGAAATGTAAATTCCTAATCATAGTATGGTTTTAAATATAATAAAAATGTTAAAAGGGGAATAAGAAGAGAAAATATGAAAATCGAAGAAAGAAGAAAAGCAGTAAACAGAGAAAAACTTCATGCAGTTTAGTCGAAAGAAGTTTGGCTTTATCATTCTTGGATAAGAGAGTGAATGGTTTTTCAAAGAAAAGAAGGGTAGGACGTACTATGGGAAGGAGGTGCATATGAACGAATTGACCTTTTGAAAGAGTAAATTTTGATTGAGCCAAATGTTTCTCGAGATGATCAATTACGATTTTATCTTAACATACCAAGGTATGTTCAAAATAGAGATTTAAAATTTCTTGTTAATACATTTTCATGCCAATACATTTTCATGTCAATACATTTTTCTGCTAATACTTTTTCATAACAATTTAAAATTTTTGCCAATACAATTTTTTGCCAGTTTACATTTTCATGCCAATACAATTTTCTACCAATTTATATTTTCATGCCAATACAATTTTCTGCCAATTTATATTTTCATGTTAATTTAAAATTTTTTGTCAATATATTTTCTTGCCAATATGTTTTCATGTCAATTTGAAACTTTTTGTTAACACATTTTCATGTCAATACATCTTTCTGCCAATATGTTTTCATGCCAATTTAAAATTTCATGTCAATACATTTTTCTGCCAACACAATTTTTCGTCAATTTACATCTTCATGCCAATACATTTTTTTGCCTATACATTTTCCTACCAATACGTTCTCATGTCAATTTAAAATTTTATGCCAATACATTTTTCTGCCAATTTATATTTCCATGTCAATACATTTTCATTTTCTGCCAATTTACATTTTCGTGCCAATTTTCAAATTCTTTCACGTTTTAAATTTTTTGCTATTCTTTAGATTTGAGCGCAAACACTTGATATTTTATTTTCCAAATAAAATACTTGTCTTTTGTCTTTACGTATTTCATATACGAAAACGTCAAAAGTAAGAGCTTAACACGTTCTAATAGTTAACATATAAAGAGAAACAACTATAAACACTGTATTTTGTCTAGGACCTTTTTCAATTTGTTTGATTTTGTTTAAAAAATTATTAATTTAATTACAAAGTGTGAAAAATTATTTTAATTTAGCTTCCTTTCAATTTTATGTAAATTTTTATTTATTAATTGTTAAGTACCTTTCAAAAAACAAACAAAAATAAAACGAACAAAAATAGGAGTATAAAATAAACATGTAAAGCATGCTTCTTTAAAAAAAATTAAAAAAAAAAAGTTACATGAATAAGATTTAAAGAGATAGAAAATATATTTCGGTAATTTGTCCAAAGGAATATTTTTTAAAAAAAATAAAATGATTGTATAACTCTAAATGGGCTATCACCATCAATTTTAAAATGAAGGAATGAGATGTCTTCTTAATATAAAACTGAAAGAGAATGTGAAATAAAAAAAATAAAAAAATTAAAGGGAATAGAAGCCAACGATATAAGAAAAAGAGTTAGAAAGAAAAAGAAAAAATAAATAAAAAAAAAGTAAGTGAGAACATATGAAAAAAGAAATTAAAAAAATAAAAGATAAAAGAGAGATCTAATAGATAAAAGAGAATAAAAAAAAAAGGATAAAAGGAAAGCCATTGTGTGAGAGGAGTAAAAAAAAAACTAATTTAACAAGAAGAAGAGAGAGCAAAGAAAGAACTAAAAGAGAAATTTGAAGAAAAAAAAATCAAAACTTAACTAAGATATGCTTCTTTTTGCCTAATATTTTTATTTTTTGTATGATTTTAAACTTATAAAGTGTTTAAATGTGAGTTTTTGTTAAATTTATCATATTCTATTTTTTATTTTACTTTTTCTTCTATGCTATTTAATTCATTTAGGTTGTGGGTTCTTCATTATTTTTCTTTATTCTCTTTATTTTTTACAATGATCCATTAATTTGAAGTATTGTGCTCAAAATAAAAAAAGGTAGGGGATAATTTTTTTTGTCTCTTTCTGGTGTATCTCTTTTTATTTATCTTTTTTATTATTTTGTTTCTTCCTTTACTTTTTCGAATTTATTTATCTATTTTTTTAATTTTTATTTACTCATTTTTATTTTGGTTTTGTTTACATCCTCTTTTAATTTTTTTGTATTTATTTGTTTCTCCCTTTTTATGGTCATATGTAGTTATTTTTCTTTTGTTCATTTTGCTATATTTATATTTGTTTTCTCTTCCTATTTTATTATTTTGTATTTTTCTTGTTATCTATTTTTTATTTCCTGTTGAGTCATTTTTTTAATGTTTTATTTCTTTATTTATTTACGTATATATATATATATTTTGGCCATCTTTTTTTTTTCATTTTTATATGTATTTTCTATTTATTCTAGTATATTTTTACTATTTTTAAGATATTCTAATTTTTCTTTTGGTGTGTATTTTCGAGTCTTCTTTTATTATTTTTATTCTAATTTTCTTTTTATTTTACTAGTTTGATTTCACTTTTTTTTTTGCGGTTACATATTTTATTTATGTTCTTTTTATTAATGTTTTCACTTTTATTTTTTTTATGTTATTATTTTAATTATTTTTTATTATGTTTTCTCTCTTTTTAATGTATATTTCCTATCATTACCTTATGATCTTCTAATCATTCTTTTGCTTCATTAATTTTGGTTATTTTGTTTATTTATTTATTTTGGCTCTATTTTGTTATTTCTTTTATTTATATAGTCCTTTATCATTTATTTTTATATTTTTTTAGATTATTTAATTATACTACTGTTTTGGAGTTAAAATATTGTTGATCTTGATTTATTTTTGCTCACTATATTACTGTTAAAAATGGTGGTTGTTTGGGGTTTAATTTACTCACTGTTTTGATTATTAAATAGTGGTTGTTTGGGTTTAATTTTATTATTGTTCTAATGATAAAATGGTGATTGTTTAGTACTTATTTTGCTTGCTATTTTTGGCATTATTTAGTATTTTTTTAGTCATATTTTTGTTTATTGTATTGATAATATTTTGTGTTGATTTTGGTCTATTTTTATTACTGTTTTAATATTAAAATAGTGGATATTTAGTACTTATTTTGCTTGCTGTTTTTGATATTATTTAGTGTTGTTTTAGTCTTATTTTTGCTTACTGTGTTGATAATATTTTGTGTTGCTATTTTGTGTTTGAAGTGTCATTTCTCTTTGATTAGCCTTGTTTAAACTTCTTGGGTCAACCTTGAAAAGCATACTTCTTGCTTTTATTGTTGGTATTGACACTGTGTATTGAAGAAATTTGGTTTGTGCTTCTTGGAGGAGGAATTTGGGCATTTGTTTGTTTTTTTGGAAAGCCCCCTACTATCATGTATCTCTAGGTTCACTTGGTCATTTTATGACATTGCATTAAAGCATGAAAAGAAAACATTTGCATGTTAATTCTCGGATATGTCAGTTTTCTCTAGCAGCCATCAGTCTTTTGCTTCTAAGTTGATCTATAGGACTTTGATTTCAGTGATTTTTGTTCCATTAGAACCATTAGACATAAGCCTTTCTTGTGTAAAAATTTCAAGGTCAGGTCCTTTAGCATGTGTTCCTAGTTTTCATCCAAAGTTGACCCAATTTCTACACTGTTATAAGTTTTTTTTATGCATTGTTTGCATTATCTTTGGTGCTGCTTTTGGGTCATTAATTCATTGGCTAGGATATTACTTTAGAGAATAATAGCATGCTGTTTCATGGAAGTTGTTCATGCATGTGTTTCATTCCCATTAGCTCATCTCATCTTTTTGACCTTTGTGACCCTTGAATACCATAGTTGGCAACTTTGCATACGTGAATGGAAGAATTTTGGTAAGCCAAAGAGGTTGATTGTAGTTCAAAGACCAGCAATCTCTTTCTTTTCTTTCTTTTATTTTGAATGTAATTAAAATTCCCTTCCCCGAGACAAGTATTGTAATACTTATACTCATACATTTACATAGCATTTAGGAATGTGATTGAGCAATTAGTCTCCATAGGCCCCTTGCTTATCATGGAAGGATAGGGCGATCCATCTGAATATCGGGTGGCCCACTTTATCCATCCTAGGCAAGGATAAATGTCACCCTAAAAATACTTTATGCGATGAACGGGTGGAAGGATTAGGACTCGTTTGTTGCATGCATAGCACATTTAATTTTTGTTTTAATTTATTTTTTTCATTTCTAGAATATTTGATATTTTATTATTTGTATGCATGTTTAGATCCTTATTTGAGAGCAATGGAAGACTAGAGTGATCCATTTTTTAAAACTTTGTTCTTTGATTTCTTGTATTAATCTAATTTCTTCCTTTTATATATAAAAAAAAATGTGAAAGATATCGAAAAAGGAAAAAAAAAATGTTTTTCTTTGTTTTAAAAATATGTTTATTTCGTTTTCTCTAAAAGAACTACGATAACTTTGATCCCTAATTAGGATACGTAAGAGCTTGCAGATGAAGCAAGTCAAGTCTGATTTTAAATAAATTCCTCATTTCATTTTCTTTCCTAATAAACAAAAAGGATCATTTCGTTTCTAGTATTGTATTCTCTTAGATAGCATAATAACAGTTCACGCCTCCCATTGGCTCACAAAGCTCCCTACTTCTTATAGGAGAGGCACTGAAGATAGCTTGAGACATTTTTTTTACATTCATTAGTTTTCTTATTTATATGTATATATGTATGTTAATTGTTTAGGGATAATATAAATACATTGTTGGCCATAACTAATTTGCACAATTAATTACGGGTAACCGTCTTTTAGATGGGTGTTGTGAGGTGCTTAACACATTCCTCATACATAAACTAACTCCTGAACTCTCTCTGGTTCACAGACCATTTTTTTTTTAAATTGAAAAAGGGGTTTTCTAATTGTTTCCCGTTTTCTTAATACAATTGGTGGCAATTCCAAGTTTTCTTTCAGAAAACTAATCTTTTTTTTTTTTCTAAGTCATTCATTTGCGTCATAGCGACCTTCGGGTAAGTTATGACAGTTGCTGTAGAAGATGAAGAACAAAGTGGCCAAAATAACTCCGAAGACCAAGACCGTTTTGCTAGGCATGTTAGGCATGAAAGACGTGAAAGAGTTGAAAGGAAAGCAAGACATGTAGGCAACATTTTCGCACTAAGTGCCAAGTCAATGGGAAGGTATGCAACATAATCATTAATGGTAGTAGTTGTACAAATATTGTTAGTACTACCTTAGTTGATAAGCTGAATTTACCTACTTTAAAGCATCATAGGCCTTATAACTTGCAATGGTTAGATGATTGTGGAGAGGTTAGGGTGACTAAGCAAGCTTTGGTTTCATTTTCTAGTGGTAGATACAAGGATGAAGTCCTTTATAATGTAGTTCTCATGCATGCTTGACATATTCTATTAGGTAGGTCATAGCAATATGATAGGCATGTGATCCATTAGGGTTACACGAATAGATACTCTTTCACCTTGAACAAACAACACATTACTCTTGTACCCTTGACTCCAAAGCAAGCATTTGATGATCAAGTGAGATTAAAAAAAAAAAAAAAAGAGTGAAGCTAGAAAAGAGNAAAAAAAAAAAAAAAAAAAAAGAGTGAAGCTAGAAAAGAGAGTGAGAGTTTAAAATAAAAAATGATTGAGAGATTGAAAGAAGAAAGAGAAGCAAGAGAAGAGAGTGAGAGCTCTAAAGACAAAAAGAGTGAGAGATTATAAGAAAAGAGTGCAAAAGAGGCCAAGAGCCCAAATGGAGTGAAAAAGAATGAGAAAGGCAAAGAAAAAGAAAGTCTTGAAAGAAAAGAGAAACAAAAATTGATTGTATATGCAAAAGAAAGTGAGATCAAGAGAGCTTATTTCTTTAATCAATCTATGCTTATACTCTTGTACAAGGAGGCATGTTTTAGCACTAACAAGTTTGATCCTTCTTTACCTAATGTTGTTGTATATCTCTTACAAGATTTTGGAGATGTTTCCCAACATCAAATTGACTTCATTTGAGCCGTGTTGAAGCAAGAAGGATGACCTCTTGCATGTTTTATTAAGAAGTTAAGTAGAGTTACCCTGAATGACCATACATATGACAAGGAGATGTATGCACTAGTGAGGGCATTGAAGACTTGGCAACACTACCTTCTTTCCAAGGAGTTTGTGAGAGTGGTCTTCGAATTGGGAGGAAATGCGTTCAAGTTGGAGTTATCTAGTGAGGAATCGAGGATGAATCCTTTTGAAGAGAAGGGGAATGATAAGAATTAAGGAAGCACCAACAAGGCTCCAAACAATTCATTACACATGCATGAAGGCCTGATCACAAGAGCTCAAGCGAAGAAGATGCAAGCCATTTTGAGTGGGCTCAATGAGTAGATTTGGTCTCAAATTAAAAGTCAAGGGGCAATGCTAGAAGGAAGCCGAGGGATCGTGTGCTTGATTCAAGCATTTGCAAGAACAGCTGGGCCGAGCATGGAACTTCAGTGTGGGACGCTAGACCAAGCTCTCACTTAAAGCTTTCTTTTGGGTTGGAAAATGCCACTTTGTATTTTGGGCTAATTTCATGTTATTTATTTGTTAGGCCTAGTTCTGTTTTTGGGTTTTAGTTGTTTTAGGTTCAAATAATGTATTCAGCACTTAGTTATTAAGGCTTTAGTTATTGGGCCTTTAGGGGCTTTGGGCCTTTTACTAAAGTAGGGTTGTAACTAGGTTTGACTTAGGTTTGCTGAAGTGTTTTGTTTTAAAGAGAGGCCAACCCCCTTATGGTGGTCATAACTTTGAATATTGGATGAATGAGAGGATTTATCTTCTATGTTTTTTTGAGAACTTTTGAACTTATCAAGAATGGTGATTCTTATGACGTTATCTAAAACTTATCACTCACCCCTATCCCCTTTTGAGTGTGGTGTCTATATCTTCCTGGATACCTTTGATTCTCACTTTACTAAGTGAGGGGTCAAGGTCCTCTTGTTTTTATTTTTGTTTATGAACTTTGATTAGACATTATTGGGCGTTTGAATCTCTCCAAATTCATGTTAGGTCTCGAGGCAAGTCCGAGAGGTTTGTATTATTTTCTTCTTTTCTTTTTTAATAGAAAATGCCCATGACATGCCGATAATGAGACAAGTCGGGGACCTACAACCAAGAGCACCAACAAAGTTAAAACATTTAAACGATGCCAAGTGATATAAAAGTCAGTTTATGAATTTAAGGAACAAGTCAAACCACAAACTAATTCAGGTAAAATATAGCTATTGAAGGCAAGATTACAACTAAAGCAAAACTCATCAAAGAGCATAAATATAGACTAGTTTGGGTGAAATCTAACTCCTAATTGGCTCAAACACATAATTATAATAATAATAACCAAATTTTACCAAATTTTAATTTTTTACTCCTCATAAGACAAATTTTATAAATAGTGGTCGTTCTTGACATGCATAAATCCTGATCATGATCAGATGAAACAAAAAACTAAAAAAGCATACGAGGAAATGAAATCCTACAAGACAACCCACTAATGCCTCATATTCTACGTATTCAAATAGCAAATCAAGACCTAACAACAGACACTATAAGAAAATTCATTTTTACTCACGGAAAATAAGTGTGTGAGAAAAACCTTACGTTTCTCACAGATTTTCTAACATAATGTTACTATTGATATTTTCTCACGGACTTTCTCACGGAACTCAAAGACTGTGAGAAACATCCATGAGAAATGAAGTTCTAACCGTCTCCATAAATGTTTTAGTTTTCTCACAAACACTTCCCATGAGAAAATTCAATATTTCTGACAGACTTTCTAACAACCTTTGAGTCCCGTGAGAAATTCCGTGAGAAAAATGAAGTGCACTGTTTCACTTAAAATTTGAATTCTAGGGTTTTTTCTCACAGAAAAATTATGTGAGAAAGTTCGCAATAAAACTTACATTTCTTCTTCCTCCTGTGGTCGTAGCCTCCATTTTCAGAAAACCTCCATTTCTTCTCTCCTCTGTACTCTTTCTTTCCCCTATGCATTTTTCGGTCATTTTTCCTCCCTGAAGTTAGGTTTTGCAACGTGGGACTTTATCTTCCAGCTTAGCAGTTTATTTTTTTTATTACTAGCTCTTTCAGGTAGGTTCCCCTATCTGAGCTTCTCTATAATTTTTTATGGATTTTCTATGAGAAATTAGTAGGATGATTGGTGATATGATCAAAGATTTGAAACTTAAGATTGTAAAATATAGTTAAGAGATTCTTAATAATGGAGATAAAGTTACAATTATGAAATTATAATGATTATAGCTAGTCTTGGTTCAAAATTGAAGAGACGTATAACTAGTTATGTTACAATTCTATGGAATTGCTGTGTAAATCAACCAAAATTCTATTTTTATAAGTTGCACCAAACATGATATTTGGAATTCAAAGATCTAATTCAAATTCCTATTCTCAATTTTTTGCTCAATTTGGTGTGCCAAATGGGAACTTGGAAAAATTGTAGCAAATAACAAAATATTTTTTTTTGGGAAAAAGTAAAAAATTTCAAAGACCTATTGACATCTATGCTTAACCTAAAAGAGAAATGTTACTCCAACGCATCTCATGTCTTCACCATTTTTTACATTGCATGCCATAGTTGAATATGCACCACTCAAAAAGTAAAAGTTTTGAGTAGATCCAGTTAAAACTTAAAACTATAAATTTAAATCAAATTTTCTTTAATTAAGGTAGTGAAATTGATAAGGAATTTCATATCATCTGTTATGATTAGGTTTAGGGTTTTGTTAAATTATTGATGTGGAGTAATTGTGGAAGTTTTTTGAATGGTATAGAATTTGTTTTGTAATTTTTCCTATTGTTGTGTAATTTTTACTTATACAGGTAGTTAATTTTAAGTTATGGAATAAATGGTTTTGTTGTGACTGAGTTCATGTGATTGTGTGAAATTTTTAATTCTTGGACTGTTCAAGTTTTAAGGGAGACTTTGTCAAATTTTTGGTTTAGGGGTTTAGGGATTTAGTGTTTAGGGTTAGGATTTGAGGTTTGGGTTATGATAATTTAGGTTTTAGGGAAAGGGTCAAAGATTAGGGTTTTGGGTTTAGGATTTAGGGTTAGGGTCAAGGTTCAGGATTTAAGTTTAGGGTTTAAGGGATCTAGGGTTAGGGTTTGGGGTTTGGGTTATGAAAATTTAGGATTAGTAATTTTATTATATACATAATTGCCTTGTTAATATTATCTTTGTATGACAGATGTCAGACGATCATCGGCAGTCATCTCCAGTATCCGAGCCCTCTAAGAGGGACAAGGGCAAGGCTGTGGCTCGGCCTTCTCGGACTGACCCGGCCTTGTCCTTGCTTATGCCGACCCCAGGGTTGGTGTGCACACTGTCGCCCAGTGCAACACATGAGGGGAACTCATCAGGCGCACCCACCTCGGGATCCTCAGCATCAGCCACTGTAGGGTCGTCGCGTGCCACTCCGAGTATTTTGGTGTCCCCATCGCCCAACTGCCGAGCGTCTGATGGTCAAACGTGGATCTAGCCATACGAGAAGAATGAGTAAGTATTTTCTAATACCTAGTTTTGATAATTTTTTTATGGTTTTAAATTTATTATTTCTGATTGATAATATATATTTTTTTGTGCAACTTTTTTTCCGTTTAAGGAGCCTGTTAACATTCTTTCGACTATCTATAAGTCAAAATTTGAGGGCAATTGGACCGATCTCACTTTTTGTGCCTAATGAGATGAAAGAACTCTGGTGGACAGAGTTCAAGGTAATAATTTCAACTTAATTAATTTTATTTTATTTCAAGCTAACTTAATTTCAATTTTACTAACATTGATCTTATGTTTTCTAAGGCAGAGGAAATATATCTAGGACCCACAGTTTGAGAGCCAGATTCGTAAGATCTAGCTCGCAAAGTGCGGTGATAACATTCGCACCTCCTTCCGATACATCAGGAAGGGAAGTCGAAGAGCGACTGATTGTCACTTGTTATGTTGGGGGCCCTGAGAATTAAATGGGCCTCCGAAGAGTATAGGGCGGTCTCGGAGCAGAACAAGAAGAACCATTCCTTAAATCAGGGCCATGCCTACCACAGGGGTGGTTCGATCACTGTCTCTGAACACAAGATGAGACTGGTAAGTTTTTTATTTAAAAACCTTCTTTCATTTAAGATATGTTTAAAAATTAAGTTATTTTGTTTACTAACGGTTTTTTTTTTTTTTTNTTTTACTAACATTGATCTTATGTTTTCTAAGGCAGAGGAAATATATCTAGGACCCACAGTTTGAGAGCCAGATTCGTAAGATCTAGCTCGCAAAGTGCGGTGATAACATTTGCACCTCCTTCCGATACATCAGGAAGGGAAGTCGAAGAGCGACTGATTGTCACTTGTTATGTTGGGGGCCCTGAGAATTAAATGGGCATCCGAAGAGTATAGGGAGGTCTCGAAGCAGAACAAGAAGAACCATTCCTTAGATCAGGGCCATGCCTACCACAGGGGCGGTTCGATCACTGTCTCTGAACACAAGATGAGACTGGTAAGTTTTTTATTTAAAAACCTTCTTTCATTTAAGATATGTTTAAAAATTAAGTTATTTTGTTTACTAACGGTTTTTTTTTTTTTTTTTGTAGATGAAAGAGTTGGGGAGAGAGCCCAATTCACTTGAGGTCTTTTGTCAACTCCAACACAGTGCCAACTAAGGCTAGGTCCATCTATAGGATTAGTCTACTTATGTAAGTATTTTGGAAGTTGTTTAGGAGATTTAAAAATCATAATTATAAGTTTATTATTTCTTATTAACTTTATTCTTTTATCTATACAGACTGAGTATGAGAGGCATTGGTCTAACAGCCAAGCCCAGTCCTCTTCGTCTTCTATCAACGACAACGACATATGGCTCAATGTCGTTGGCAGAAAGAACAAGAAGGGTTAGGTTTATAGCATGGGTTCTGAGGCCGGCCTATTGGACTTGGCCCGTGGATAGGTTTCCTAGCCCTCCAACCCGACACATCTTTAGATGTCAGAGGTTTTGTCCCAGATGGCGGCCATGTCGTAGGAGATGCAGGAGATCCGCTAGTTGGTGCCTTGGTCCAACCTCTTAGGGGATCAGGCACGTCAACAAAGCAACTGGCTACGATGTTATCGAAGCTTCTACAGCAGGGTCATAGTGGGACATCTGATGCAGCCCCACAGCCCCCAATTGACAATGATGATGACTGGGCTGAGGACTTGAGAGATGACTACATCAGAGATTAGGGTTTAGTGTTTATATTGTATTGTACTTTTTTTTTCTTTCATTGTATAACATTTATAAATTGTAATTACATTTCATTAATAAAATTTAGTAATTTTTATATATAATGCATTTAATTGAAACTAATAATTAATTATTTTAAAAAATTACACATTTCTAAGCTTAAAAAAAAAAGAAACTCTTACGGAATTTCTCACGAGTGTAACTCCGTGATAATTTCTCACGGACATAAATCTGTGAGAAACTCATGGATGCACGCATAAATAGTTCCCACGCATTGCATAGTTTCTCTGTGAGAAAATCCGTTAGAAATTTCTCACGATCACATTCTGTCCGTGAGAAATTCCTTTGTCATAACTATTTTTCTCTCACCTTCATGTTAGATCTTTGGGAATTTTCTCATGGATTGTGTCCGTAAGAAAATCCCTATTTTCTTGTAGTGAAAAATTGTAATGCCACTAGCAAAGCCTTGCAAGGCCCATTAAAACCACCAAACCACCCCCCCCCCCCGGCGCAAAAAAAGAAAGAAACATAGGAAAAGCTCAATTGTACAATTAGAGGAAATGGACAAAGCATAATCCCATCTAGGCCAATGAGATATACCACAAACTGTTCTCAGTGAATAATGAGTAAAGCTTCTACTCCTCACAACTCAAATAATCCTATCTTAGATCAAAATGACCAAATTTTCCCAAAGACCAATCCAACAATACACTGGAGCATTGACCTAATACTTATCTAGGGTTTCAATGATCAACAATTCACTCCTTTTGTTTATCCCTCCAGCATCAAGATCGTTCTGACCGATATCAAATGTGTATAAAGCTTTTGGAAATTACTCTGCTTTGGGCATCAAGCTTGCAAATATGCCTCCTATCAAGAAGAATTAAAATAAAAGATAGCCTAAGAATTTATAAGCTCTTATTAAAGAAATCTGTGCACAATATAAAAGCTGCAACTATTTCATAAAACTAGTTTAGAACCAAATAGAATAAAAAAAACTAGTTCTGAATCTTTGGCAGCACCATTTTCTTATATTGAACAAGATATTTCCCAGTCAAATTGAAATAAACAGCAACTAATGATAAACCAAACCCATGAAATTAAATATGCACTCTATCACCAAAAAAAAAAATTACCTGGAAGAAATTCACACAGTCTAACCCACTCAAAAGAGAATTAACAAGAATAACAAACTTCCCAACAATAAACAAAAGCAACAGAGATTTTCACTTGAAGAAAATTCTGATTCAATAAGATTAGAAATTCGATTTCCTCTCGAGTAATCAAGCAACATCTCAAAGCAGAAGAGGTTTACCGTTACTCTAAGCTTGGTCTAACTCCATTTTGGGCTTCCATGCTGTTGCTGGAGCTCGAAATTGAGTGTGAAACTGAGTCTGTTTGAGCATGGTAGCTATACTGCCAAGGCTCATCGATTATTTCCGATTAAGATTTGTCTCAGGTTCGGCTCCAAAAAAGAATGGTTTTTTGTTTTGTTCCAATTTCCAAATATCAAAAGCAATTTATGAGATTATTCTGCACGATATTTTTATGACTAGTTATTAAATATCAAAAGTTCATATTACAAGTAAAATTTATTACTAAAATTATCTATATCGTGTAATTTACTTAATAAATATGTGAGACTTACAAAATATATGGTCTAGATCATTTTAATAGTTAGTTATGCATATGTATCAATACAACTTATGGTACTCAATAATTAGCCTATTTTTATATAATGTGAGCGCTAAGCTATCCCACTAATTGAGTAACATTACCCACCTATTAGAGAAGTTTTTCGTGAAAGTCATTATCCAAAATTAATGTCATTACAAAGATTTTAAAATATGAGTCACTTAGTATGTGTTAGAACAATATAATATAAAAAAATATTACAATAAATTAAAAAAGAGCGTGAATAATAATTTTTTTTATGTAATTAAACTTAAATTTTATCAACAATTTTAAAAACTACTGACCTATATTGAGTAATTCATTTTTTAAAGATTACCAAATTTGCATACTAGACCCCACCAAAACCCTCCAATTAGGGAATGAGTAACGCTACCCCCAACTTAGCGGAGGTAGTTTAGTCATGGCCTAAATCAATAATACAAAACAATGAAGAAGAAAAGAGAACAAATAATTTATTATTAGCATTACTCAAATCACAAATAATTTCAAGCCTGTAAATTTCCATGCATAAAAATAAAAAGAAAAAGCTAGAGAGAGAGAACCAACTGCCTTGCATAAAAATTAAAAACAAAAATAATGCTACAGAGAAAGAGAGCAAACGAACAGTTTCTTGATAAAAAGCTAGAGAGAGAAAGGGAGAGGCAGAGGGCCGGGGAGAGCAAACTAAGATTCGAAGTGCTTAGCTTCCCTTCAAAAAGCATACAACGCTATGTTCTTTATTTCTCTTTGAATTCAATTACATCTACACTTCTCTGTCCTTATATCAGGAAAGAATGGTAACTATCCTGAAAAAATTTAAGATTTAATACAACTATAATGCTTACAAGTGCCATTTTAAGTAGAGCATTAAGCAATTTCAATTCTTTTTCATATTGTATTGTTCCACTTTACACATCCGTGATCCGAGATTAAGTTACAAGCAACCCTCACAAACAACCTTTTCCTAGCCTGCTTGGAATATAACCTACTGCTACAATCAGAATGTTGAGGGCCGCATCATTTTCTACTACTTAGCTGAATGATCTCACAAATAAAATTGGAAACAATCAACTTGGCTATAATGGTGCTCGTGCTAAAAAATCATTAACAGCAAGATTTGCATCTCCATGGGCAACTGCATCCTCTTGCTCTGGCATATATAGAGTAGACGATGAGGCCTGCAAATTAAACATTCCTTATGGAATCAGAGATCTATCATAATACATGCTATTAGCTATCTATCTTATAACCAGCAGTCAGATACCCTCATAAGTCATACCCATGTTATATTATCAACTTCATCATGCAAAGGGAACACAATTTGAAGCAATGACGAAATTAAAGCCCCATATGTTTTACTATAATATCACGGATGCAGAATAAGAATTGAGTGTACTGGTAAACTACTGAGTTACCATTTTCAACCAGGTGCATTCTATATTAGTTTAGCCTGACTAAAAGAAAGTGATTCAACGACAGAAAGAGAGCACTGATTCAAGGCCCCAGAAATGCAGATGCTCCCCAAGATGATGAATGATATTCTATCAGAGGAAATACTAAACCATGGCTCACATATCATAAGTTGGTATTACAGTTTGGGCTAATTAAGCCCTAGAAATCACGGAATGGGAGCAAAGCCCTGAATCTATGAACACCTTTATGGTAGTGAAAAGAAAGGGCAAAGATCAAGCATACTTTAGCATCAAGTAGCATGTCTCCATTGTTATCAGCAACTATGCTAGCACCATGTGCTTTCAACCATTCTGCACACTCGTCCAAGGCATCTGCATCTTTCTCGTCACTTGATCTGTTTGTGGTGGAGAAACCAAGAACCTGAGAAACGTATGAAACAGGTACAGTAGGGCGATATGACCGGCACATGCAGTTCACAGCTTTGTAACGCATCTTTTCAACATAAAGATCTGCGGGAAAACAAAATAGCAGTTCAATTTGTTCCCTGCAACATAAGTTACCAACAAGCCATAAGAGGAAACAATTTCATTACAAATACCCACCCATAAGGCATGTGTTCAAGTTAGGAGCTGCTTTGTATAATCTGAAAAATGAAACATAATTTCCTGAAGTTACAGCTGCACGAACTGCAAGGGCATGTTTTACAGCTTCATCCTTTTTTGCTTCATCAGACAATCTGGAATCCAAGGGGAAAAAAATTTGACATTAGAATCCAAGGTCCTATAAGAATAGGATATTAATGAGTCAATGACAAATGCTCAAAAGTTGAGACTATGATGTCATAATCATAAAATTGCTTCAATAATAAAAGGAAATATCCATTGGAAGATTTCGTTGATGCCCAATTGTCTATCTTGTTCATATCCCCGGATTTTCAGCCACAAACCATGGGTATTACCACAATTTGGAAAGTCAACACATAAATCAAAACCGGCTCTTCCGTAAGTTGAACTCTACATTGCTGAATTCTAGGGGACAATATAGTGTTCTACCTAAGATATTCACTGATAAGCTGAACCAAAAATAAAAGAATTTATCCCAAATTCTAACTGAATTAAATTTTATATTTTATATGTCTGAATAAGTAGTCCTAGAACTCTATGTTTTACTCTACTTTATACAGGATTGTATGCATCCAGGTTAACGCACCAAACTGAACTAATTTTAATTTGATATTGTTCAATTTATTTTATTTCAATTTTATAATTTTCATATTTGCTAAACTGACAAAACCAAAATTAGTAATCAAAATATGCCATCAATGACATTTTTGTGGATAGATGGAGAAAACATTCTAAAGGTGGCAAGGATTGTAAAAACGTGAATTGTATGAATTTTCAATTAATCCTTGTCATTAACAAGAGGACCCATTAGCTTTCACCTAGGATAATTTCAAGCACCAGTGTACCCTAAACCAGAGAATCCTGTAAAGAACAGTGCAAAATTGGTCTCTCAAGGAGATACAGCACAGTATAATAATTGTGAGTAAATGGGAGAGCAACAAACACAATTAAGATATTAAATACTAAAACTACGTTTTCAAACTCAAGTTCCAACGCAGGTCAAACACTTCATAAGAATATGATGCAAGCCTTGTCTCATCTCACATGCAAAACCAAGGGGATCTTATCAGATTAATAGATCCAAACTGAGATAAATTTAGTCAAAATTATTATTACACATTTCTGCAACTCCTTCATTCTCCCAACTATTCTTCTTCATAAGCCAAAAGATTAATAGTAATAAAAGTTTATTTTTTTTTATAGAAAATACCAAGAGTTTATGAGTAATAGAGGAATTCCTCTAAGAATATTGAAAGAAAGAAAAATCAATTAAGTATATGTGTAACTAACCTTGACATAGACAATAAGAGATCTCTGTTATTATTTGAATGCAATATAACACAAAGCAAATTATAAGCAGCAAACTCCATATGGGATCCCTCAATCCCTTCAGCATAGAGAGTTTTCAACTGAGATTGGCACTGAAATCACAAAAAGGTATCAATGTCCTGAACTTCAGTAACAAAAAAGTCATACTATTCTACCTCTAACAGAATTCTAATACATATAAAAATATGAACCCTGAGAACATTATTTGTTGCATCAACATTCCTTGCTTTTGTTTCAAATATTTTATTTCAAAATCTTACCATGATTGAAAAAACACTATACAAGTACATAGTTTTTCTCTTGTGCCATTAATGGGGGTTTTTGCAACACAAATCAAATTATTTCACAATTGCTAGGATAAATCATTTCCATGTCAAAATGGTACCCCAACACAATTTGTTCCCTGCATTGAAATTTATAATCATCATTTATAATTTATTACTTCCTTTTGCATTACTATATAATTCATCAACTACAGATCAATATGTTTCACAGGTCCACGTTGAAAAATATACATAAAATCTGGTTGGCAATGGAAGTAATCCCAGCAAACAAAGATCAACCATTCATATTTGCACAAATTATCTAGGCATCACTATAGAGACACTCTTCAGCAAATTGCAATAGCACATAGAATGGCTCCATCTACAATTTGATAAATATTAATAGACCTTGAATAATATATGAGTTACTGGGCTCATATGGAAAAGACAACAGATAATGATAACCAATAGAAGCAACAGGAGAAAAAGGTAACCAAAGCATAAAATGGAAACCACAAAAAAAAGGAAAAAAAAAACAAAACAAAACAAACAAACACTAATTTCATTCACAAATTACAGAGAATTAACCTGATTATACTCAGGAAGGTCCCCAACTTCAATTGCCAATCGTGCATGTGTCTCATAAACCTGAAACAGGATTTAAATAATTTGCCAGTGTGAAGGGTAGAAAATAAAAAGCATGAAGAAGATTTATTTATTTATTTTTTTTTTTTTAAAAAAAAAAAAAGTCAAATAAAATATAGAAAATAGAATCAGGGGATTGACAGCTATAAATGTAATGGCTCATTAGGCCAGATAACAGAAATTCAAATGTCTTGAAACAAACAACTGGTAGCATAGCCAAACATGCATATGAGTACCTTTACTGTTAGTTGATTATGTATTCGCTGCACAGTTAAGTCTTGGCGAATAGACTTTAACTGATCACACTTATAAAGGTAATTCTTTTGAGAATTTTGAACCATCAATAGAGCTTTTTCTAGAACTTCTTCAGGTCTTACCTGTATGGTAATATCAATATCATTTCACAAAATTGGTCAGGGAAAAGGAGAAGACAGATAAAAGTAGCAATATGCCATTTAAATTCCTGAGATAAATTAATTACAGTGGCAGGATCAGGTGCAGAAGTTAGGCGCAGATAGCGCTTCTCAATTTCCTGGCATGTACCCTTCACAGTAAGAGCATCCCAGTCAATATCTTCAACAGCTCTGTTGCCACCATCTTCAAAGTTTTTGCTAAGCACCATGGCACTAGCCCTTCTACTGTACAAGTTCCCAGCTCCAGCATTTTTTTGTCTGAAGTGATTGTTTTCTGCCCGATGTCCTTGCCTTAATTCAAAGCGCTTAGAACGATTTTCACGTCTTTTTCTTTCCTCTGGTGAATCAGCAAAAGCCATTGCACTAGGATAATACGCAGTCAAACTTGCCTCCTTATCACTATCACTAGATGCATCACCATTTTCAGGGGCAATAAAAGCATCAGCAAGGCACTGCTTCTTAAATGTCCTTTGGGGAGTTTTACTAGAAGTCCTCTGCAGCAATGAAGAAAATTTAGTATTCCTCAAACCATCCTCCTTGCTCTCTCGTTTCTCCCCTACCACCTGCACGTTATTCATTTGGGTAAATGAAGTACGAATGAGATATTACTTCTCACGATGATATGAAGGCAAATGAGGTGGACACACACATCCAACCCCAAGACATGTACATATGCAGGTGCACACAAATGCGCGTGCTCACACAAATAAGTTCATGTGCACATGTTTCTAAACTAGGCTTCACAAGGATCGGTGATATGATTTCTGTTGTAGTGTAGTACAGTTAAAATACTATTACATTAGCCATATAATTGTCGCCATTGCAATAATTGCCCCATTGCTTACAATCTCAAGGTATATGATTTCTGTTGTAGTGTAGTACGGTTAAAATACTATTAAATTAGCCATATAATTGTTGCCATTGCAATAGTTGCCACACTGCTTACAATCTCAAGGTTACATGAAAGAGGGAGAAGAGGCAAAAATGAAGAGATTCCAGAGCAAAAGGATTACTTCATCCTGTATCAGTTTCCTTCAAACCCTCAGCAACATGATACAGCAAAATCACTAAACAAACCGTTGACAGATGAGTGGAACCACTATGTGTTTAAATCTCAACAATGCCTTAATAGAAAACCAGTAAAATCAATATGCAAACGATTTCTCTAAAAGCCTTATGAGATAGTTCAAGGGTAGAATCCATCTACAATTAGCAGTTCAAAGAGGAAACCAACTGGTTGAAAACACTTTGAATCCTATAAAAGAAAAAGAAAAGATCAGATGAATCCTTCCAACCTGCAATCCTTTGTGATACTGAGTTCCCAATCCCAATTTTACCACATGACCACAATTATATGATATGACACACAACTCTAACCATTCAGTCAGGATTGTACCTATGACACAGACCACAGATATAAACAACCATGTTCCTAAATATGCATAACCACACATATAGTACATTCCCATAAAACCAAACCGAAAAACATGAAGAGAAGTAAGACTAATAACCAGAGCCTGAGGGAAACAAAGAAACAAAAACATTGAGCACATCAACAGCAGCTGTACTCTACTTATGATGGAGAAAAAGAAAGTCGCAATAATAATTTCAACAAGAACCTTTAAACTAATTACACATAGAAATCCATAATTACCTTTCTGTCCTTCTCATTTTGTATCCAACCACTGTATTTCATAGTATCATCACTAATTAACACAGGCTTGTCAGCTGGCTTCTCATCTGGTAGTGGCTCCCACCTACTTTTGGGTCGCCTACTTGGACTTCTTTTATACTTTGGCAATGAAGAATCATGAGTTGAACACTGTGAACTACTGCATGACATATAACAACAATAATAACCACACAAGAATGATTTTATTTTTAAGAGTAATATTCAACTATCACAACAGTAATTAAATAATTTTAAAACTCAATGGAATGCATTTATACATATGAAAGTGAGCATCCCCATGACTGCTTCAAACAAAGACACTCAACAAAAGATCCTAAGTACAAGGGAAAATTTCTGACCATTCCACAACAGAAATGCTTGATTGTATTTAATCCAATTTTACAATCAATGAAACAGAGAGAAGAGTTCCTGTCGGTATTCAGAATAGAACACATAACTATGTTTGTTTCTTTTTTTTTTTTTTGGCCATGAGCACATAACTATGTTCTGATTATATGTCCCTTTGCACTTGCATATAGTCTAGTTAGAAGAATTGAAGGAGGAAGCAGTAATTGAAATAAATATCAATTTTTGATAGGTAAGGCACCAAAATGCCCACAGAACTAGAAGAGAATGACATGTCAACATGCAAAAACAAGAGCTATACAGGAGAAAGCATACTCTTTAGTAACCATATCTGCATCTGGCATTGGGAAAAGGGGTTCCATATCCCAATTTCGTGTGTAGAGTGTACCGTCAGCTGTTGCCTTAGTTATCATCTGCAAATGAGATTAAGAAACCTAATAAGTTTATTAAACCAAATTTCCAAATAAAATCATGTAAACAACTAAGTGTCATATGGGTTTGTGTACTATGCCTATAAACATATATAAGAACCAAAAGCAGGCATCCCTTTTGTGTCTGCTAACTTCAATGTCATATTTAGTAATTTAGTCATCATCCCACAACAAAAAACAGATTCTTTTCTCCACAACAATGGAATGTGGATCTAATAGGATAATACATTAGCTATTACATTCCCTGGGGGGGCCCATTGACCACAGTATGAGCGTATAAATGCAAAATTATCCCAATGGCCTTTCTCTTAACTCAATCTTCTTAGAGTAAGAAGACCTCAATACACACACTCCCACACATGCACAGACCACAATCATCAGATAATTTCAGGAAGATAATTTTCAATTTATACATCCATGTGGAGCATGAAAATAATTATGGGCTTGTTCGCTGGTAGTTATCAGACAGTAATTACAAAGACTTTTGACAATCTTCTTACACACTTACTCAAAACAACTATATACCTCATTAATGTGTGATAAGAACCATTGAAACAGTGCTTCAACGGGTAATCTAATTTCTAATTAGTCAGCCATTTTGTATCTAGCATCCCAAGCAAGGAAGTGCTAACTGTGTTCCAGAAACCAGCAGCAGTGCCACTTTTCAGAAAGGAAGTATGCAAAAGCCATAAAGTACTCCTTCAACAAGTACAGGTTTTTTTTCAGGGCTCCAAATTTTGTCTTGTAACTATGGCCAATATTTTATTGCTGCCTTTAATAATGTATCTGAAACAATCACCAAGACTTCCGCACCCGCAAGCATGCAGAGGGAGAGAGAGACAAGGAGAGCAGGTAGTGAGAGAGGGGGGGCAGAGGGAGGGGTAGAGAGAGTTAAATAGGAAGTATGAAGATCTAAAGGACCCCTTGACAAATCTTTCTGTGGGTGGATGGATGGGTGTGTGCCCTTGTGCATTGCACTTTGGAGGGCAAATGGATAGAGAGCTTTAAGATATGCAGTTTTGGTTTTATTTTGTCTCCTGTTCAATTTTAAAAAGAAAGCTAATAGTTAACCATAAATAGTCTATAAGTCAGCTATCTCTTGCCAACAGATCTATATGTTGCAGACGTCTCAATTTCTTAAGGGCCTTATAAGTCAATTCAACAATTTAAAGGTAATTAAACAATCTTATAGTTTCTGCTCAATATATCTAAGGCCCAAAACTTATTCAGATTATAGGAATAGAAAATTTAGTGTTTCTACATTAGCGGCTGTTTGAATGTATTCAACCATCTTAAGCTTTGCAGAAATTAGTTTAAAGAACACTGAAATGTTGAATAACATGGTACAACATTTCTGTAGTGCAAATCATAGAAAAAAAGTGGGAAAACAAAAAGCTAAGGAAGACAAATGGCATCATGGAAATAATTGCTTATGTGCCTAACAGAATAAAATCCTTTCCTCAAGCAAAATAAAACTCACCTCCTTCATGACAGCCTGACATCCTGCCATTTGCTTATCATCTTTACAACGAGCCAAAGCCTTTTCAACATACCCACGTAAAGACTTGGGGAACATCCCAGGCTGCAAGCAAGAATTTTTATCAATCATTAAATTAAATCAATATATAAAATCATCGTAGTTTGGGTACGATGCCAACTTCTTTTATCAAAATCAACATGCATTCAAATAATTCTGTAAATGTGCTACAATTACTTCTAAATCAGATTTATAGCTCCATCTCCTGCTATTTCGCTACTAAAGTCAAAGTTTTTTTTTTTTTAGAAAATTTCCCAAAACACAGTTCTACTTACTGTCTTCACCTATGAGTAGTCATGCAAACTAGATAAAAGCATATTTATATTTTAACAATATTAATATTTCATTTAGATCCATACAAGCTTCCCAAGCTTCTGTAAACTTCACACACTTGAATAAATATCTAGTTTTAGTATCCTGTTATGTTCAAGCATTTTTCTAAGTCCATGCTCTACTTTAAGCGTAAAAGATGAGAGTGATATACATAAGTTTGGTTGGGCAATAACAATCTAGTGCAAAATATAGTGGCCGGATATCAGGTAATATTATTCTTGAAGAAGTCTCACCTTAAGTATAGAACTAGCAGCATCATTAGAAGATATTTTCTCAGTCGGCTTTGGCAGTGAAACACTGATATAAGCAGGTTTTGGTGCCACACCAATTGTAGAGCTATCTTTATCGGTTTTGGGCAATCCAAATGTCAAATTTGATGCAATTCTAGGATTTGTTGGAATCTGCAGTTTGCTTACCCTTCGCGTATCCAAAGACGGAGCTGATTGTAATGGTGTCGGAGTCACCTGTTGGGGTGGAGGATATTGTAAGTTGGGTCCTTGAGAAAGTAGAGTCTTCTGTTGATCCTGAAATTTATCATATGAAGATTTTAAATCCAAAGGATTTTGATAGTTTGGTTGTATAGGATTAGTGTGGTGAATTTGAGAACTTTGGACCCCATGTTTCCAGTAACCATCATGAACAGCACTAGTTATCGCACCAGGCTGACAACAAAAAAAAAAAAAAAAAAAAAAAAAAAANAAAAAAAAAAACAGAGAAAGAAAAGAAAAGTTAATAAGTTAATTAATAAGCAATACTTCAAATTAACTAGCCAACCAAATTCAAGAAAACTGTGGAATCAAAGCCGAATAAGACAAGTAATGTTCCCAAATGCATATTGCACAATATTTGCGCTATGTCATGTCCCAAACCTGTGTCCATGTCCATGGTTCATACTCTAAATTCCTATACTCTCAAATTTCAATAGAATTGGAATACAACAAATAGGCCCCACCCCAAGGATCAATTTTGTAAAGGACATTAGAACATAAACAGAATGTTTGCGCAGCTCAACATGTATATTGTATAAATAAAAATTTATCTGTACGTTCTAACAAAAATATTCACATCAATTTCCCACACTGTCTGAAATTAATATCCAAACCTGCATAGAAGGCATGGTAGACGAGCTGGCCTCTGGCCTCCAAAAAGGAGCATATGATGGTTGAGGCTGGCTATTTGGAGTTGTATAGCCACTAGTAACTGGAGGAATTGGACAAGTAGAAGAACTTGTAACAGATAAGTTCTCTGTCCCTGGAGCACAACTGACTTCTGTTTGGCTGTAATAATCTGCCCATTGCTTGTAATGTTGCTGATACTCCATTGAAGTAGCTGCACTACCAGAAGCTCCAGAACTATAAGCACCGGTTGAGTCAGGGGTGTAATTTGTATATGGATGAGAGGAATAACTTGAATAATTGCCATTATTCCACAAGGTCGTCTGATTTCCATAGCTGCTGTTTTGATAGGCTCCAGGAGTCTGATAATCACCAGGATTGTAGTAAGTGCTTGAATAACTTGCAGATGCAGCATAAGACCCAGTATTCTGAAAGGAGGAAAGAGGCTGATAAGGAGCACCTGTGTTTTGATATGCTCCTACAGGCTGTGAATATGTATGATTAGGTTGCTGCTGATAGCTGTTATAGTAGCCTGAGTATCCCGCGCTGCCATAACCATATGGATTAGAAGAACTTGGGTATGATGTGTATGCATTGTAATCTTGTGGTACATTAGCTGTTCCCAAATTTGATGAATTACCAGCAACTGATGATGGATTTTGACCATCTTGAATGCTTCTTGCAGGTGGCTGTGTATGCCGATCATATTGGTAGGGAGGATTAGAATAAACTCCATTCTCTGTAGAGCTATGAGCAGTCCATGATACAGCTTGAGACCCAGTTGTTGAGGGAGCATATGAATATGACTGTTCTTGGCTTCCATCCAGATGTCGATTCTGCAAAGGAAAGAGATCTGGTTATGATATCAAGCAAGATACAATATACAGAACAAGAAATGATCTAAATATATACAATCACAACCAAGAAAATGTTTTTGATAAGAAATTTAGAGCACTGAGGGATACAAAAATTCTGAACAATAAAACAAAATTAAAGCAATTCCCAGCAAACAAATAGGAAGGAGATAAGATGAACTTGCTCCAAATATTCTCCCAAGTGAGAAAAAATGCAGAAATCAAAGTAGCAGTAATTTTAAGACACATATAATCTCTAAGCATGTACATAGACCATGCAATCAGATAACACATTCAACAGAACAATCCATGCAAGGAGAACATGTAAATAGCACTCAAGCACATTGAATTAACATTTGAAATTCTAACAAAAACAGGATCCAATACATTTTTATATCTATATATTACTTTGTTGGAATCCCAAAAGTTATGGGATTAATCAGGATTGACAATCAAGTAGAATGATTGACTTTCCGTTTATAGCTCATTTAATAGGATAGCTGTAAATCCCTTAGATTAAGCTGTATTTATTTGTAATTTCCTAGATTAGACTATTTCTGATTTTGAGGGATTGATTGGTTGTATCAAATCCCTATAAATTCACAGCTCCTTCACCATTTAGGTAAGGAAGCCAATACAGAATTTCTACATGGTATCAGAGCAGCGATCCATGAACATGGAGAATTCTGAAAAAACAACCTCTGAAGTTGTATCCTCCATGGCAAACCCTTCGGTGAGTGAGAGTTCCTCCCTTATGAGCTCCTCACTTATCATCACCAACCACAAGTTAGATGGTAAAAATTTCCTCCACTAGTCTCAATCTGTTCTTATGGTGATTAAAGGCCGTGGAAAAATGGGCTACCTCACTGGAGAAGCCAGCAAGCCCAAAATTGATGATCCCACTTATGCAATGTGGGAACTCAACAATTCCATTGTGATGTCATGGCTCATCAATTCAATGGAGCCTCACATCAGCAGATCCTACCTTCTTTTCAAGACAGCAAAAGCCATATGGGATGCTGTCAAGGAAAACTACTCTGATTTAGAGAATGCCTCCCAAGTTTTTGAGATCAAGATTAAACTCAAAGACACTCGGCAGGGCAATCTTGATGTCACTAGCTACTATAACTCTCTAAAGGTATTATGGCAGGAGCTGGATCTGTTTTATGAAGCAGATTGGGGAGATGTTGATGATCACATGAAGTTCAAAGCTCACCTTGATAAGGAACGCTTGTATGAGTTCCTAGCAGGTCTGCATAAGGATTTGGATGAGGTTCGTGGCAGAATCTTAGGGAGAAGACCTCTGCCTGCCATTGGAGAGGCATTTGCTGAGGTTAGGCGTGAAGAAAACAGAAGAAGGGTGATGTTAGGAGACAAGGATCCTAAAACTGGCCAAATAGAGGGTTCTGCCCTTTACACCAGAGGTTTTTCAGAGTCTAAATTCAAGATAGACAATGAAAACAAACAGAAAAAATATGGAGAAAGACCTGTATGCAGCCACTGCAAGAAGACTGGACATACCCGAGACACTTGTTTCCAACTCCATGGTGTTCCACCAGGTTGGAAGCCAAGGAACAAGAGAGAAGGGAGAGCTCATCAAGTTACCTATGAAGAATCCAGTGGAGAGGATGTTGCTAATGTTCAGCTAACAAAGTCGCAGTTGGAGGTTCTACACCAGCTCCTTGGCCATTCCTCATCTCCTATGTGCACCTTAGCTCTAAAAGTTACTGCTAATTCTGTTTCTATCCCTGACCTAGAACAATCAGCTCCTTGGATATTTGAATCAGGAGCCTCAGATCATATGACAGGTAACTCATCTCTATTTTCTGCTTATACCCCTTGCAAACATGATTTTCGGGTAAGAGTAGCAGATGGTACCAGATCACCTGTTGCTGGTTTTGGGACAATTAAATTGACTGATAATATTGTCCTCAAATCTGTTCTCCATGTCCCAAACCTGTCTTGTAACCTAATATCCATTAGCAAACTGACTAGGGACACTAAATGCCGTGTTAATTTCACCTCTAATTGCTGTGTTATACAGGAGCAGATCTCGGGGAAGATGATTGGCAGTGCTAGTATGGCTGATGGACTCTACTTTTGGAACAAGCATGCTTCTTTGAATAAACAAGCATTCACCGCCAATGTGTCCAATGTTTCTAATTCTAGTCAAATTATGATGTGGCATTGTAGGTTAGGTCACCCCAACTTATTGTATCTCAAAAGTTTGTTTCCAAACTTATTTATTAATGAGAATCCTAGTTCTTTTTCTTGTGAGATTTGTCAATTAGCAAAAAATACCCGAGCATCCTATGCTGCAAAACCCTACATTGCTTCTCGCCCATTTGCACTCATTCATAGTGATATTTGGGGAGCCTCCCGAGTTAAAAATATTTCAGGTGCTAGGTGGTTTATCACCTTTATAGATGATCACACACGGGTATGCTGGGTATATCTCCTAAGGGAAAAATCTGAAGCCTCTCACACCTTCAAAAACTTCCACTCTATGGTCCAAAATCAGTTCCACACCAATATTCAAACCTTAAGGACTGATAATGGCAGGGAGTATTTTAATTCTGTTTTAGGGGAATATCTTACATCCCATGGTATAATTCATGAGACTTCTTGTGCCCATACTCCACAACAAAATGGGATTTCTGAGAGAAAAAACCGCCACCTCCTAGACCGCCACCTCCTAGAAGTCACTAGGTCCCTTATGTTTACCATGAATGTACCAAACTATCTATGGGGAGAGGCAGTTTTAACTGCAGCCTATCTCATAAACCGAATGCCATCCAAAGTTCTTAACCTTCATACACCACTCTCGGTTTTCCAAAAGAACTTTCCTCACTGTAGGTTTTCCTCTCTAACTCCAAAAATATTTGGGTGTAAGGCCTTTGTTCACTCTCATTTTCCCGGACTGTCTAAACTTGATCCTAGGGCACATAGGTGTGTGTTTGTTGGGTACTCACCTACTCAAAAGGGATATAAACGCTATTCTCCCACTCTCAAACGCCTATTTGTGTCCAAAGATGTCTCCTTTTTTGAAACTGACCCTTACTTTGCCCCCTCTCAACTTCAGGGGGAGAATATAGGTGAAGTTGAGTGTAGGGAAATCAATTTTGAACCTGAATCTACACCTACTGATCCTGTACAGACAGAACTGAAATCTGGACCTATAACCCTGCATTCTGACCCTACACCCTTACCTATCTCATACCCAAGTGTGGATCCCATGCCTCCTAAAATTAGTCAACCAGAACCTGAGCCTGTGACAATACCCGAACCAGAACCTGAACCTGTGACAATACCAAAACCAGAACCTGAACCTGTGACAATACCAGAAACTGAACAACCTAAAATGCTTGTTTATTCAAGAAGGAATCCTTCTTCAAAGGGAGATAAGTTAGACAAACAGCAAGGCCAAGAATCTGAGCCAAATATCTGCTCCAGTAGCACTAAGAGTCCTGCAAAGCCAGCTCAGAACCATACAGAACCACAACAGAACCTTGAAGACTTCCCAATTGCCATCAGAAAAGGGGTAAGAACATGTACAAAACATCCTATCTCTAAATTTGTTTCATTGGAAAATTTATCCCCTGGATTCCATGCCTTTTCTGCTCATCTTTCCAAAACAGAAATTCCTAAAAATATAGATGAGGCCCTTTCCAAACCAGAATGGAAGAAAGCTGTCTTAGAGGAGATGAATGCCCTTGAAAAAAATGGCACATGGGAGCTCAAGAACATACCTACGGGGAAGAAAACAGTTGGCTGTAAATGGGTCTTCACCATTAAATACAAAAGTGATGGAAGCATAGACAGGTACAAAGCAAGGTTGGTTGCTAAGGGTTTTACTCAAACCTATGGGATAGACAATCAAGAAACATTTGCACCTGTGGCCAAACTGAACACAATAAGAGTTCTGTTGTCCTTGGCTGCAAATTCAGATTGGCCACTCCACCAACTAGATGTGAAGAATGCCTTTCTCAATGGAAGGCTAAATGAAGAAGTTTACATGGACATACCACCTGGTTTTGAGGGGCAGAAAGGAAAGGTGTGCAGATTAAAAAGGGCTCTCTATGGGCTGAAACAGTCTCCTAGAGCATGGTTCGAAAGGCTGACCCAAGTTGTGAAGAAAAGAGGGTACAATCAGGGCCAAACAGATCACACTATGTTTTTCA